>OY728119.1:1453817999-1454426969 GCA_963277665.1 Viscum album | reverse complement strand
GAAGCATGGATTGAGAATATAGAGTGATCCTTAGATGGGTATCACATGTCTTGGAAAATGATGAACTTGACCAGTTGGTCACCGAATTCCATGGATAAGATGCCTGAATGGACATCAATCTTGGTTCTTGTAGTCACGGGAAATGGTCTTCCTAGAATTAGGGGCGATCAATAAGAGTTTGTCACACCTTCCATGTCAAGGACATAGAAATCGGCTGGGAATATAAGATCATTAACCCGGACAAGGACATCCTCAATTATTCCATTAGGACTAGATGTGCTTCAATTTTTAAATTGAATGAAAACACCCGTTGGATGTAAAGGACCTAGACCAAGGTTGGAGAATATGGATTTGGGCATGACATTAATTGAGTCTCCTAGGTATATGAGTGCATCATAAAAGTTGGAACTTCCAATTTGGCATAGAACTGTAAAGGTCCCTAGATATTTTCACTTAATGGGTATGGACTCTTGGGTTGAAACATTTTCAAAGGTCTAAGTTTCCTCTTGTGGGTACACAACTCCTTTAGAAACTTGGCATACTTAGGAATTTGTTTTATGGCATATAAGAGGGGAATGTTGAATTCAACACGTCTAAACATGTCAAGCATTTCATGATTGGTTTGAAAGGATTTATTTGGCTTAGAAATAGCTTGAGGAAATGGAATTGGGTTCTTATTTGAAATAGAAGGAGGTCGATGAATGGATTCAGGTTCCTTTTCAATTTTCTTTTTCTTTTCATTTTCTAGGTCAACATTTGAATGGGGGTTGAAGGAATTATCTTGATGCATAGAAAGTTTCTTTCCTGATCTAAGTGAAATTGAACATACATTACCCTTGGGGTTGGGTAATAGTTGAGATGGAAGTTGGGAAGAATTGGATGGTTGCTGCTGACTAAGGTGGGATGCAAGTTAACCGATTTGGGTTTCAATGTTCTTGAGGATGGAATGGGTGAAGGAGGCAAGATCTTCCACTGAACTTTCCCATGGGTTCTTGGAAGAAGTGGATTTTCCTAGATTAGGATTACCTAGATTTTTGGTTCTTGGGAAATAGATTGTATTTGTTTTGGAATTGGGAAGGCTCACTAGGATAATGGAATCTGGGAGGAGGATTGTCCCTTTGAGGTTGAGGAATAAAAGGATAAGGTTGTTGGAAATTACCAACACCTTGAACATATTAAAGCTGGTTTGGGTTTTGAGTAGGGAATTGAGGGGGATAATAGATGGGATTACCATACCTCAGGCCTTGGTTATAGGAAGAAGATAAGGGCTCAGAGTGAGGTTGGTTGAAGTTTCTAACATACTGACCTGATAGTAGAGGGTTTGTGTTCCACTGGGCATATGCTTCATTGAGCTCCATTGGTCCTAATGAATCAGATTGATCCTCTTGAAGTTGTGGACATTTGTCTATTGGATGAGATGAAGATTTGCAGATTCCACAGTTTTTGACAGGTCCAGGAAACATTGATTACGGAGAAGATGAGGTTGGGGATTTAGTAGCCACAGTTATTTGTTGCACAAAATCTGTAAGTTCACTTATCCACTCAGTCATCTTATTTGGCTCAATTTATTGATTATCTTGGGCTTGTTTGACTTGAGGATGTGCTCGAGTATGGAATTGTTGTGTGTTTGTATCCATGTTACTTATGAGATCTCTTGCAGCTACGGGAGTTTTATCAACAAGAGAACCGCCACTTGAGGCATCAATGAGAGTTATCTCCATATCCAATAACCCCTTATAGAAGTATTGGATCTGGATTTGATCAAGTATTTGGTGACGTGGGAAAGTTGCAACAAGATTTTTGAACCTCTCCCAGTATTCATGGAGTGATTCACTTGGGAACTGACAGATACCACTTATTTCCTTTCGGATAGAAGAAGTATGAGAACCAGGAAAGAATTTCTCTAAGATAAGTTTCTTCATGTCATTCCATGTGGTTATCGAACCAAGAGGAAGTTAGTAGATCCATGAATTATTAGTGCCAACTAGGGAGAAAGGTAATTCTCAGAGTTTTATTTGTTCCTCAGAAATGCCGTGAGGCTTCATGTTAGAGAACACTACTTGGAACTCTTTAATGTGTAGATGTGGATCCTCACCGACTAGCCCGTGAAAATAAGGGAGAAGATGAGTCAAACCCTATTTGAGTTCAAAGTCAGCCTCTATGTTTGGATATTGAATACAAACAGGTTGGTAATTTATATCAGGGGAAACAAGTTCTTTAAGTGTTTGTTCCCTAGGATTGGCCATATCTAATTCAATTAGTTGTACAAAGACTGGTTCTTGAATTACTTGATTATCTCTTATGTTTCTCCTAAGTTGGAAAAGTGTTCGCACAATTTCACGGTCAAACAAATCTGAGGGATTTTTTGGGAGGCTACGAGGCGTTCATAAAGATGTTGGAAGAAAGATGAATAAGGTTTTTTTCCTTTTTGTTTTCCGTTTCTCATTTTTATGAGGAAGGCGGGTTTTTCTTTGTGTTTTTTTCAATTTTTTAAACATTGTTTTTTTGGGTTTTATTACAATAACCACAAACTAATGACTATTTAATTACACCATCCCTGGAAACGAAACCATTTGAAATGCACGGCCGATTTTCACCTATCGACCAGTCAAGGTTCCTGTGCTCTGCTAATGTGTATAGCATCACTCGGGTCGAATCCTCAGCGATGATACTTTGTAATAGTCATTTGTTTTTAGTTGATTATATTTTGATTAGAGAGGTTTGTTTGTATAGCTTAAATGAAATGATTGATTAACTATAATTTATTTAACAAATTGATAAATATTGGGGTGAGTTCATCATTAGGGAGTTAATCTTTTGATATCCTTGAGAGTTGCATTATAATTCATTTAAATTAAACCAACTTCACAAGATAATGTTGATTAGAATTCTTAAGTGTTAAGGCTTTAATCCAAGACATAACTTAACTTAGGGTTATAATCATTACCACTACTTATTTATGGTAGTTTATTTATGGTTCCATTAATCCATGGAAACCACATGTTAAACAAAATATGTTATTAATCCATGACATGTGAAGTCCAACATACACAATGTTAAATTAATGAATACTCATCGAGCAAATAATATCAATCACTTAACATTAATAAATTTTGAATCCCCCAATAAGAGATTTACTAAGACATTTGGGTGTTTAATAATCTGTTTATAATGATTATGATGATAAATTATGAAAAGAATATTAAGAAAAAGATAACAAAAGAGTGGTACGTCGAACACACACACACACGAACAATGATGAGAATTAAAAAAAGAGACTTTCGATTGAATGAGGAAGAAAAATAAAGGAAGGGGATTCAATTGTATTTGAACTATTTTAAGAACATTAATATTAAACTGTAGAAGGTGGATGAGAATAATAGATGCTGAAGAAGAAACGTTCATTAAAACAGAATTACAAAACATAAACTTACAAGTTTACAAACGAAGAAAAAAACAAAAGTGAAAAGAATCAAAGAGAGGATGAAGGGTATCTCAAGTGAAAAATTTAGTATGTAAGGTCCTAACAAGCCTTTTAAAGGCTTTTTTTGTGCCAATTTATGATCCTATATTCTGAAATTCCAACCCCTTGATGGAGAGGAGGGGGATGAATTTATAGCCCAAGGAAGTGGACTGTTTTCATTCCCAATATGTCCCTCCACTTGCATCACCATGTTGGCTATCTAGAAAGCCGAATCTAGAGATACATACTTCTTAAAAGTATTATATAATAAATCTGTCAGACCTCTCTCAAAAGTTTGAGTCATTTGGACCTATGGAGCCAACGTTATGGCTGGTTGATTAAACATATTTAATCTGTCCATTTCAATCCTATATTTTTGAAATAAAAAATGTGAACGGGTTTTTTAATTAGAATATTCCTTCAAAGCCGGATTATTTCTTCAACAAAGACATCCATCTATATCTCCTCTTTCACACTGCAAAATCTCATCTCTATTTGATGATTAAATCATGAGATATGACATTAATAGTGTCTGAAATTTTAATTATCAGCCAGAATGGTGGGCATGAATTCAAAGCATCATTTGGTCCCCTTTTTCTTGGATTTGGGACCTGAAATTTTTATCCAAGAGGATTTTTGATAATCCCAAACACATGCCGACATTTCAAAAAATATGGAATTTGGGAGGGAGACCAGTAACTCAATCATCATGGTTGGACCATTTTCTTCACAAATTCATTGGGTCATCTTGTGTGGTCCATATAAGCCTTAAAATGGTAGAATTGGCCCTTGATTTCTTATAATGATATGTGAGAAATTGAATAAGGAATCCTACAAAAGAAGAAACAAACAATTTTAATCCGTAGGGTGAGAGTTATAAATAAAATAGTAAACTTACTCAATTAGACTACTTCTAAAAATGATGAAAAAATATACTTAGTATTAAAACATTAATATTTCACAAAAATTATGCACATTTCATATAAAATTAGTAAAGAGGTTATATAATAAGTCATGAAAATATTAATAACATCAGCCACACTGATACCAAGACTCTACTTATGGCACATGAATAGATAGAGGAGCCTGCTTCTGGCCTCTCAGAGGGGATTTCAGACTCCATCAAGAAAGTCCTGCTAAAGGGATCATACACCTATGAGTAAGATATGATACCCACCAAACATCAGGTAATCTATCATATGAACAAAACCTAAATAATATTGTCCATGATATGGTGGAAAATAGATTCAAGACATTTATAAAGGTATACATTACCTGTAGTAGGGTCAAACATTGTGTTCGTTGACCCCAGGTACTACCCCTGTACAATGACTTGTGTCTTTAGAACATGTCATGTCAAAAGGGATTACATGGCATGTAGAAGGGTCACACTTTATGTCCTTCCATCCAGGGTCCACCCATGTACTCTGGCCATGAGCCAGTACATGTTGTCAACCCATGTTCGCCTACCTGTGTACCAATACACATGGTAACCCATGTATCTGATCTAGGTCAGGCCTTGTGTTGAGGTACACACCATGTAGAAAAGACGAGCACTTCACCTCGTGTCTGTTTACCTTTGGAGATACACGTCTAGTCTTGGTAAAGGTCCCACATGCTGTTTGATATGGGTCACACTTAGTGTGATGCTTTAACAACTCCTGAAATCTTTGCCGCCACTGAGGGGGGTCCACATGCTGTGTAACCCCAAGTTACGCGCCGTGTTGATTGAAAAATTATAAAACCTTTGTAATTACTCTATGTTCCATGTACAATAATCTAGTGCTTGATATATTGGTTTTTTCACCTCAACACGGATGATCCAGGGTCATTTTTCCATTGCAACACAGAATCGGGGGGTTTTGAGCCTTCGATCGGCTCCAAACACTGATTCCAATCATCTGCATGAAATTCATAAGAAGAATGATATCTCCAGAAATACTTCGATCCAACCTCCTCCATCATAGTCATACCTAATCTAGGTCATCATGAGGCTAGATCTTTGATTTTAGATCATTGCGCCATGAAATGGGGTCACATCGATCATCCATTCATATCTCATGAAGAACATGAAGAATAAGAATAATATCGAGGTAGAAAAGCATAGTGAACAAACCTTATCCATTTTTCATTCCATCTTCGACCCATTCCGTAATAATGATAAAGATAACAGAATAGTATAATCACCCCTAAATTCCTGCAATCAAACCCTCCTGCAAGAATAATTGAACCACGGGTCGCCCTGTTCATCAGTTGATTCATGTTTATTTTTAATTATAAGAACGAGGAAAGAAGGAATTAAAAATACAATTTTCTACCTCGGGGTTGGATCATTCGCTAAAGATGTTTGATCACTAAATTTTTTCCATTGGTGAGATTCATCAATAACGACATCCTTCGATCTCTGATCCAAGATCCATCATCATTTTTCGTCAAGAGAATTCTCCAGGTTCTCTCTAGATCCTATAAGAAGTTCCAGGGTTATGAGCATAAACTTGGATCCCTGCTTAAAAGGATAATTAAAAGAAATTTTGTTGTATCGTTGCGAAACGTTAAAATAAAATATATTCTTAATTTATTTTATCCTTTATAACATCCAAAAATTTACTTTCGTATCCAACCCATGCCGACCAATGTAAGGCCTCACCTTGGGTAAAACCAGCACTCTGAATGCAGCAGTTCCTTTAGATTTTTTATGTGGTGACACATTAAGATGTTGTTGAACTTTTTTCATGAAAACCATGCGCACTTGCTATTTTAATATTTTAATACATTTGAAACATTTATTCTGGGCACACAATTCCTCGGAATCACATTCCATATTATCACATGGCCTCGAATTAAATCTATATAATATTAAAAAATAAATAAAAATATGGGACATTATAGTGTGTTAAAAAATCATTGGTACCATGATGGACATGAGAAGGATTTTATACTTAAAGGTTTATTTTTTATTTATATAAGTTGGTGTGGATGTGAATGGTTGTTTCATTATAAATTTATTTATATTTTGACACCATTATTGGTGATATTTGTTCGTAGTAAATTGTTTCATTTATTTCTCCACAAACATTTTCATTCACCCATGGATTGTGAAAATTATCCAAGTCAATTGAAGATATATCCAAGATAGTTAAAACAGTTCTTCTTATATCAGTGATTAATAAATACATTTATTTATCATTTGAGTAGTTTCATTACTATACTGAGTTAACCTATGCGTGTCTTCTTGATATCCAACAGTAGTACACCCTAAAAAAACAAAATATTAAAAAATAAAAATAAAGATAAAAAATACATATTATCTTAATAAAGAAGAGAGTGATGAAATGTAAAACATAGGGTGATATATAGGTCATGAGGTTATGTTTCTATATTTAGGAATGCTTAAATGAGTGGGTATTAAAATTTGATTGCAAAACAATATAGAATAGGGTAGGTGAATCTAAACAAGGTAAAAAGAAATTTTTTAATTGACCTAAATATACTGGATAAAGGGAGGAGTATGATCTTGAAATGGTTTTCAAACAGACACATGGGGAATTAAAGTCATTGTAGATCAAAAATTGTTTCACTATGATTAGTACCATTATTATAAATGAATCTCTATTTGATGAAATTTTTTGGATAATTATTTCCAAATTTATTGAGATTTACTTCTTGATGGGATTCTTATGTTTCCTATATTTCCACTATGTATTGAGAAATATCAACATGTATATCTTTTTACAATTTTTTGTAATACATGACATGTGACTTTACTCAGGAGTGATAATGGGTATGTGTTTGGGAGTTGAAAAAACAATTTTTTATAGAATATTTTATTGATAATAAATGAAATAATTTCCTCAAATTGTGTTAAATATTTTTATTTTTGAAATATTTTGGATTAGATCATTCATTTGAAAATTTTATAAAAGTTCTAGTTTTCCCCCTTTAAAGTGAATTTTAGAATTGTGGACATAACTATTTTTATGTGACTTATGTAAAAATTAAATTTTGTAACAAAATTCCAAACTTAATTTTATACAAATTTCATTGACAATATCTAAGGTAGATTGTAAAGACCGGACCCTAGTTTCCCAGAGCCAGTGCCTTAATACATTACATTGGCATGATTATAAGAAAGTTTTATCTCTAATGAATGAATAGTTTAGTAAATATGGAAATATGGATACATAAACAAGTTCAACATTATGAGTTGAAATGAAAAACAACAAAAAATTTCTATTGGGAACATTTACCACTCTAAGATTATCCCAACAAGTCAATCATAATATACCTCTTCATGTCCTGGAAAAAATTAATCATAAGAAAGGGTGAGCTCAGATGCTTAGTAAGGGTATGAAATATAGCATAAGATATCATAAACATAAATATTAGGCATGGTGAAAAATTGAAAATGCATGCCTTTAAAATAATAATAAACTTGAACACATTACAGTAGGAATACGATTTGAGTAATTATTTCCATAATAAAACATAATCATGATTATTCTACTAGTTGAATAACCACATGAAATGTGAATTTATAGCTCCACAATTAGGTAAAATTCATATGCCAGACATTATGAAACATTTCGTTAAGTCCTCGGCCAATACATCTAAAAATTATTAAGGCATCGGCCAAAACCATATCTAAAAATGGGCAAGGCCTCATCCAAGTCCATATCTATTTGTCTCATGATACCTACCGATGCATAGAAGGACTATAAGCGGCCAAACCCATCACATAATAAGTAAAATGATTTACTCATATGAATAGGGATAAACATAAACAAAATATACATTCATATTTAAACTAACATATAAAATGTAAAAAACATTTCCTGAACATTAAACATATACACTAAACATTCAGAGTAAATTGGTTAATGGTTTTAAGATAGCACATCGCCAATAAAACTAATCACAAACCATTAAATTAAATAATGTATATGATATCATAAATTCTAATTCCAATAATACAGAATAATCAATAGGATTGTTGAAACAAATGAATATACTCTTATAAAATTATTGAGCAATTCTTGAGATAAATACTCTTTTACTTCAAAAAGAAGAGTTCTTTTGGAAAAGTGTTTATATAAATCCATAAATGAGGTAATATAGTATTTTAATAACAAAATTATTGATTTTAGAAAGATAATGGTTTCTAAAAATAGATTATAGAGTGCCCTTGAATATAGGTAAGAATTTTAGAAATTCCCTTGAGTCGTGCTTATAATTCAGGAAGTGTTTTTGAAAGATCCTTTTAAAACATATAATTAACCATAAATTAAGGTATGATTCTGGTTGTTACAAATATATATAATATTCACATATAATTCCTAAGGATTAAATATTAATTAATTAGAATTTAATTGAGGTATGTAGATAATTAAGGTAACAATTAAAATGGAGGTTTAGGTGGAAAACACATACCTTAAGTCCAAAGGTGTTCCTCACATGAGCTTAATGACCTAAATAATCAAATTTAGGTTCATAAAATAATGATTCTAGATCCTACCCTAAATGTAATGGATTTATTATACCCTTATTAAATTCATTCATTGCATTTTTATGGGTTAAGATATCCAATTTCTTTGTTAGGGATTGTTTTCTTCCTTGGTTATCATGATCGATTTACTTATATTCATGTATGGATAAAAATGTAGAATGAGAATGGATACCCAAAATAGAAGTTGCATGTTATTAGTGAACAAAAATAAGATTAAATTTCCATAAACATCAATTGGTTATTTGGAGTGAAGATGAATCTTTATATAAAACGTTAATGGTAATTGTTTGGGATAATTGGCGGTTCATGATCACAACGAACTTATTTTTATTTATAAATTAATATCATGAGTACAAAAGGATTATAAATACTTTAATATGTTATAATAAATATATTTTATTCTTTTTAGACCAGTAAAATGGTTTCATGACCATAATTGAAGAAAGTAATAGAAATTGAAAACCCATCTTCCTTGAATATGATAAATTAACAAATCTTGGATGATGTTTTCATTTCTAGTATAAAAAAGGGGGAAATGGGAGATTATGAAGAATTATTAATTTATCAGAACAAAATTAAAATGAATGTAAGGTACTATATTAATCAAAAAAAATTTGTGAAAGGAGGTAAAGAAATATGAAGAAAATAAAGGAATTTGAAATAAATGAAATGAAAATAGGAATTTACCTCTTGAAGTAATATTCCTTGAGAGCCTCTTTAAGGGAGAGGTTTTGGTCTTTTTATTTGAGAAAGGTATTATATAAGTGGGGGAGGAGCTTGGTAGGATATTAGAGTAGAATTAATATAAGGAACAAGGATTGATAGGTGTGGAGGGAAGAGGGACTAGGGGGTTATAGTGGATGAGAGGAGGGTATTCCCATTATATTACTTATTATTTTATTATTTTTTCTAATACAACCAATAGTATTGATTCTTGTGACCAATAATAGTAATATGTGCGGGTGATTTTGAACGTGTGATTACATCATCCATGATGCCAGGAAAAATGAATTTAACTGATAATGCATATATATATTAAATAACCATATTTTACTATTCATAAAAATTCAAGTACTTCAAAAAAATCCCAAAAATTCAGCCTAACCATTTATCAATGTGTAGAATAAAAAAATTAACTCCATTTTTAGAAAATAATTTTCTAAATATTATAAATTTAATTATTAAATAAAATTATAATTTATTTGAAAAAAAGAATTTTATAACTATTATTTGTTTTATAACACCTTGAAAAGTTAATCAAGATCTCATTATCATATAACCTTGAGACAATAAAATAATAATATGATTTACTATTCATAAGGGTAATATTACTGTTCATATTACAATTCATAATGGTGTGTTACTATTCACACAAATTATTTTTGTCCTATCTGACTCTAAATATCTTACTGAATGCTACCGTGTGTGTTAGTTTTTCAAAATTCAAATAAAAAAGGTGACAAAATCATATTTACTGACTAGTTTTAATAAAGTGGTGTTTTGTAGAGACTTTGTATTTCATTCATTCAATATTAAATTTATGTGCAGAATCTTGGGAAGTTACATTATCCCCTCACAAAAATTTCATCCTTGAAATTACCAAAATGTTACCTCACAAAAAGATTTGGGTAGTTCTTCATCATAAGTTCCTCAAGCTCCAATGTTTCCTCTTAAGTTTTATAATTTTTCCAATGTATATTTATCAGTCGAGTCGTCCGATTATTCAACACTTGTTCTTTAGTGTCTAGAATCCAGATAGCTTCTTCACTATAAGATAGATCAGGTTCCAATTCTATACCTTCAGAAGTGAGGACGTGTGTTGGGTATAGCATGCACTTTCTTATCAATGATATATGGAACACATTTTTTACTTTAGATAGGCTAGGTTTCAAAGAAAAATGATATGAAACAGCTCTAAATCTATCCATAATTTAAAAAGGGCCTATGTACCTAGGGCTCAGTTTCCCTTTCTTCCCAAATCTTATAACACCATTCATTGGTTGTACTTTTAAGAAAACATGATCTCCCACTTGAAACTCCAAATCATTCCTTTGATTATAAACATATTTTTTTTCTGATTTGATCTACTTTCATATGGCCTTGAATAGTATTTACCTTCTATGTTGTTTCCTCCACAATCTCTGGGCCCGCAAGTTTCCTTTCTCCATCTTCATCCTAGCAAGTTGGTGTATGTCATCTCTTTCCGTACAATGATTCATATGGTGCCATTTGAATACCTGAATTGAAACCATTATTATAGGAAAACTCCACTAAAGGTATATATTTATCCCACATACCTTGAATGTCATGTGAACATGATCACAACATGTCCTATAAGGTTTGGATTGTCTATTCTGATTTCCTGTCATCTTGTGGGTGATAAGTAGTACTCAATCGAAGCTCAGTATTCAATGATTTCTGAAGAATTTTCTTGAATTTAAATGTATATCGTGGATCACGATCAGAAACTATAGAGATAGGTGCTCTATAAAGTCTAACAAATTCATTGATATAGATTCATCTAGGTGTTCATGTGGAAAATAATTTCTTATTGTAAGGAAATGTGCAGATTATGTAAGTCAATCAAAAATTACCCATATTTCATCATTCATTCTTGGAGTTTTGGTTAATACAGTGAAAGAAATCCCTGGTGATGTCATCCCATTTTTATGTAGGAATGGGTAGAGGTTTCTTGACTCCTCTAGGATGTTGTCACTCGGCCTTCACTTGTAGACAGACTAAACATCCTGATACATTATCAGCAATTTTCCCCATCATGTTATCCCACTGGAAATGTTATTTCGAATATCTATACATTTTAATGCTACTAGGGTGTATAGAGAAATTTGAGCTATGAGAATTATCCAATAACCCCATTTTCTTCTCAGTTATAGAGGGAACACATAGCCTCTTCCCAAATTTGTGAATTCCATCTTTACACATGAAGTCAACCAACTTCCCATATTTCTCATCATTAATTCTCTTTTGAAGATTCTAATCATCATAATGTGAATCATTAATTCTTTCTAATAAATATGGTTGGGAAACCATTATAAAAAGTAGTTGTGTTTCACCTTCATTGATAATTCCCATATCCATCCTCACTAGATCCATGTACAAAGGATCATTGTCAATCCTCATTTTGGTGAGAACTCCATGACCATTCCTGCTCAATTCATTGGCTACCTTATTTTCCTTTCTTGGGTGTTAGTGTATGGAACACTCATAATCCTTGAGTAGAAAGATCCATCACCTTTTCTCATGCTGAGTTCTTTCTGTTGGAAGATATATTTTTGTGAGGACCCGACCCCAGAATACCCGGAGCCGATGCCTTGAATCATGATGTGTAATTCTTGTTTTCCTTTTACAAAATCAAGAACTGATCACTACACATCATGCCCATACATTGGATCAAATTTGGTTCAGGTTCTAGGAAACCAGTTACTTCTGTCAACTTCTTTGGCTGAAGATGATACCTGAAAAAATATAATAAAAAACGTAGGGTGAGCATATGAATGCCTAGTAAGGGGTTTTTAAAATAGAATAATAATCCAATATAACATTTGAAAAAATTCTTTAAAACATTACAGAAAACATTTCTCTTAATGAAAAGTTTTAACACATGTATCATATCATAACAGTGCTCAATTAAAAATATGCTAACAAAATTACAAGGATACATGATTCAATTATAGGCATGCACATTTGGAGTAATGAATAAAATAAATTATAAACATGTAAGACATATGAACATGAAAGAAAAAATTAAACATATAAGAGTAATTAATAATTAGAGTTGTACATAATGGTAATAACTTCAATTTCATACACTGAATACTAATTTACTGAGATCATATGTCATGCCATAAGAATTTACTTTTTTGATACACATAAGTACTGGATCTAAACCATGGATATTCTACTAGTCAAATATCCATTTGGTAAATTAATTATTATACACATAATGAGGGAATGTATTATACCAGACTATAATTTATGTGTCAAGGCCTCGTGCCAAGACATAGGGGCTAACTGTAACCATACCCCAACCCAAAGAGCCTCTGTAACCAGACTTCAACCTAGAGAGCCTCTGTAACCGGACTCCAACCTGGAGAGCCCCTGTAACTGAACTCCACCCCAGAGGGTCTGCTGTAACTGGACCCCAACCCGGAGGAATTTCTTTTACCGGTCTCCAACCCAGAACATACTTGTCCAATAAATTCATTATATGTCCTGTAAAGTCATATTTCTCAAGGAGTCTCATACCACTATGGATATTAAATTTCTTATCTCCATATTATGATATGCCACATACATGAATCATTGAGTGAAACTATATATAAAATAGAAGATGAAACCATTTAATCCAAAAAAATACATAATATGATAGATATCATTTTATCAAAGGCATACATGGTTCAAAACACATTCTTTTCACATGAGTCAATTACTAAAGTACAAAAAATAATGGATGAGAAGGGTTTTTCCATATGAGATGTTAAAATTATACCTCTTTAATTTAAAATCCATAATCCAAGAATGAATAAAAATGTTATTTAATACGCTGATAAAAGTGTCAGTGATCAAGAAATTAGAATACACCACGACTTAACTAACAACAATCACCGCAGTTGATAAAACATTAAGTCAAAATAACATGGTTGCATGGATTAACACACCCTTTTACCCTTTATTATATTTTGGACAAATCAAAAGTATATATTCTTTTTAATCATAAAACACAACAATATCGATAATGTAATTCATTTGAAACATGAAATTAGGGTTTTAGAAACTATACAAAAAGTATATATATGAGTTTTCACAATTAATAGTATTAATAAATTCTCGTAATTAATCAATACTTTTGAAACATATTTTATACACCATCATTACTTGATTAAAGACCACACCATGTTAGGATTGTAACATGTGTAACTATATATCTATATATATGTGTGTGTGTAAGAACATACATAATTGGGTAAAAAGTTTTATACAAAAAATATAGTTCTTCTCATTTTAAGGTTCTTAAATTGACTTCAAAGATCAAGCATAGTAACCTTACACCTGGACATAAGGAATTTATGAAAATATGAGGGGCTATGTATATTTATATTTATATATTTATTTACACACACACACACATATATATATATGTAACCTATTATGTATATAAGGTAGGAAAATAAGTTTTCATGAGGTATTCATGCTTTGGGTCTACTAATACCCTATAACTCAAAATCTCGAAGCTCAAAATCGGGTAAAGATGGGTTCAAACTCAAATCGCAAGATGCAAGTATATTTATACAACAAGAGGAAAAAATATACAACTTAAACTCAACTAGAAAGAAAAATATAAATCCTCTACATGAACCATAAAGTAGATAGTATAATGAAATAAATAAAATTTACTTACAAAACATAAGATCGTGAAATAAATAAATGTTCGAGACAAGTATTTAACCCTTTCAAGAAAATAATCCCTAACGCAAATGGGTTTCAAAACTCTATATAAATTTTAAAACACTAATTTTGAGGATCATAAGTGTATAAAAGAAAATAATTATAAATTAAAATAACCCTTAAAATAAGAAAACTGCAGTTGGAGTGAAAATGTGTTGGGAACACGCTCTCCTAGACTGAAGAATCGATGCATTTTCAAATTGCACAAAGGCATAAGGCTTTTATAGGGATAATAGAAAAGTTATTGGAGTGTAAGATGGAAAAAAGTACTAGACAACAAAAAAGGATCGAAATAAAATAAATTTGACATTAATAATGTAGAATCATAGTCTAATAGACATTTGTGGACCATAATAAAAGCATAGGCACAGTATAGTCACATATTCAAATAAAATACAAGGATTTTAATTACCTAGAATCAAAACAGAATATACAAGACTTGATTAGTGGGCCAAAAAAGAAAAACGAGTTTCTGTTTACAGTCTAAAAGTAATTTGGAAAAAGAACAAAGAGAAAAAGTAATCTGGTCAACTGTGAACATATAGTAACAATGATCGAAAAATTAAATAATAGAACACAACAAACAAGGTATATCCTGAAAAAAACCAAAACCCTACCTCACGATGGATCAAGGAATACTGAAACCTCCATCAAGACTGAAACCCTAACGCAGTTAGACTCATCTTTTTCCCCCTGACAAAACTTGATCACGACACGACCCCTAGTCCTCGACCGTTAGAAACTCAAGCACCTCTGGCACTGCTCGACCCAAATCTGCGACCACAAAATTGACACCGACCGATGTACGGACATCCGCAAACCTCAACTTATCAAATGAAGCCCGAAGGAAGCTCACATACCTCACATGAACTCCCTGTGATCACCACGCGAGTCCCGAAGTTGGACCCTACTAAAACCCTATTCGGCACGTCACCAGAAATCGGGACCCCCTATACGGATCTCAAATCCCTTACGAGATACCTCCTCCCTATTTTGTTTTTTTAATAATCCATTATTATTATTTCTCAATTAGTATCTTGACTTTTAATGAAGTCAAAAGTTATATATATATTAAAATAATAATCCACTAAATTATCTAATAATCTATTATCTTAGTAATACTTCTTCCTTTTTGTCAATCATGTATCCTTTTTTTCAATCACATTTTCCACTTTTTTGCCATCACTACCACTTTATATTAGAATTTGTTTTCTTCTTTGTTTAATTATTATTAATACATCATTATCACTATTTAATTAATTCTATTAATGTATTTTATATAAATTTTATCATAACACATGTATTATAAGTTTAAATTTTAACATTAAAATAAGTCTACCATTATAAAAATTTATAATATTAATTATTTATTTTAAAAATTAATCTAATCTAAATTTTACATTTAAACTAACAATTATTACTTTATATATATGTACTCTATATGTATTAAATTAAAATTACTACATTATATTAATAATATTATTTTTTAAGTTGTTTTAATAAATGGTTTATTCAAAATTTATATTTAAAAACATTTCATATACATATAGATATAAATCATGTTTTAAAGATATATGTATATTTTCATCATAGATTTAAAATAGTATGAATTTTGTAAATCTAGCCTTAATTCATAATTTTAAAACAAATAATTGTAATTATATATATTTATAAATTATTTGAAAATAAAAATTTGTAATTCCAAAATCTTAAATGTGTAGTATTTATTATTTCATATTAGATAAATTTTATCAGTATAATTCCAATAGTTAATATAATTTTTTTTAAGAAATTTATTGATTTAAAATATTTTTTCAAACACTCATTCTGATAAATTTTATTATTCAAATTCATTAATAACTATATATACATGTTAAAATATGAGGCTATAAAATTAGTTTGAACACTATAAAATTATCAATAAAAAATATTGTATAATTAAATTTTAATCAATTTAATTAAAATTATTAAATAAAATTATTATTATTATTATTTAATGTAAATAAACTAAATAAAACACATTTTTAATGAAATTAAATTTAGAATTTTCCGGGGTGTTACATTATTCCCTCCAACCAAGAATTGTGTCATCGCAATTCTAAAATGGTCGTACACAACCACAACAATGCCAGACACACATCACTCTCGAGATCCCTTTACTTGGAACACCACCGATGGTAGGGTGTTGACGACATCAGGTGATTTTTAAGGTAGTATTCCGCTGTTCGATTTCCTTGGCCTAGAAACCCTGTGAGAAGATAGGGTCGTATCTATACCTAAAGCATTCAGCCTTCTATAAAGATACACAAGAAGTGTGGGGGTGGGAAATTTCAGAGTGGACTAAATCCCTAGAAGTACCACACATCACATCGTTTATGAAAATATTGATGTCGTAGAGTTCCTCGTACATACTAAAACTTAAGACATGGAATAGGTATGCTGCTCTATGGTCTCCATCCAAAGCAGCTTCTAGAAATTTACCTATAGCTCGGTAGTTATGAGCCAATGTGAAACATAGAATAATGACTTCATGAAACCATCATCTTTTCCAATATACTGCAAATTGTGGAAATGCAATACGATTATAGACCAGATTGCTTCCTTGGTAAAGATGGAGGATGTTTGGGTAGTTTAACACCTGATGTAGTTGTTTACAAGAAAAACTATGGTTTTTAAAAGTTTCATAGCCCCATGAACATGACTCAGACACTATAGTTTCTACTATCTCCATTGGGAGAGACAAAACGCTTGATGCATTAGCCATATAAAAATTTAAGGAAACTAATACTTTGTAAAAAATAAATATATTTTCAGTATTTTTCTAATTTTATTGGATTTCTCTAAATAGGCAACTGGTAATTTCGTTTTCCCAAAAAAACATCATAATTAGTAATGCTGAAATAAATTCTTATTTATTCAGTTCTGGTTTTCTAGAGTTATCTAAACTGAAACCCCTGATACCAACTTTGAGGACCCAACCCCGGAATACCTAGAACTTATAGAGACCTGAAGCCTGATGTACATGGACATTACATTACTTTTTCGGAATACTTAATACATAACAAAAACAGACACACAATGACCGTAATAGTTTAGTGTCTTTGGAAACTTGGAACGTAATCTTCTAATCATGGTAAAAGATCTTCAACATCTCCCATAAGATCTTCCCATTTTCTTTTTCTTACCTAAAACCTTTCTTTAAATCTTGGGGAAAAGAAAACATATAATGGGTGATCTCAGATGCTTAGTAAGGGTAAACAAAAGAAATATCAAACACATCATATACATAAGAACATAACTTTTGGAAATCTTAACCGGCAAAAGAGATCATAATTTCATAACATGGGATAAATCATAGTAGTGAAATGCAATCCCAATAATCATAACTTAAAACAAGAAACTTTGTGTCATACACACATAATCATAGAGAATCATTTCTTATTAGTCAAGACTCATTGACAATACTATCTCAGTGGAAAAAGTCTATTTCTAAACCGAGTTCACTCCTCGTTTCAGTCCTGTTTCACTGAACCGGTTTAACCTGCCATTCCAGCCATGTCTATCTCATGAGAGATAAAATATTTACCCAATGAATTTGAGGGGGATATAGGTCCCACCCATCTCATAGTTATACCATTCTTATGTGTGCCACAAAATCAAAAATCGTACATCATTGCAAAACCCATGTAATAAAAATGGGATTCTTAAACATCGTGACATCATAAAACAATTCATATATGATAAAGGAATTCATAAAAATAATTCCCTCAAAACATAATCAAATCAATGTAATAATATGGATAGAAACAGAACCCTATATCATCTTAGATAGAAAATAATTTTGATAAAACACTTGAATTCCATTCTTGAGGAAAATATCCTTTATACTTCAAAAACAATTTTCATTTCTTAATATGTCATACAATTATAAACAAAAAGAAGTTGATTAAAAATTAACATGAATAATTTTAAAGTAATATTCTTGGAAATAATATTTTAAAAATCCATTCATGTCATATAAGTTAAAAAAACATTCTTCTCACACTTTTGTCGGAAAAGTCAAAAAGTACCTTGTACGAAAAACGACAAAAGACTCCTTTCATATCTTTTACTAAAAACTCACTGAAGGGTAAAATTGGATTTAAAAAATTGTAGGTGGATGAAAATAATATTACATATTGAGGAAACATGGATGTGGATGATAAAATACACCCCAATAAATTCCAAAGTATAAACAATCTCGGATAAAAATGAGATTGTGATATTTCCCTTACCATGGGTCCGATATGCTTCGTATGGATCCGAACCTCCTGTATAATGATTTAAATAATGTCATTGACTTATTAAATAATCATATTCATTTTTATTATATCATATATGGTTTACTTATGACATTATATTACCCATTCTTTTGTAAATTCATGTTAAAGTAGCGTTTTGGGTTAAAATCGTTTCATTTGTCATTCGTGTTTTAACTTGTAATTATTCATATGATTACTTAGATCATGATTACTTACATACAGAATGTAAAACATGATTTATATATAATATATATTCAGAATATACATATATATATAATGGATCGATAAATGGAAAGAAATACAACGTTCATGAAGACGGTAGGCCGTACGTATGGATGAACACTATTTTCGTTTCCTTATGGTATTGAATGGAATTAATTAGATGAAATAAATATATATATACATAAATCCAGTGGCATTATTATGTAATATATTTCATGACTACTTATTATATATACTTTATAATCATTCTTGAATGGTTAATTATGGAAAATGAATCTCATCGCGTTCGTGGAGACGGTAGTCCGTACGTACGCACGAGAGATGATATCATTCCCATGATCATGGAATTGTATTTGAGTGTATGTATACTATTTCAGAATCAATATAAATTTACAATAATCATATATAGTCATTATTTACACCATTATACCCATCCAAGTAAGGTGGTGGTGGAAAATAGATAACACCACGGCGTGGAGACGGTATCCCGTACGTACGCACGCACGGTGATTTCATTTTCCGTAGGATGGATAGATGGTGAAATAGGATTGTTTCATAATTATAATAAAATATCAGTATATGAGTGATACTGATGTTTTTAATTCATAATTAAACAACTAAATAAGAAGAAGTGGAAGAAGAAATAAAGTTGAAAGAATCGGTAACGGACAATACCTCTTCTTTGAAGCACCTCTTTGAGACCTCCTCTCAGGGAACTCAAATTGGTATTTGAAGAAGACCAGGACCACTATGATTTTTCTAGGGAAGTGGAGAAGAGAATTTGTCAGGGTTTGGCCGAGCTTGAAGGCTCAAAGTGGTGTGACGAAGAGAGGGAGGAGGTGCCCTTTTATAAGGGAGGAGAGGGGCACCTTAAGAATAGCTAAATATATTATTTTATTATAAAGTCATATTCGGTTTTTAATAGCTCCAAATTGATATATTTTGAAGATAAGGTGGGGGAGGTTCGAACTCCTCTCATCCAATAGAATATAGACAATTTTAGGTTATTATATTAGCCTTATCTTTTAGTTTTAACTCTTAGTTAATTAGATTGACATTTACCATGCCACTTTTTATTTTTATATTATCTCGTTAATAAACTTACCATATACATCCAAGAGACCCCCCAAGTGGTACATTAATGATACACCTATCTTGATATAAGTATCTTGGCCGAACCTTAGATTTTTAGGAATATAATAACAATTAATAATATAATATTTGTTTTAAAAACTATTTTATGTCAATTTTGACACTATTTGGTAATTGATTTTTGTGAAAATCATAACAGAATGAATAGTTCTAAAAAAGTTAATTAAATCAATAATAACATGTAATATTACATATAAAATTATTTTAATTCATAAAAAGTCTCAAATTACATTTATTTCGGTATTTATAACATCAATTATGTCAATATTTCATTATTAATATAATTACTGCATCATCATTGTTTCATGAATAAATTAAATTATTTTAAGTCTAAAAATTAAAAATAAAATCCCATTATGTAGAAAATGTTTATAACTTTCTAATGAATATTTATAGTCGAATTTATCTTATGTATAACCCTATATTAAAAATGATTTAGTTATTAACCTTTGATTTTAACTATTTTAACCCTTCTTTAAATAAATTAATAATAAATGTCCTAATCTAATCCAAGTGGGCCTAAATGGTCATATTTTATTCCTATGGTTGTTTTTGTCCAAATTAAACTTATCCAATAGAATTAGGACATGTGTTAGGGTAATAATAATTTCATTTTTACCCCAAATTACCCTATTTACATTTAACCGTGGTAAAAAAAGTAAAAAGTTACTATTCACCAAAAAATTTTCATCTCATTGAACCACATTTTAGTCCTTCATATTAACCGTGTCTATCGGATTTTTGAAATTCCACTCACCTAAGCGGTAAAATTAAGTTTTATGAAAAATTCAGTTTTTTAACTATCATTTTGTGGTTTCACTATTCATCAAAAAATGAAAGTTTCCAGAAAATACCAAAAATTAGGCCTAATCCATATTTGATATTATGAATTAAAAAATGATGTCTATTTTACCAAATTAAAAAAATATCATTTACATTAACTAATTTTAAAAATTTATTCCCGTTGTCAAAACCAATAGCGTGTTTTTTAAGAGAAATAACTATCAAAAGATTGACACTTGTTTATGTCTGGTTTAAATGTGAAATTACATCCAATGACCAACATTGTATTAAATTGTAAAAATATATTATAAATATAATCTAAAACCACTCAAATTTATTATTTATCACTATTAATTATATCGATTAAAAAAAGTTGTTTTTAATTAAAATTTAGTAATTTTCAGTATTCATCAGAATATGAAAGTTATCCGAAAAGTACCAAAATTTCACCCAAAGCTAATTTCGATATTCCGAATCCAAAAATGAAGTCCATTTTGAAAGATAAAATTTATAAAATTTCAAAAAGTGGGTATTACTATTCATAACCACTAGTTCATAATAATATTATAATAATATCTTGTTTAGTGAAACTCGGTATTGCGTACTACACACGCTATCAAGGAAGGTCGCGATTGCATGTAATGTAAGGCAATTCAGGGATGCGTGTTGTGCAAGATCCTTTTAGTGTAGCGTAAAACACAAGACATTATGAAATTAAATAGAATATATATTTTTTTTATAAAATCTCAGGGTGTTACATTTTACCCCCCTTACAATGAATTTTGCCCTCAAAATTCATCGGGGTTATAAATGGTTTACTACTCAGAAGTTTCTTTAATAGAATCCCACATTGTAAAAAAGGAATACAAAAACATGGATTTAAAAATTAAAGTATGAAACATAACGGTTACCTAAATTACCTCATCACTGGGTTTCTACGTAGGAGAACATAGGTGAAAATATGGATATGGAAGAGAAATCTTACCGTCATGTTCTGATGGAGAGTGGTAGAGAACATGGCTATGAAAAAGACAACAATCCCAAATCCATAAATTTGTGATGATCTAGGGTACCATCTAATTCATCGGATATAAGGGCACTAGGACAACATTTTTGGTTTTCAAGATAATTTCCCTAAAGTTGAATAATTTGAATTAGAATAAATACTTACTTTATTTTGGTACAATCTCACTGTTGTATGTGCCTTGAACAATTTCCACTTCATCTATTAAAGAAAGGAAGTTGAATTTGTTATTTGTGAAGTGTTAGCAGATCATGTGATAGAATGACGGGTCATTCCATCTGTCTTAAACAAAAGGTTATCAAAAGTTATTAAATATACATAAGTCGATCTATAGTGAGATTAATCATATATGGTTCCTAAAATGGAATTATACTTCATATATCATACTTCTTAATATAATAAAACTAGTTTCTACTAAACAGGGACTTCCTGTAGGCCACTGATAGGCGATAAAGGCCAGTCGCACTTCAGTTGTTGATTCGATTCCCACAGCCATGTCCGACGCGATGGGTTGTCGCTCGTCCCGCAGGTTGTCCTTTTTCTAAAACTACATTACTAAAACATCCCATCAATAATATCGAAAAAAAGTTCCATCCTTAAACAATACTAACTTATGTCCAACATAATCATTTCCAATCTTTAGGATTATCCAAAATACTGCTGTCTAATCTCATATTATAGTGAAAAAAACTACCAAAGAGTTCATATAACAAGCATATGAATACCATCGTTGATCCCCATATATCCTGAGATATGACTTGTTGGTCACATTCCAAACATTCAAAGGCTTTAATCATGTATTCTATTGAAAAATGAATACCCATTGAATCTTAGTGAAAACATGAGTGCTGTCAAAAGTTAACTCTTTTCACATACTAGAACCTCAAACCATGATATAATTATTTCCTTATATTAGTTATGAGCTCATGAATACTGTCAAACATTTCATTTTCTCCTTATACCTTCATTATGCACATATCATATTCTTTCCAAAAATATCTCAATCACTTTCCATGGTTACCGGTACCATAAAATTATTGAAAACCACAATAGACCAATACATAAATATTCTAATTTTCCACGATACTATATACAACATTATTTTGGAATCCCATTACATAAACACTTAATCATTCCACCTCATTGTTTTCATATTCAATATCGCCAATAGTGATCGCATGTGACTTCCCTTTGTCCTTTGCCTTAAGTGGTTACTCATGTCAATCATCAGTAACCCTTGGATTAGGGAATTTATTTTCATAATGCCCCATTTCCTTGCACTTGAAGCATTGAAGTGTTGGTGGTGTGTTCGCTGCAGTCTTTTCTTTATTCACATCATTAGAAACCCTTTTTACATTACTTCGACACTCAGCTGCTCGATGACCTTATTTTCCACACTTAAAGCATTTTCTAGTCCCTTTAAGACAATCTCCACCATGCTTCTTTCCACACTTTGAGCATAAGGAAACATTCATCTTCTTTTCACCATTATTCTGAGATTTCTCCTTGAACTCCATCTTTCGTTTCTTGTCAAAACTATGAGATGGATAAGTAACACCAACTTCCATTTCTACCTTGATATCACAACACACAATTTCTTCATAGCTACCGAAGTCTCTTATAGCTAATGCCCTTCAAATATTTGTTTTTAAGCCACTGAAGAATCAATCAACTTTACTTTCAGGTTGGATGATAAAGCCAGATGCATACCTTGCAAGCCTTGTAAAATTCCCTTCATATACACCAATAGATTCATCATCCTTTTGCTTTAGTTCAGGAAAATCCTTCTCCAACTTTGTTCGAAAAATATGAAGGAAGTACTTATTGAAAAATAAGTTCTTGAACTCGTCCCATTCCATGGACTCAATTTCATCTCTTGGCCTCATATTCTTGATAAAGTTAAAACATTGATCAAATTCACCTTCCAAACGATATACTGTAAAGATGACTTTATCATGTTCTGAACATTGAAGAACTGAAAATATCATTTCAGTGGTACTGATCCATTGTTCAACAACAAGTGGATCAGAAGACCCACTGAAAGAAGGTGGACGTTGCCTCATGAAGGACTCAATAGAATATTGTTCCCTTCTCTGCTCATTTGGAAGTCCAGAATGATTCATAGATTGTGTTAGTATAGCTATAAGATTTTGCACTCCATCTCCCATAACATTTGTTTGTTCAGGAGGACAGTCATTGCATTGTCCATTACATTTATCAACACAGTTCCTTCAGGTTCCAGCCATCATCTAAAACCCAAAAAGAATAGCGTGAGAGGAAAAAATCATGTTAAGGAAAACAACATAATAAACGGGGAGTACCTTCAATATCTAACATCTTAGGTTTAATTCTATTATTGTTAGTTCAATTATAGGACTATAAACTATACTTATACTTAACCTTAGGGACATCCCTAGACATACCTTAGAAATATCTCTAGGGATCTCACTAAAGTTCTCGCATCCTAGTTTCCAAAGGTTGACTAAAACATTCCTCTGAAATCAACTGTAGAGACCTATAGCTTGACGTACATGGACATTACATTAATTTTGCGAAATACTTAATACATAACAAAAATAGACACACAAGGACCATAATAGTTTAGTGTCTTTGGAAACATGGAACGTAATCTTCTAATCATGGTGAAAGATCTTCAACATCTCCCATAAGATCTTCCCCTTTTTGTTTTATTACCTAAAACCATTCTTTAAATTCTGGGGAAAAGAAAACATATAAAGGGTGATCTCAAATGCTCAGTAAGGGTAAAAAAAAGAAATATCAATCACATCATATACATAAAAACATAACTTTTGGAAATCTTAACCTGCAAATAAGATCATAATTTCATAACATGGGATAAATCATAGTAATGAAATGTAATACCAATAATCATAACTTAAAAAATGAAACTTTGTGGCATACACACATAATCATAGAGAATCATTTCTTATTAGTGAAGACTCATTTCCAAGACTATCTTAGTGGACAAAGTCCATTTCTGAACCGAGTTCACTCCTCGTTTCAATCCTGTTTCACTGAACCGGTTTAACCTGCCGTTCCAGCCATGTCTATCTCATGAGATATAAAATATTTACCCAATTCATTGGAGGGAGATATAGGTCCCACCCATCTCATAATGATACCATTATTATGTGTGCTACAAAATTAAAAATCATACATCATTGGATAACCCATGTAATAAAAATGGGATTCTTAAACATCGTGACATCATAAAACAATTAATATATGATAAAGGAATTCATGAAAATAATTCCATCACAACATAATCAAATCAATTTAACAATAGGTATAGAAGTAGAACCCTATATCATCTTAGATGGAAAATAATTTTGATAAAACACTTGAATTTCATTCTTGAGGAAAATATCCTTTCTACTTCAAAAACACTTTTCATTTCTTAACATGTCATGCAATTCTAAACTAAAAGAAGTTGATTAAAAATAAACTTTAAAACTTGTAAAGGAATCTTCTTGTAAATAATGTTTTAAAAATCTATTCATGTCGTATAAGTTAAAAAAAACATTTTCTCGCACTTTTGTCGGAAAAGTCAAAAAGTACCACGTACGAAAAATGACAAAAGATTTCTTTCATATCCTTTACTAAAAACTCACCGAAGGGTAAAATTGGATTTAAAAAATTGTAGGTGGATGGAAATAATATTACATATTGAGGAAACATGTATGTGGATGATAAAATACACCCTAGTAAATTCCAAAGTATAAACAATCTCGGATAAAAACGAGATTGTGATATTTCCCTTACCTTGGGTCCGATATGCTTAGTATGGATCCGAACATCCTATATAATTATTTAAATAATGTCATTGACTTATTATAGAATCATATTCATTGTTATTATATCATATATTGTTTACTTATGACTTTATATTACCCGTTCTTTTGTAAATTCATGTTAAAGTAGCCTTTTGGGTAAAAATCGTTTCATTTGTCGTTCGTGTTTTAACTTGTAATTATTCATATGATTACATAGATCATGATTTATTACATCCAGAATGTAAAACATTATTTATATATAATATATATTCAGAACATACATATATATAATGGATCGATAAATGGAAAAAAATACACCGCTCATGGAGACGGTAGGCCGTACGTATGCATGAACGCTGTTTTCGTTTCCTTATTGTATTGAATGGAATTAAGTAGATGACATAAATATATATATACATAAATCCAGTATCATTATTATGTCATATATATCATGATTACTTATTGTATATACTTTATAATCATTCTTCAGTGGTTAATCATGGAAAATGAATCTCATCGCATTCGTGGAGACGGTAGTCCGTATGTACGCACGAGCGGTGATATCATTCCCATGATCATGGAATTGTATTGGAGTGTATGTATAATATTTCAGAATCAATATAACTTTACAATAATCATATATAGTCATTATTTACACCATTATACCCATCCAAGTAAGGTGGTGGTGGAAAATAGATTACACCACAGCGTGGAGATGGTATTTCGTACGTACGCACGCGCGGTGATTTCGTTTTCCGTAGGATGGATAGATGGTGAAATAAGGTTGTTTAATACTTATAATAACATATCAGTATATGAGAGATACTTATGTTATTACTTAATAATGAAACAACTAAATAAGAAGAAGTAGAAGATGAAATAAATTTGAAAGAATCGGTAACAGACATTACCTCTTCTTTGAAGAGCCTCTTTGAGACCTCCTCTTAGGGAACTAAAAATGGTCTTTGAAGAAGACCATGACCTCTAGGATGTTTCTAGTGAAGTTGATAAGCGAATTGGGTAGGGTTTGGACGAGCTTGAAGGCTCAAAGTGGTGTTAGGAAGAGAGGGATGAGGTGCCCTTTTATAAGGGAGGAGAGGGGCACCTTTGTAATAACTAAATATATTATTTTATTATAAAGTCATATTTTGTTTTTAATAGCTCCAAATTGATATATTTAGAAGATAAGGTAGGGATGGGTCGAACTCATTTCATCTAATAGAATTTAGACAAGTTTAGGTCATTATATTATCCTTATCTTTTAGTTTTAACTCTTAGTTAATTAGATTGACATTTACCATGTCACTTTGTATTTTTATATTATATAGTTAATAAACATACCATATACTTCCAAGATACCCCCAAGTGGTCCATTAATGATACACCTATCATGATATATGTATCTTGGCCGATCCTTAGACTTTTAGGAATATAATAACAATTAATAATAAAATATTTGTTTTAAAAACTATTTTATGTCAATTTTGACACTATTTGGTAATTGATTTTTGTGAAAATCATAACAGAATTATTAGTTCGAAAAAAGTTAATTAAATCAATACTGACATGTCATATTAACATAAAAAAATTATTGGAATTCATAAAAAGTCTCAAATTACATTTATTTGGGTATTTATAACCTAAATTATGTCACTATTTTATTAATAGGATAATTACTGCATCATCATTGTCTCATAATTAAATTAAATTATTTTAAGTCTAAAAATTACAAATAAAATCCCATTATGTAGGAAATATTTTAGATTTTTAATGAATATTTATAGTCTAATTTATCTTATTTATAACTCTATATTAAAAATGATTTAGTTATTAAACTTCGATTTTAACTATTTTAACCCTTCTTTAAATAAATTAAGAATAAATGTCCTAATCTAATCCAAGTGGGCCTAAATGGTCATATTGTATTACTAAGGTTGTTTTTTGCCTAATTACACTTATACAATATAATTAGGACATGTTTTAGGGTAACAATAATATCATTTTTACCCTTAATTACCCAATTTACTTTTAACCATGGTAAAAAAAGTAAAAAGTTACTATTCACCAAAAAATATTTTCATCTCATTGAACCATATTTTAGTCCTTGATATTAACCGTGTCTCTCAGATTTTAGAAATTCCACTCATATAAGCGGTAAAATTAAGTTTTATGAAAAATTCAGTTTTTTAACTATCACTTAGTGGTTTCGCTAATCATCAAAAAAATGAAAGTTTGCAGAAAAATACCAAAAATTAGGACTAATACATATTTGATATTATGAATTACAAAATTATGTCTATTTTACCAAATTCAAAACATATCAGTTACATTAACTAATTTTAAATATTTATTCCCGTCGTCAAAACAAATAGTGTGTTTTTTTAAGAGAAATAACTATCAAAAGATTGACACTTATTTATGTCTGGTTTAAATGTGAAAATACATCCAATGACCAACATTGTATTAAATTGTAAAAATATATTATAAATATACTTTAAAACCACTCAAATTAATAATTTATCACTATTAATTTTTTCGATTAAAAAAAGTTGTTTTTAATTAAAATTTAGTAATTTTCACTATTCATCAGAATATGAAAGTTATCTGAAAAGTACCAAAATTTCACCCAAAGCTAATTTTGATATTCCAAATCCAAAAATGAAGTCCATTTTAAATGATATAATTTATAAAATTTCAAAATATGGGTATTACTATTCATAACGGCTAGTTCATAATAATATTATAATAATATCTCGTTTAGTGAAACTCGGTATTGCATACTACACACGCTATCGAGGAAGGTCGTGATTGCGTGTAATGTAAGGCAAGTCAGGGATGCGTGTTGTGAAATCTCATTTTGGTGTAGCATACAACACAAGACATTAATGAAATTAAAAAGAATATAATTTTTTCATAAAATCTCAGGGTGTTACAGAACTGGTGCCTTGAATCATGATGTGTAATTATTTTTTTCGTTTTACAAATCAAGAACTGATCAAATACACATCATGTCTATATAGAGCATCAGATTCGGTTCAGGTTCTGGGAAACCAACTACTTCTATCAACTTCTTTGGCTGAAGCTGATACCTGAAATAATTTAATAAAAAACATGGGATGAGCTTACGAATGCCCAGTAAGGGGTTTTTAAAATATCATAATAAAACAATATAAGTTTTGAAAAAATTATTTAAAACCTTCCATAAAACATTATTCTTAAAGAAAATTTGTAACACATGTATCATATCAGAAATATGCTTAATTTAAAATATACTAACAGAATTACAAGGATAGCTGATTCAATTATAGGTATGCTCATTTAAAGTAATGAATAAAAGACATTCTAAAAATGTATGACATATAAATATATAAGTATAAATTAAATAGCTAAGAGTAATGAATAATCAGAGTGGTGCATAAAGGCAATAACTTTATTTTCATACACTGAATACTAATTCACTAAGAGTATATGTCATTCCATAAGCATTTTCTATTCTGAGACTCATAAGTACTGGCTCTTAACCATGGATATTCTACTAGTCGAATATTTATATAGTTAATTAAATATTATAAAAATAATGAGGAAATGTATTATACCAAACTTAATTTATGTGTCAAGGCCTCATGCCGAGACCTAGGGGCTAACTGTAACGGAACCCCAACTCGGAGAGCCTATGTAACTGGACCCCATCCCGGAGAACCTCTCTAACTGGACTCCAACCTGGAGAGCCTTTGTAACCGAACTCTATCCCGGAGGGTCTGCTGTAACCGGACTCCAACCCTAAGGGCTTACATTTACCGATCCCCAACCTGGAACATACTAGTCCAATACATTCATCATATGTCTAATAAAGTCATATTGCTCACGGAGTCTCATAACACTATGGATATTTAGATTCTTATCTTTATATTATGATATACCACAAACATGAATCATTGAGTGAAACTATAAATAAAATGGAAGATAAAACCATTTAATACTAAAAAATACATAATATGACAGATAACATTTTATCAAAGGCATACATGGTTCATTACACATTCTTTGCACCTGAGTAAATTACTAAAGTACATCAAATAATGGATGAGAAGGGGTTGTCTATATGAGATGTTAAAATGATAACTCTTTAATTAAAAATCCTTATTCCATGAATGAAAACACATGTTATTTAATATGCTGATAAAAGTTTCAGCAATCAAAAAATTAGATTACATCATGACATAACAAACAACAATCACCGCAGTTGATAAAACATTAAGTGAGAATAACATGATCGCATGGTTTAACACACCCTTTTACCCTTTAATATATTTTGGTAAAATAAAAAGCATAGATTCTCTTTAATCATAAAACACTACAAGATCGATCATGTAATACATTTTAAACATGAAATTAGGGTTTTGGAAACTATACAAAAAGTATATATAAGAGTTTTCATAAATACTAGGACTAATAAATTCTCTTAAGTAATCAATACTTTTAAAACATATTAAGTACACCAACATTAATTGATTAAATATCAAGCCATGTTAGGATTTTAACATGTGTAACTGTATATATATATATATATATTTAAGAACATACATAATTGGGTAAAAATTATTATACAAAAATATAGGTCTTCACATTTTATGGTTCTTAAATAAACTTCGAAGCTCAAGCTTAGAAACATTAGCACAGAACATATGGAGTTTATGAAAATCTGAAGGGCAATTTATATCTATATTTATATATATATATATATGTAATTGATTATGAATATAAGGTAATAAAATATGTTTTCATGAGGTATTCTTGATTCAGGTGTACTAATACCATATAACTCAAAATCTTGAAGCTCTAAATCGGGTTTAGAAGGGTTCAAACTCAATCCTCAAGATGCAAGTATATTTATATAACAAGTATACATAGATATACAACTTAAACTCAACAAGAGATACAAATATAAATCCCCTAAATGAACCAAAAAATAGAGAGTATAAAGAAATAAATAAATTTTCCTTACAAAACATAAGATTGTAAAATAAATAAATGTTTGAGACAAAAATTTAACCCTTACAAGAAAATAATACATTACGCAAACGGGTTTCAAAACCCTATATAAGTTTCAAAACACTAATTTTTAGGATCATAAGTATATAAAAGAAAATAATTTTAAATTAAAATAACCCATACAATAAGAAAACTGCAGCTGGAGTGACAGACTGTTAGGAATACGCTCTCATGGACTTACAAACTGATGCATATTCAAATTGCATAAAGGCATAAGGCTTTTATAGCCACAACAACAAAGTGATTGTAGTGAATGATGGAAAAAAGTAAAGTAAAACAAAAAAATGGATAGAAATAAAATAATTTTGATATAAATAATATATAATCATAGTTGAATAGACATTTGTGAACCAGAATAAAAGCATGGGAATAGTATAGTCACATATTCAAATAATATACAAAGATTTCAATTACCTTGTATCAAAACAGAATATATGAGACTTTAATTGAGGGCCAAAAAAGAGAAATTAGTTTCTATTTACTCTCTAAAAGTAATTCGGACAAGGACAAAGAGAAAAAAAATCACGTCAACTATGAACAGAGAGAAACAATGATTGAAAAATTAAATAAGAGAACAAAAAAAACAAGGTAGATCCTGACAAAAACCAAAAACCTACCTCATGTTGGATCAAGGAATACCGAAACATCAATCAAGACTGAAAACCTAACCCGATCAGACTCGTCTTCTTCCCCCAGATGAAACCTGATCACGAAACGACCCCTAGTCCTCGACCACAAGAAAATCGGGCTCCTCCGGTGTTGCTCGACCTGAAGCCATGACTAAAAAAATGACACCAGCTGATGTACGAACATCAGAGAACCTAGACATCTCGAACGAAGCCTCAAGATAGCTTTTGGACCTTACACGACCTCCATGTGCACACCGCGTGGCTCCCGACGTCGGACCCTGCTGAAACCCTATTCGGCGCGTCACCTGAAATCGGGACCACATATGCAGATCTCAAATCCCTTACATGATTCCTCCTCCATATTTTGTTATTTTAATAATCCATTATTATTAAATATCAATTATTATCTAAAATTTTAAAGAAGTAAACAGTTATATATATTAAACTAATAATGCACTAAATTATCTAATAATCTATTATCTTGTCAATTCTTATTCCTTTTTGTCAATCATGTTTCCTTTTTTTCAATCACATTTTCCACTTTTATGCCATCATTTCCACTTTATATTAGAATTTCTTTCTTTGTTTAATTATTATTAATACATCATTATCTCTATTTAATTAATTCTATTAATGTAATTTAAATAATGTTTATCATGACACATGTATTATAAGTTTTAATTTTAACATTAAAATAGTTATAGCATTATTAAAAAATCATAATATTATTTATTTATTTTAAAAATTAATCTAAACAAAACATTAAATTTAAAACTAAAAATTATTAAATTATATATATGTACACTATATATATTAAATAAAAATTACCGCATTATATTAATAATAATATATTTCATATAGTTTTAAAAAATGGTTTATTCAAAATTTGTAATTCAAAACATTTTATATACATATAGATATAAATCATGTTTAAAAGATATATATATATATATATATTCATCATAGATTTAAAATAGTAAGAAATTCCCAAATATAATCTTAATTCATAATTTTAAAATAAATAATTGTAACTATATATATTTAAAAATTATTTGAAAATAAAAATTTGTAATTCCAAATATATTCAATGTCTAGTATTTATTATTTTATATTAAATAAATATTATCAGTCTAACTGAAAAAGTTAATATACCTTTTTTAAGAAATTTATTTATTTAAAATATTGATTCAAACACTCATTTCGATAAATTTTATTATTCAAATTCATTAATAACTATATATCCATGTTAAAATATAACTCTATAAAATTAGTTTGAGCACTATACAATTATCAATAATTTTTTTTATAATTACCTTATAATAAATTTAATTAAAATTATTATTTAAAATTATTATTATTTTTTTAGTGGAAATAAACTAAATTAAAATATTTTTATTGAAATTAAATTTAGAATATTCTGCGTTGTTACATTATTCCCTCCTACAAAGAATTGTAACCTCGCAATTCTAAAATTTTTATACACAACCACAACAATTTCAAACACATGTCACTCTCAAGGTACCTTTACTAGGAACACCACCGATGGTAGGGTGTTAATGACCTCAGGTGGATTCCTAAGGTAGTATTCAGCTGCCCCATTTCTTTGGCCCAGACACACTGTGAACAACTAGGGCTGATTCAGTGCATAAAGCACTCAGCCCTCCATAAAGAGGCAGGAGAAGTGTGGAAGTTGGAAATTTCAGAGTGGGTTAAATCACTCTAAGTCCCACCCACCACGTCGTTCTGGAAAATATTAATGTCGCAGAGTTTCCCATACATACTAAAACTCAATACCTGGAATAGGTAGGCCCCTCGATGGTCACCATCCATAGTAGCTTCTAGAAATTTACATACTTCTCGGTAGTTATCAGCCAAAGTTAAACATAGAAAAAATGCTTCATGAAACTTTCCCCTTTTCCTATAAGCTGCAAATTGTAAAAATGTGATTAGATAATTGACCATATTTTCTCCATGGTAAAGATAGAGGTTGTTTGGGTGGTTCAACACCCGATGTAGTTGTTTACATGACATCCTAAGGTTTTCAAAACTCTTTAGCCCCCTGAACAAGACTCGGACACTATAGTTTCTACTATCTCTGTTGGGAGAGATAGAAGGCGTGATGCATTATCCATCTAAAAATTTAAGGAAACTACTACTTAGTAACACATAACCAAGTTTTCAGTATTGTTCAAATTTTACCAGATGTCTCCGAAGAGACAACTTGTATTTTTCTTTTCAAAAAATACATCATACTTTGTAATGTTGAAATAAATTTTTCTTTGTTCTGTTCTGGTTTTCCAGAGTTATCTAAACTAAATCCTCAGATACCAAATATGAGGAACCAACCCCATAATACAAAGAGTCGTTGCCTTGAATCATGATGTGTAATTATTTTTTTCCCTTTTAAAAAAGCAATCCCTGATCAACTACACATCATGTCCACACAGAGGGTCGAATTTGGTTCAGGTTCTGGGAAACCAGATACTTCTGTCAAATTATTTGGCTGAAGCTGATACCTAATTTTTTTAATAAAAAACATAGGGTGAGCATAAAAATTCCTAGTAAGGTGTTTTTAAAATAGTATAAAAAACCAATATAACTTTTTAAAACATTATTTAAAACATTTCATAAAACATTTCTCTTAAAGAAGTGTTTTAACACATGTATCATATCATAAAAGTGCTCAATTAAAAATATGCTAACAGAATTGAAAGGTTATGTGATTCAATTATAGGAATGGTCATTTGGAGTAATGAATAAAAGAAATTATAAACATGATTGACATATGAGTATGTAAGCACAAATTAACCAGCTAAGAGTAATGAATAATTAGAGTTGAGCGTTAAGGTAATAACATCAATTTCATATACCGAATACTAATTCACTGAGTGCATATGTCATTCCATAAGCATTTTCTATTATGATACTCATAAGTACTGGCTCTTAACTATGGATATTCTACTAGTTGAATATCAATTTAGTTAATTAAATATTTTAAACATAATGAGGAAATGTATTATATCGGACTTTAATTTCTGTGTCAGGGCCTCATGCCAAGACCTAGGTGATAACTATAACCGGACCCCAACCCGGAGAGCCTTTGTAACGAGACTCCATCCTGAAAATCCTCTGTAACTAGACTCCAACCCAGAGAGCCTCTATAACCGGACTCCAACCCGGAGGGTCTGCTGTAACCGGACCCCAACCCAAGGGCTTACCTTTACCGGTCCCCAACCCGGAACATACTAGTCCAACACATTCATCATATGTCCAGTAAAGTCATATTGCTAAAGGAGTCTCATACCACTATGTATATTTAATTTCTTATCTCCTTATTATGATATTCCACATACATGAATCATTTAGTGCAACTATAAATAAAAAGGAAGATGAAACCATTTAATCCAATAAAATACATAATATGTCAGACAACTTTTATCGAAGGCATACATGGTTCATTACACATTCTTTTTACATTAGTCAATTACTAAAGTACTTCAAATAATGGATGATAAGGGGTTTTCCATATGTGATGTTAAAATAATAACTCTTTAATTTAAAATCCTTATTCCATGGATGAATTTGTTTTTATTTAATATGGTGATAAAAGTGTCAGTGGTCAATCAATTATATTACATCATGACTTAACTAACAACAATCACCATAGTGGATAAAACATTAAGTGATAATAACATGACCTCAGGGTTTAACACACCCTTTTATCCTTTAATATATTTTGGTCATATAAAAAGTATATATTCTTTTCAATTATTAAACCAAAAAAATTGGACGGGTTATCAGGAAAGGGCGCATCGCCCATGTTTCAACTAGCCATGATGTAGTTGAGGAATGAATCAAGCTATGTAAGTTCTCTATCATTGCACGTGTTATTCTTCCAAAATAGGAAAAATCATGGAGTTTCAATGACCATACACAATGTATTTCTATGATTTGGAGCTTTGATGAGTGGAAAATGACTGCCATGGGACGTGGATACTATCACATTGTGTTTCCCTCTGATGAGTTTAAGTGAGGTTCTTGGAGTTCTGGTTCTATCTCTCTAAAACAGGGTTTCCTCCGGATTCAGAAATGGGACCTGAATTTTGATACTGGGAAGGTTAATAACACACACATGCAAATATGGATACGAGTCTATAAACTGAGATGGTTATATTGGCATCCTCGCATATTATTGGATATTGGTACATCTGTTGGGAACCCAATTAGGATGGACGGATAGATTGATAATCCGAGATTTGGCCATTATGCCAGAATCCTTGTTGAAGTGGACATGTCCTCCACTTTGGTTGAGGAAGTTGTGTTAACCACCTGGGACGATACCATTAACCTTGAGATCCTATATGAGAGAAATACTAAGTTCTATATAAAATGTAATGTCTTTGGGCATATGGAACATGAATGCAACTAGGACAAATCCTGCACCATTTTTAAACTTAAGGGTCATGATGATGCTTCCTGTAGAAGGAAGAAGGATAAGGCAAAGATTTTCAAACTGGTTTTCATGCCAGGGCCAGTTCCATCCAATGAAGATGGTAACTATTCTCCTGTGTAGGAGCTTCAACCAACAACTGATGCAATCCATCCAAATGGAGAATCATGTCTTCCTGATACTGTGGATGCTACTCAGACTATAGATGATGCGGTCATTGCTGTAGTAATGACCAACTCAGAACCTGTTGTAGATGTTTCAGATGCAGAGGATAAAACATCTGTGAAAATTTCTACTAGTACTCTAGTTGTGGATGTTTTGGTTCATGAAAATCCCTCTGATGACCCGGATATACTGGTATCTGGTATCATGGATTATAAATAACCAGTCTAAGAGGATGATATGTTTGTGTGTGATGTTACATAGTCCAGGAAAGTGGTCCGATAGGGTTCTGAACAGACTGGTCATGCAGGTGGACACACTGATCCTGAATAGTTTGTCCAGATTGCTGCTGCCAAATCTGCTAAATGGGTTTTACCTTCTAGTTTATATCATTCTCATATTCAATCCTCTAACAAGTATGTGATGCAATCAGGAAATTCTTGGGGTGATGATGTTGATGACCCCACATCATGTGACCAGCATTCTGAGGATGTTGGAGCTGATCCGAGAAACAAACTGCATGATGGGCCTCGTACATGGCATCAAATGTGTAATCAATGAAATTTATCTTTTGGAATTGTCAAGGACTTGGGAATTCCCCCACTGTCACGATCCTTAGGCATTTAATTATCCCCAACAATCGATTTCTTATTGGTATTGTTGAACCACGTCGGACAATTGATCGTTGTAATGGATTTAAATGGATCTCATTTGGTTTATCCTTTATTTCTCACAACATTTTAGAAGGTGCAAGGGAGTCTCTTTGGGTCCTCAAGCATTACTCTATTCATGTTAGTTCATGTGTTTGTGATCAGCAGTCCATCACAATTGATGCAGGTCTGAATGGTGGGAATATTTCCATGACTTTGTGTATTATTCTAATATATACACACAACGATGAGATATATGGCATAATCTAGAGGATATGGCTGTGAGCATTAATCACCCATAGACTATAGTTGGTGACTTCAATTTGGTCTTCAAGCCTGATGAGAAAATATGGGATAATTCTTTTCTTCCTGCAACAACAAAGTTTTCCTCATAGATTGATAAATGCAGCTTGGATGAGATCCCCATTGTTGGAGTTGAGTTCACATGGGAAAGATACACAATTAATGGGGGACAGGCCCGTAAATTGGATAGATTATTTGTACAAGTTAATGACAGTAGTGATGCTTTTGAAATTTCTGGGATGACTCTTCTGAAAATTCATTCTGATCATAACACCTTTCTCATTGAAATTTACTTCAATAAATTAAGAACATCTCCCTTGCCATTTAAGTTTAACAATGCATGTCTTATCACACCTGGATGTCAAGAAGTAATTCTTGAAGCCTGAAAGTTTGAATACTTTGTCACTCCATTGTATATTCTAGCAAAGTAAACTCAAATTTGTCAAAGCAAGGCACAAGGAATGGAGCAAAGCCTCCTTTTCGAAGTAGTATCTTGATATCAAGGAAGATGAAGACAGTCTTGCTCAATTCCAGCTCTGAAATCACCTTAATGAGGCCCCTTTTATGGAGGAGATGAAGTCAGTGTCTAAAATTTATGACTTTTTGAATCGTAAAGACAATTTGGCATGAAATGTGTTTAATTTCAGATAGTTAAAAAAGGAGATAAGAACACACATCACTTTCACTGCATGCTTCGAGAAAAAAAGGTACGAAAAGGGCTGTCCAGTCTCATGATTAATGGCACTATATATATCTCTGAAACGGACATATCAGATGCTGCCTCTTCATATATCAAAGACCTCTATTAGGATAAAGGAGGTGATTACACTAGTATGATGGTCAGTAGCATTGAATCCACCATCAGTGAGAAACAAAATCATATATTGATGCAGGATCCTAGTGAGAAGGAGGTGAAAGATGAACTTTTTTCATTAAACATTTACAGTGTTACTGGTCTAGATGGATTTACCAACAAGTATTTTATTTTTTATTGGGACATAATGCACACTGAGGTGATCAGTGGGGTGTGTGAAGCTATAAATAGCATCTCTATACCATATGGAGTGAATTCAAATTTCATTTCTCTACTAACAAAGAAAGAGAATGCTCTTGATATTAAGGATTTTTGTCTAGTTGTTATTGGGAATTCCATGACAAAGGTAATCAGTAAAATTATGGCTATTCAATTGGGTACTATTGTTAAATATCTTATCACAGAAAACCGATTTGGTTTTGTACCAGGAAGGAGTATTCAGACATGTCTTTTTACTACTTCTGAATGTGTCAATATTATGAAAAAGAATGTTAAGGATTGAAACATGGCCCTCAAAATTGACATTTCTAAGGATTTTGACTCTATCAAATGGAGATTTATTTTCAAATTTTTAAGGATGCATTGGTTCTCTTCCAAATTTATGGCTTTGATCAATTGTATTCCCACTAGTGCAAGGCTATCCATTCTCATTAACGGCTCACCGAGGGGATTCTTTCAATGCTCAACAGGGGTCAGACAGGGTGATCCTCTGTCTGGCCTTCTTTTTTCTATTTATGAGGATTGCTTAAGTAGTTTTATTAATGAACTTGTTCAGATTGGTTTGTATAAAAGGATGAAGGCTGGTAGATGGATCTTTGCACCATCACATCTTTTTTATGCTGATGATATTATGCGCTCTGGGAAATCTGACAAAGTTACACTTTCATATATTATGGATTTGTCTGATCCTTATGAGAAGGTCTCAGGCCAAGTCATCAGTTTGGGTAAGTCTTCTGTGATTTTTGGATAAGGGATTCCAATATTTAAGGAAAACAAAATTGCAAAGGGGTTTGGTGTGAAGGGGGGGGGGGTCTCTACCTTTTATTTATCTTGGAGTGCCACTCTTCTGTGGTAAAGTGAAAAGATATTATTTGGAGGAGATGTCTTCCAAAATTATTATTCCACTAGTTTCATGGAAATTCAAGACAATGTCTCAAGAAGGTAGGGTTTGTTTGGTCAATTCGGTGTTTACATCTATGTTTGTTTATGCTTTCTCTCTGTATAGATGGTCATGATCTCTTATTAAAGACTTACATGTCATGGTTCCCAACTTCATTTGGACTGGGTCTATCCATGAATGCAAGTTGATAATAGTTTCTTGGAATGAGTGCAATAAACCTATTTATTTGTGTGGAATTGGAGTCAAATAACTTCTGCTGTTTAATGAATCCTTGATTAAAAAGTTCACATGGATCCTTCTCTCATCGAATATTAATCATCTTCACTTCACTACTCATAGGTTCACTGTCCATTTATTAAATGTCTCTTGCACTTATATTTTCTCATCAGTTTGGGCAGCTCTTAAACAAGCATACCATGAAATTATTCTCAGAACTAAGTGGCTTGTCTCAAAACAATCCTCTCTGAATTGTTGGAATAAATCATGGATTTCACAGCCTCTTTCTGAGGTAATTTATGTTCCTTCTTTTATACATCATGCTACAATAGCTGATGTTTTAGGGAATGATGTTATGTAGAATCTGCTTCCCTCTATTTTTAAAGAAGAAATCTCTAGATATGATTATATTGATTATGAAAATATTGTTTGGACACCAAATTTTAATGGCATCATCACCTCCAAATACTATTATAGGTTGACCTGTAATAATTCGGTTCACACCCTCTCATTGGTGATGGGCTTCAGGAAGTCTTTTATTCCACCAGCTGAATTTCTCTTGGTGTGGAAAATATGGAAAAATGGACTGCCAGTACATGGTCTCTTACAAAATGCTGGAATTCCTCTTTCTTCGGCCTGCCATCACTACATGTGGTCTAGGGAAACTATCGAGCAAGACTTTATACATTTTTGCTTCACTAATAGGCTATGGTTATACATGCAGCATATTTTTAACTGCACTTTTGACTTCAGTTTCATTGAAAGGCTTCTGTCATCCTTCCAGCATGTGGGCTGCAGTGAGTAGGTCTAATCCTTCTTTCTTGCTGCATTTTCAGCTCTTCTATGCTATGTTTGGAAGGCAAGAAAAGGGGTTATCTTTGTGCAAAAACCTCCATTGTTTCATGCTATTTATGTTCCATTCATAGGAAAATTATTTCGGCTCCCAAAATCCAAACCGATTTCATTGATAATCACTGCTCTGACTTATGCATCTTAAAATATCTTGGTGTTAGATACCGGATGAAGAAGCCTTTGGTGGTTAAATTCATTATGTGGATCCTGCCTATTTCAGGGTGGTTGTAGGTCAATGCTGCTAGGAAGGCATCAGACACACTGGGACCTTCAGGGTGTGGTTGGGGTTTTGAGTACCCCATGGGGATTTGTCAGAGGCTGTTTTTCCACTTTATTTGCATCAAGTATTCTATTGAGGCTGAGCGCTGGTCTATCATCAAGGTAGTCAAATATGATGATAATTTCGTCTAGCGGTTCCTATGGATAGAATCTGACTCTAGTCTTGTCGTAGACCAGCTCAAGGCACGGTCGAGGAATGTTCCTTGGCGCATGTAGTCGCACTGGATTGATTGCCTCCATCTTGTAGAGGGTCTCTCCTTTGAAATTACCCATGTTAACAGAGAGGAGAATTAGTTTGACGATGCTCTCTCTAAGAAAGCAGTCATGGAGGCTAGTTCTAGTTGGGGTTTTATGGTTCCAGATTTGTGTTTAGTGGTGGTTTAAGTGGATGCATGTGGGTCTTTGTTTACACATTTATGTAAAACCATCCTGTAATGTATCCTTGTTGAATTTATCATTTTTTATATATTTTCTATGAATGATCTCGCTCATATCCTGAAAATTCTATATTATATATATGAGTTTTCATAAATAATAGGTTTAATAAATTCTCATAAGTAATCAAAACTTTTAAAACATATTTAATAAACCCTCATTACATGATTAAAAACCAAACCATGTTCGGTTTGTAAATGTGTAACTATAAGTATATATATATATATATAAGAACATACACAATTGGGTAAAAAAAGTTATACAAAAATAATGTTCTTTGCATTTTAAGGTTCTTAAGTTAACTTCGATGCTCAAGATTAGAAACCTTACGTCTGGACATAAAGAGTTTATAAAAATCTAACGCGCTATGTATATTTATATTTATATATTTATATACATATATATATATATGTAATCAATTATGCATATAAGTTAGGAAAATAAGTTTGCATCAGGTATTCATGATTTGGGTATACTAATACCCTATAACTCAAAATATCGAAGCTCTAAATCGGGTAAATAAGGGTTCAAACTAAAATCTGAAGATGCAAGTATATTTATATAACAAGGGTACATAAATATAAAACTTAAAATCAATAAGACAGAAAAATATAAATTCCTTACGTGAACCACAAAATACAGAGTATAAAGAAATAAATAATTTTTCCTTACAAAACATAAGATCTTAAAATAAATAAATGTTCGAGAAAAATATTTAACCCTTATAAGAAAATTATCCCTTTCAAAAACGGGTTTCAAAAATCTATATAATATTTAAAACACTAATTTTGAGCATCATTAGTGTATAAAAGAAAATAATTATAAATTAAAATAACCCTTCCAATAAGAAAACTGCAACTGGAGTGACAGAGTGTTGGGCACACGTTCTCCTGGACCGACAAATTGATGCATATTCAAATTGCACAAAGGCATAAGGCTTTTATAGAAACAACGACAAAGTGATTGCAGTGAAAACTGAAAAAAAGTACTAGAAAGCAAAAAATGGTTAGAAATAAAATAAATTTGACATATATAATATAGAATCATAGTATAATAGACATTTGTGGACCGAAATAAAATCATGGGCATAGTATAGTCACATATTCAAATAAAACACAATGATTTCAATTATCTCGAATCAAAATAGAATATACGAGACTTGCATTATATGCCAAAAAAGAAAAATGAGTTTTTATTTACAGTCTAAAAGTAATTCGGTCAAGGATATAGGGAAAATAAAATCAGTGCAACTATGAATAGAGAGTAAAAATGATTGAAAAAATAAATAATAGAACACAATATTCAAGGTAGATCTTGAAAAAAAAACAAAAACCCTACCTCATGTTGGATCAAGGAATACCAAAACATCAATCAAGACCAAAACCCTAACCCGATCAGACTCGTCTTCTTCCCTTGGACGAAACCTGATCACGACACGACTCCTAGTCCTCAAACACAAGAAATTTGAGATCCTTCTGCATTTCTCAACCTAAATTTGTGACCACAAACATGACACTAGACAATGTGTGAACGTCCAGGAACCTCGGCTTATCGAACGAAGCCTCGAGGAAGCTCGCAGACCTCGCATGACCTCCCTAGGCTCACCGCACATCTCCCGATGTCGAACCATCCGGAAACCCTATTCGGCATGTCACCAGAAATTGGGACCCCCTATGCGGATCTCAAATCCCTTATGGGATTCGTCCTCCTAATTTTGTTATTGTAATAATCCATTATTATATCTCAATTATTATCTTAACTTTTAAATAAGTCAAAAGTTATATATATATTTAACTAATAATCCACTAATTATCTAATAATCTATTATCTTATCAATACTTATTCCTTTTTGTCGATAATGTTTTCCACTTTTATGCCATCATTACCACTTTATCATAGAATTTGTTTTCCTCTTTGTTTAATTTTTATTAATACATCATTATCACTATTTAATTAATTCTAATAATTTAATTTATATAAATTTTATCATAACACATGTATTATAAGTCTAAATTTTAACATTAAAATAGTTCTACCATTATAAAAAATCATAATATTAAATAATTTTTTTAAAAATCAATCTAATCAAAATTTTAAATTTAAAACTAACAATTATTACTTTATATATATGTATAATATATATATTGAATTAAAATTACTGCATTATATTAAAAATAATATATTTTTAATAGTTTTATGAAATGGTTTATTCAAAACTTAAAATTAAAAACATTTCATATAAATATAGATATAAATCATGTTTAAAAGATATATGTATATTTTCATCATAGATTTAAAATAGTATGAATTTTGTAAATCAAATCTTAATTCATCATTTTAATACAAATAATAGTAACTATATATATTTATAAATTATTTGAAAATAAAAATTTTTAATTCAAAATATATTCAATGTGTTGTATTTATTATTTCATATTAAATAAATTTTATCAGTGTAATTGGAAAAGTTAATATACTTTTTTTAAGAAATTTAATTTTTTAAAATATTTTATCAGATACTAATTTCGATAAATTTTATTATTAAAATTCATTAATAACTATATATCCATGTTAAAATAAAATTCTATAAAATTAGTTTGAATACTATACAATTATCAATAAATATTATTGTATAATTAACTTATAATCAATTTAATTAAAATTACTATTTTAAATTATTATTATTATTTTTTAAAAGAAATAAAAAAAATAAAATACATTTTTAATGAAATTAAATATATAATATTATGGGGTGTTATAGTTTTAGACTATTATGGTCTGTTTATATCTCATATTTTTTCCATAAAGATATTATCTCCATATCTTCAGAGCAGAGATTATTGCTGCTAACTCAAGATCATGAGTAGGATAGTTTTTTTCATGAATTTTTGACTGCCTTGATGAATAGGTAATAACTCTATCATTCTACACAACGACACAACTATGTCCTTTCTTAAATGCATAACTTCAGATCACAAACCCATCATTCCCTGATGGTAACGTTTGGATCAGTGCATTCACTAATATCATCTTCAATTCATTGAAACAATCATCTCATGCTTTTTTCCATATGAACTTAAGCCCTTTAAGTTTATGCTTGGTCATTGGGTTGGATAAACAGACATAGTTCTGAACAAAATGCTGATAATAACCTGCTAAACCAATAAAATTTGGTACCTCAGTTTGGTTCGTTGGAGTTGGCCTTTCATGCACAACCTTTTTCTTCAAATGATCTACAAATATTCCATCATTAGATACAATGTGTCCAATAAGGAAAATTGATTGAATATAAAATTCAAACTTGCTAAATTTCTCATATAATTCATTTATTCTAAGAGTCTTCAGTATATTTCAAAAGTGATTTTCATGATTTTCATAGATTTTGAGTATACTAAGATATCATCGATAAATAAAATAAAATATTAATCAAGATATTCCTGGAAAAATCTATTCGTTATATCAATGAAAACAGATGAAGCATTAGTCAGTCTGAAAGGCGTTACTGTAAACTTTTAATGCCCATAACTAGTTCAAAATGATCTCTTTGGAATATCTTCATTTCTCACACGCAACTAATGATATCTATATTGAAGAACAAATCATAAAAAATATTTGGATCCATGAATTTATCAAATTAATCATCAATGTGAGGTAATTGATACTTGTTCCTTATTGTTATAACATTGATCTCTCTATAGTCAATGCAAAACCTCATATATCCATCTTTCTTCTTAATGAAAAGAATAGGGGATCCCCATAGAGAAAGACTCGGGTGAATAAATCCTTTATCACTAAATTACTATAGTTGTTTCTTCTGTTCTACTAATTACACTATGTTTATTCTAAAAGGGGTCATTGATATGGGCATTGAATCTGTAATTAAGTTAATGGAAAACTCAATTTCCCACTGTGAAGGATGTCCAGGTAAATACTCTATAAATACATCAACATATTCTTGCAAAATAGGTATTCCCTCTATTTGAACATTCATTTCCTCACCCATATTTATTGCATTCAATTCATCCCCAATAATTTAATTCGTAGAGCTACTGAGGTTTGATCTAGATGAGGATCAGAGGGTGATGTTTCTACTCTAAAGATAAGGGATTCCGCATCATCCTCAAAAATTGTAACCTTCTTCTTCTAGTAATAAATTTTCATATCATGGTTAAAAATCTAATCTAAACCAAGGATTATATCAAATCCAATCATGGGTATGATAATAAAATCAATAGATAAAGAACGTTTATAAGCCATAATGGGCACTGCCTGACACAACATTATTGCAATGATACATCCATTATGAGTTTTTAAGGACAAATCCCTTATCAAATCAAATTGGAAATATCAAATTTTCTTAGAAAACTGGGAAGATATGAAAGAATTCGATGATCCATAATCAAATAAATAATCAGTTAATTTTGAATAAATGATTAAAGTATTTGCCACCAAGTTATTAGGAACTTCAATATCTGCATTTTTGATCGCATAAGCTTTTCCTTGCTCCCTTGGCCTTTTATGAGGCACATTTCCTTGAATATTTGTACAATAATTTTCATAGGGTCCCATATCCCTGAAATTATATCATTGAATGTTAATAGCTTATTTATTCCCCTTAAAAATCCAGAATGATGGCTTTTTTGTCCACACTTGTTGCACACCCCATTTTTTTAAGTAGGCACCAGGTCGATTCCTTCCACAATTATCATAGTGGGGAAAGTCAAATCTTCCCTTATTCCCCATTTCATTATCTTCTTTTCTAGAGTTTTCAACAACCCAATTCTTATCTTGATTTACTATAAGGTCATAAGACTTAGAAAACTCCTTTTCATCTTGATTTCACATGAGACTATATCTTCATATGATGAGAAAGTTTGACAGACCAGTGCCCACCATAGGAATGGATTTATGCCATCAATTAATCAATCAATATTTCTAAATGTATTACGTATATAGTACGTAGCATGACTTGATAACCTTGTGAAGTTAACTTCAAACTTTGCAAAATTCTCATCTTTATTTTCCCTCAAATTCAAAAACAATCTCTCTATATCCGCTCATTGTTCACAAAGAAAGTATTTCTCTAAAAAAGATCTTTAAATTCACTCCATTACATGTTTTATATCACTTCATCTTATATTTTGTTTTCAATTAGTGACCACCATTGATCAACATCTCCTGACAGACAATAAACTTCCATGAAAACCTTCTCCCTTTTGTTACTTCACAAGGTGAGAAATATCTTCTCTAAATAACTTATTTACTGCTCTGCTACAAATGGGTTTTTCGTCCCATTAAATGATAGAGGGTATTTTCATATAAAGAGATATAACATAGATGATCCACATTGTGGATTTGGATGATTCTTATGGGTAACTTTATTATTCATAACCTGAGTAATTAGTCCTAGTATAGTTATAAGTATCTGCGCACCAGTCGCCACTCCAAATCCAACATCATTATTGTTCACAGGAGGGAATTAATTATATGGGATACATGCATTCATGAAGTTTCCATTCCTTCCACTGGGTGCAATTTATTAATAATGGAATAAACTATATTAGGTTATGAATAATAATTTTTAATCTCAACATGAAAAAATACTTAGTATAAATTGAAATCTTATACATGGCTAATCCCATAATCATAAAAATGGTATCTTTGCAGAAAAAATAACATTTAAATCCTTCATAATGGATTGTAAATAAAATTTAAATTATCCTATGAATATCCCCTAGGAGTGTCAAACTAGGTGCATAGTAAGGTCCAGTGTTTTGTACTAGGATACCCTGGGTCAAGTCCAAAACTCCTTGTCAGAGTTTTCACTCCTAGGTACATCTATTCTAGTACTATGTCCACTTGTAGTATCCAGGTAGGGATGTATTTTATAGAAATATCAACATAATATATTCCATAAAAAAAGAGTAGTATAATCTTGTATGTTTATCCTAAAATATTATATTATGGATTTGTTCACTAATATTAGTTGTCTAAATATAGTTTCCAATTTTTCTATTAGACTTCCTCTGATACCAACTGTAAAGACCTGACCCCAGTTTCCCAGAGTCGATGCCTTAATACATTAAATTGGAATGATTACAAGAAATTAATTTCATCATGGAATGAAAATTGTAGTATATTTAGAAATCCAGATATATAAAAATGTTCAACATTACAATTTGAAATGAAAAACAACAAAAATTTTCCTTCGGGAACAACCACCAATCTAAGATTATCCCTACAAGTCAATAATAATATCCCTCTTCATGTCCATGAAAAAATGAAACATAAGAAGGGGTGAGATCACATGATCAGTATGGGTAAGATATAAACAATAATATATCATAAACATAAACATTAGTCATGGTGAATAATTGAAATCACATGCCTTTAAATATGATAATAAACTAAAACACATTACTGTAGGAATATGAGTTGAGTAATTATTTCCATAATAAAACATAATCATGGATATTATAATAGTTGAATGACCACATGAACTATGCATTTATAGCTTCATAACGAGGGAAAATTCTTATTCCACATATTGTAAAACATAACAGGCCTCGACCAAGACATCTAAAAGCGATTAAGACCTCGACCAAAACCATATCTAAAAATGGGCTAGGCCTCATCCTATTCCATATCTATTTGTCTCATGAGACCTACCGATGCATCGGGGGGATATAGTTCGCCCAACATGTCACATAATAAGTCCAATTCATTCCTCATATGAATGGGGATAATCATAAACAACATATATATTCATATTAAAACTAACATATGAAACATAAATAACTTTCCCCAAACATTGAGCATAAAAACTAACCATTCAGAGTAAATTGGTGAATGGTTTTAAGATAGCACATCCACAGTAAAAATATTCCTATAAAAATTAAATTAAATATGGTAAGTGATATCATAAATATTAATCCCAATAATACTTAATAATCTATAAGAGTTTTGAAAAATATGAAGACACTCTTATAAAATCATCGAGTAATTCTTGAGATAAATAATCTTTTACATTGATAAGAACAGTAAGTTTGGAAAAGTGTTTATATAAAACCATAAATGAGGTAAGATAGTATTTTAATAATAAAATGAGTGATTTTAGAAAGATAATGGTTTCTATAAATAAATTATAGAGTTCCCTTGAAAATAGGATAGAATTTTTGAAATTCCCTTGAGTCGAGCTTGTATTTAGAAAAGAATTTTTGAAAGATTATTTTAAAACAAATAATTTTCCAAAATTTAAGGAAGGATTATGGTTAGTACACATGTATAGAAAATCCATAGAGAATTTATGATGAGTAAATATTAATGAATATGAATTTAATTGTGGTAAAAATATAATAAAATTCACACGAATGAAAATGGAGATTCGGGTGGAAAACCCTTACCTTAAGTCCAACGGTGTTCCTCAATTGATCATAATGACATGAATAATAAAATTTAGGTTCGTAAAATAATTATTATAGAACCCAATATACATTTAATTGATTTATTATACCCTTATTAGGTTCATTAATCTCCTTTTTAAGGGTTAAGAGATCAAATTTCAATGTTTGGGAGTGTTTTCTTCATTGGTTTTAATGATCAGTTTACTTATATTCAGGTACAGATAAACAAGTAGAATGAGAATGGTTTTCCAGAATAGAATTTGAATGTTATTAGAGAACAAAAAGAAGAAAACATGGTCATAAAATTCATTTCTTTATTAGGAGTGAAGATGAATTATTATATAAATCTTTAATGAAAATTGTTTGGGTTAATTGGCAGTTCTTGATCACAATAAACTAAATTTGATTTATAAATTAATATCATTTGTTCGAAAGGATTAGAAAAACTGAAATAATTTATAATACATATATTATAGTTTGGTTCAATCATAAATTTTTTTTAATGACCATAATTCAATATGGTTATAGAAATTGGAAACTCGTCATCCATGAATGTGATAAATTAACACTTCTCAGATGGTGTTTTCATTTCTCTTATAAAACAAAGGGAAATGAGAGATGATGAATAATTATTCATTTATCATAACAAAATTAAATTAAATTCAAGGTACTAGAGTCAACCCAACATTTGGTTCAATGGAGGTGGGGAAATAAATGAAAATAAAGGAACTTGAAATAAAATTATTTAATAGAGGAATTTACCTCTTAAAGTAATCTTCCTTGATAGCCTCTTTATGGGATAGGTTTTGGTCTTTTTATGAGACCAATGGATGGTGTAAGTGGGGGTGGAGTTTGGGAGGATATTTGATCCGAATTTTGACAAGGTACAAGGCTTTATAAGAGTGAAGAGACGAGGGAGTGGGGGGGGGGGGTTATAGTGGAGGAGAGGAGGGTTTTTGCCATTATTTTACTCATTATTGTATTATTTTTCCTACGAAAACCAATAGTATGGATTATTGTGACCAAGAATAGTAATATGTGTAAGTGAGTTCAAACCAAGTGTGATTACATTATACATGATGCTAGAAATAGTTAATTTAACTGATAATGTATATATACAGTAAATTACAATATTTTACTATTTATAATTTTTTTTGAGTCTTTCAGAAAAATACCAAAAAAATACCCTAACCATTTTTCAAGGTGTATAATAAAAAAATGAACACAATTTTTTTAAAATAATTTATAATTATTATAAATTGAATTTTTAAATAAAATCATAATTTGTTTGAAAAATAACTCTTTTAAAACTATAATTCATTTTATATTACATTGAAAAATTAATAAAGATCTCAATATCATATAACATTATAGATATAAAATAATATTATGATTTACTATTAATAAGAGTCATATTACTATGCATAACGGTATGTTATATTCACTTAAAATTAAATCTGTCTTATCAGACTCAAAATATCTCACTGAACGCAACAGTGTATATTAGTTTTATGAAATTCAAATCACTGAGGTGGAAAAATTATGTTTACTATCTAGGTTATAAAAAAGGTTTTTTTAGATAATTAGTGTTTCATGCATTCAATATTAAATTTATGAGTAGAATCATGGGGTTTTACACAGATTATGCGTTTTATTGGAGTAAATGGGTTATGAAATCAAATGTGGACTATACTTGAAAGATTAGACACCACTTTATCATATGGGCCATATATTATACATTTGGAATTATATTGGGCTCAAAATTGGGATGTTGATATAATACCCAATTACTCAAAATTAATCTTTCTTAAAGAAAATCTAGTTAACATGTTCTTAGGTCAATATGGAAGTGCAAGTTGGATTAAAATATTTGGTTGAATTTCCCCCATCACACTTGTAACATCTTGTAACCCTAGCCTTCCCACCCCACTATAAATATATATTTTTATTATTTGGATGTGAATTAGAGTATGGTGAGTATATAAGAAGAGGTGAAATACCATTTCAATACAACATTGTAAGAGGGACACTCTTAAGCTAGAATCTCCTCCAAAATGTTATTTTCCTCTTCTTTGTTGTAACGTTATAATTATTTAAATAAAAATATTTATTGATCTCCCATTTATTCAATTTTTTTAAATTTAATTACTATTTTCTTTACTTATTTTGGCTAGAACTCAACAGTATAAATTTTATTGGGTTATACTTTTTCTAGAAATTTTCACATGTAAAATGTTTCTAAAACGAATACACCGCCCATGGAAGAGTAGTTTTTCATTGTAACCAATCTACCTATAAACTTATTCATTTTTTTATTTTGAATCAATGAGATACTGAAATTAACATAATATGATATATGGATTTAGTTTTTAACTTAAAATAATGGAATAAATCAATTAAAAATTTAACAAAGAACATGTGAGGTCGAGAATTGTCTGAATTGTGTGAGCGCAATATTAGTCGGTAAAACAAAAAATATGAGATAAATTTTTAGAGTTCAAATATAATTAATAAACTCAATTTAAACTCACTTAAAGTATTTAAAAGATCCCTAATTCACCATTTACCATGATCAATACTTGGAAGAACATTCAATTTAGGATGATATGATTAGATGTTTCGAAGCTAGCCTAGGATTTAATTCATTTCATCTTTATGGTTAATTTAATTTTCATATGGATTGGGGGTTAAAAATTAGGGGATGATAATTAAGTGGATTTTCATTTTAATTATAACGATTAATAAGTATGTTTTGAGGTACATTTAGATTTATTCTACTTTTAAAAATATTTTTGAAAATAAATCTATTCTCATTTAATTTTATCAATCACACTTAAAAACAATCATCTTCTAGTATAATTATTCTTATTTTACAAACATAAAAAATAACCATACCTTTCAATTTTTTTTTCTTTTCATTTTCATTAAAAATACCTTTTATATGTTATTTTAAATATTGACTTTTTAGAGAATGACCTTGGTAATCCACTTTGGTGAACCTAATAACTTTAAATTTAAACATTATTTTAGATCTCCCATGGTGATTCCTTTCATATAACATATATTTCCAAATCACATAAATCACTCTTAAAGTGTCATATGAAAAATATATATAATAATATATGATAATTATTTCCATAAATGATATGAATTGTCATAAATACACATTTTTTTCCAAAATATAATTCAACCTTTAATCCTCAAATGAAATCCCATAAGATTTTGTTTAACATAACAATATAATGTTTCCCAAATACTGAATATCTTCCAAAATAACATTAAAAACTTAATCAAAAAATAAAATTTTAATCTCATGGTTATATACACGATAAAAAAAATGTTACCAAAGTAAAATTAATAATTATCTATCAATCCATTTAATTAAAAAAAATTTAATAAACAATACTTCACATAGGCCAATGGTAGGAATTGCATACCTTTTTTCCTTCTATTGTGGGTTCGAGCCCCATGACCTTTCCAAATTTAATGGGTTATCGCCCAGTGTGAGAGTTGTCCTTTTACTAAAACTATACCACTAAAATTCCTGTATCATTACCAAAAATATAATGATCATCCTAAAAAAAATCTTATTAATCAATGATCATATAAACCATAATGGTTATCAATACCATTACAATTATGTTCCTAAAATTACAAGAGAATTATTCCTCAAATAACATTTTCACATGTTAAAATTAAAGGTTACATATACCTAAAAAATATTAAAAATCTCAATAAATGTCTCCAAAGTACTCCCATTACATAAAAAATCAAAGAGTATCATTGCTTTTAAAATCAGGATCTTCCTTTGGAAAACTACTACATCATAACTCTTGAATACCTATATGTTGATACCTTAATCATTCAATGTTTTTAATAATCCATTATCCATTATTTTCAATATTTTACTTAATATGACCTTTATACAAAAAAATATGAATCATGCCATAATATTCAACACTATTAAACAAATGTTAAGATAAAAACCATACCTTTCATTTTTCATTTGATGTTTCCTAATTTTCAATAATAGTAGAATTAGACATTACTAAACATTCATTTATATGATTATGCATATCCATTAATCGAGCTTTGCACATATGATATAGATTTTCATAATTCCCATACTCCCAACATTTAATACATTCTATTGATTCCTTGCAAATAATTGTATTCCTATTCATGGCGGAAAATAAACACTTATTTTTTTCCTTGGAAGATTATTTCTTTTTTCCATCCTTTTACACATAAAAAACATATTCATATTCATTTATTACATTTTATTGGGTTATTATTCCAGTATTATTTAAACAAAAGTCCAAGAATAATTTTAACATTACGATATCGATCTCTAAAACATCAATGAAGCATCAATTCTCTCTCATCTATTGTATTAGGGAACTCACCAAGGTTTATTATATTATTCACAACTCATGATAGCTATTTAAGAGTAACCAAAAGTGTTTTGACTACAAATCCCATTACTTTTGGTTGTTCATTCAAACAATAATCATATTTCCCATCACATCCATCATTAATTTGGATCATGTTTCATCTATCCATTTACTAAAAAAAAATGCAAGTGTAAGTATATTAATAATATAATAATAAACCATCTTATAATGAGGATAGAAAATAATATATCCTTAACATTTTTATCTGAAACTTGGTCTATTTTTCAAAATAACCATAATTCTCCCAAATATACTATCCTTTATAGCTATATAGGACTTTTAAATTATGTTCAAATAACATCATAACTGCTAAAGTTATCTAAACCCTTCTCTAATACCAACTGTAAATACATAACCTTAAACATTACAAATTCTAATGGCCTTAAACTAGAATTAACATTTTTTACATTCCCAAAGATCTTTTAGGTTTAGATTTTTATATAATTAATTCATCACCCTTACACAAATAAATATTATATTAAAAAGTGTTCACTTACACTTGGTATCCATTTCCCCATCATATAGAACTTTTTAAAAGAAACCAATTTTAATTTTGAAAAGTATCTTCAAAAATATTAACTTGACCCTATCCATGTCCCTAATAATCCTTAAATCCCTTGAATAAAATTTTAAAAATGGTATATGAGCACAAAAATCTCAGTAAGAGACATAAAAAAAAAAGAAATTCATTATTTCAATGAAAAATATTAAAACCATGAATATTTTACCTTTCTCTCAATAGAATTAGAGTATATGTAAGGATAGATTAAAAAATGAAAATAAGAAAACATTTCTCTCAAATAAAACCTTTAAATGTCATATAAATAATAGATAATACATGTTTTAATCTTGTAGAATTATTTTCATATCACTCTTGCATATGGAGTAACCCTCATGGTTATACATGGAATAACCATCACAGTTACACTTGGAGTAACCATCCTAGTTAAAATTGAAATAATTATCATATTTATACTTGAAATAACCATCATGGTTATAGTTGGAATAACCCTCCTAGTCAACTTCCAACATAAATAATCCCCAATGCATTGAGGAGCAATAAATGGCCTCACCCTTCATATAAGCTATATCAGGGTCACATATTTTGATGAGATATAATAGGGTAAACCCATTTTATAAATTGTATCAGGCTCACATATTTTTAATACTTTGGTAACATATCATGAATAAAACATTTCACGATTTCCCTATTTCATAATAAAACCTTTGAAATAATCTTTTGACCTCGTATGAAAAACCCCTTTAGATATCAAAATAACCCTTTCTTTTAAAAACAAAATTTCAATAACAAAATATGAAGAAAAAAGAAAAAAGTGGGTTTCTTTGAAGAAAAAATGAAATCTCATAATGTAATCCAAACATAAAATAATGTTTGCGATTTCAGGAAAAGCCTTTTTATGCCGTATACGTTAAAAGAAATTATTCATTTTATCATTTGTAAAGAAAGTAAAAACATTACATTAAAATATTTTTTTAAAAAAAACATTGAATGAGAAATAAAATGATATTTATAAATTATTTATTTTCATATAAATATATTCATAAAATAATTTTAAAAGAATATACATGGAAGAAAAAATGTTCTAAGGGAAACTTTGAAAGAGGTTTTTTAAAAATAAGTATTTTAACTTGTGTTCAAATTGTCATGTACATTATTTATCTTCAAAAACAATAAAAATAGGTCAATTATTTACTTTATGAATAAACTTTTTCAAGTTTAGTATTACTTTTATTTTATCTATTACCATGCTATATTTAATTATTTAATCAATTAAATTCATGTTAGATGTTTTGACGATATTCAGTTCATAAGTCCAAAATGGATTTAATAAGTTGAATTTGGTCAAAGTGGTAATTATTCCATAATATTCAGAATAATAATCATGTGATAATTATAATTTTTATATATCAATTATACTTTTAAAACCAATCATAAAATATTATTATTAAAGATTAACTACGTTATAATCATGGATATGGTAGGTCGTACATACACATTGGTAACATTTCCTTTTTTCAATGATCAATATATAAAGATGATAAGTATTATTTTGGGTTTAAAAAATTATAATTATATCATATATAAAATATTATTTATTTAAAAATACTTATATATATATATATCATCTATGGGATCTATTAATAAATATCCAATAACGTTGCTTCGTGGAGGGGGTTGTCCACATGTATGCACGAACGCCATTATTATTTTTAAATGGATGGAAAGGTAAGAAATTAAATGATATATTATATTTTAAAAATGATAAATATTCAATTAATATCATATATAAACATTAATTACCTCATTATAATGATTCTTGAGAGGTGGTGATAGAAAATGAAGTACATTGTCCCGCGAGGTGCACTACTACAAAAATGGGAAATATCAGTACACAAATCGGGCTTTAACAGTGCTAAAAAAGTGCTGTAAAGCTCAGCGCTGATAAAGTGGTGGACCCCTTTAACATCACTTGTTTGGCGCTGTTAAATGTTGCTTTTCTCAGCACTGAAAAAGCGCTGTTAAATCCCTGCCTGCTACGAATAGAAAATCTACATCAGTGCAGCTAGCCGAACAAGACCTGCAAAAAAACCAGTATATCAAAAAAGAAAATGTGATCTACTAATTATTCATTGTTTAAAACATAAAGGTACCATTAAATACTTACATTTCCCCAAACACCCATAACACAACCCAACCACAACCTTCATCTCAATGTACTCAACCGATCTAAACACCAAGATGGATTTTACCCAAGACTATCTAATTCAAAACACCGATCATGTCATCAACCGACCACTTAATTTCTATGGTGCTCCCAACTATACGATTTAGCTCAAAAACACCACCATCTGATGTTTAACACCTCCATCATCGGGAAAGAACCACTAGAACCCCAACTAAAACTCCACAACAAACCCAACATGTTTTCTAACTTACCATGCCTAGAAATCCATGAGAACACCAACCAATGTTATCATCCATCCTTTCCATCAAAACCACATGGAATGGATGTGAATCCATCATACATACATGAATAAAGGAAAATTCAACTTTTCCTCAAAGATTTAACCCATTTTCAGAACATAATTAACATTTCAAAACATCAAATAGATGTGGCTTACAACTCACCATATTTGTTCATTTTTCCTAGAGGAATTTGAAACATGAACCACATAGGTTGTAAAAGCATTAGATTATAGATCTCTTTGATCATACAAACCCATGAACCCAGGTTTATCCACGAGGAATCTAATGAGTGATATTTTTGAATGCCTTTTGGAACTAGGAACTGACTCGCTTGATGAAACACAGGAAATATCTTTAAATGTAGCCTCACTTGCCGAATCATTAGAACAATTTCCAATATTGGATGCTCCTAATTTCAGATTTATAATCCCATCTTGTTCATAAAATGGATTGGTCAACTTCCAATCTATCATGGAGGCTGCCACACCACCTTTACACGCAACTAATGATCAGAGGCAGCTTGATTAGCAAAACAATATTGAGGGCACTGGACATGAAAGATCATGCGATGCCATAGTTTCTCAACAACCTCAATTTACCCCACATGATATAAGGCTATTGCATGATCTACAAGACATAGAGAGAGGAGAAGTGAATGTGAAAGTCCCGTAGACGAACAACATCAACAATAATCATCCACCACCCTTTCACTATATACATAAAAATAATATCTTTAAGAACGTACATGTGAATTTATATCTTACTTCCATCGAGTATTATGCATGTTGGTCAACTTGTTTTGGAAATTGTTTATCTTCATCCGTGCCCTGTACTTGCACCCATGAATTTGAAGGTGAGTATGCACACACGATAGTTGACCTTCTTGGAGAAGAGTTTCTGGAAGAGTATAAGAGACATGAAGCAATGAAGATCATTACAGTGTTTGAGAAAATGTGGTTGCTACAAACAATGTGGAAACCAGCTTGTGAAACATGGCCTAAGTTACAACTTGCAGGTATTGTATATTATTTGTTTTCTGGAGGGTTTCAGTGTAAATCCATTTTGGAATGATCATTTCTATTCATTGTCTTTTAGGTTTTTTTGACAACCGAGGGGAAAGGGTGGGGTTTGCAGACATTGGAGTATATGTCGAAGGGTGATTTTGTGTGTGAATATATTGGAGAAATGTTAACTCACGCAAAACTACGAGAGAGAAATCTAACTAAGAGTAGTGAAAAGCATGCATATATAGTTCTCTTAGATGGTGATCGGGGTTCCGGGAGTAGTGAAAAGCATGAATATAGAGTTCTCTAGGTGGTACCATAGTATCTAACATCTAACCAAATGGCCTCTTTGCCCTTCAAGAACCCCAAACCCTGATTACCATCTAAGAAAACTGTATATACATGCTTTTCAATACTCTTAGTTAGGTTTCTCTCTCGTAGTTCTGCGTGAGTTAAAATTTCTCCAACATATTCACACACAAAATCACCCTTCGACATATCCTGTAATATCTGCAGACCTCACCCTTTCCCCTCGGCTATCAAAAAAACCTAAAAGACAATGAATAGAAATGATCATTCCAAAATGAATTTACACTCAATCCCTCCAGAAAAATATAAAGTACAATACGTGCAAGTTTTAACTTAGGCTGCGTTGCACAAGCTGATTGCCACATTGTTTGTAGCAACCACAATTGCTCTAACACTCTAATGATCTTCATTGCTTCATGTCTCTTATACTCTTCCAGAAACTCTTATCTAAGAATGTCAACTATAATTTATTCATACTCACTTTCAAATTCATGGGTGCAAGTACAAGGCACATATGAAGATAAAAAATTTCGAAAACAAGTTGAAAAATGTAAGTATTTAATGGTACCTTTAGTATTTGCATAAAGAATAATTAGATAGTCATGTTTGTGAATGCTTTTTGGAACTAGGCACTGACTCGCTTGATGAAATAGAGGAAAGATCGTTAAATGTAGCATCAATTGCCGAGTCATTGGAACAATTTCCTGCATTGGATGTTCTAAATTCCAGATTTAGCATCCCATCTTGTACATCAAATGGATTGGTGAACATTAAATTTATCATGGAAGCTGCCGCATACATGAAACTAATGATTGGAGATTTTACTGGTTCATGCGTGATATGAAGGTATTTTGGAGATTTTATCGGTTTTTTTGTCCAAAGCCCAAAGAAACGTGGTTCATCATTCTTGCATGTTGTTGGTTCCTTTCATCTGTTAAAATGGACAAATGACCCATTGGAGAAATAATGTTTTTTTAAGAATAATTACAATTTTTCTACAAACATTTACATATAAGAATGTTTCATCTTTTTATCTCCATGAATCCCTCTAAAAAATGTCCTCCAATTATACACGTTCGCAACTCTTGCAATAAAAGTCAGATATTCATGCTATTTATGGACAATCTTGTATCAGGTATGCGGCCCACTCGTTTCTGAAAATATATACATTGTCTTGTGAATATGATGCGTTTTGAAATTCATAACAGTACTAAAAAATATATAAATAAAGAATAAATAAATAATTTAAATGAAATATTACTTGTTTTCGAAAATACCTCTTTAGGGATGTTGGTTTGTCCATTGACAACGATCTCTCTCATGAATGTAAAAAACATAATAACTGCAATCTTTGTAGTTTGTTTGTTTTGGACACTGCAGAATCATTGATCATGATGCGAGTAAGTAACTTGTTTTGATATATGTTTGGATAGTGAAATTTTATTATATATACCCTGATACTTGTCCAGAAGTAGTACTTTCTCGGATCCTTATGCTTAGCCCATGTCCTCATGCCATGATTTAGACGATATTGGTACACCGCCCTATCAAAACAGAATCATCAGTAAAAGATAATATATATTATATAACTAGATGTTTAGACCTAAAACGTAGGATGTAGTGTCTTAAATATTGACAAAAAACATCACATGCGGTCGGTTTGTTGGATATCTGTGCTTTGAATCCAGAAAATATATCTTGGGAGTATCCAAATTCACCGTAATTAGCAGCCAATGTTTCCTAAATACAAAAAAAGGAATAAGTAATGAATGAAATGAGATGGGACTTGTGGATGATGTAACATTCCTTTAGTGGAAAGGCTTGGGTCATCATGTTGGAATGCCTTGAGTGAAAATGTTGGGTTTTAATGAGATGGGACATATGGATGATGGACCCTATCCTGAGTTATGAGGCAGTGGGTTAGGATTTGAACCTAAGAAATTACCTTGTACCTTTTAATAGTGGGTTGAGTTCTTGGATGATTCTTTCCCCGATCCTTTGGGTATGGGTCAGAACATGGGTACCAATATGATGGCATGCGGCGATGATGGAATTTTTTATGGTACCAAATATTGAATGATCATGTGTTATGGTGTCGTAGTTAGCACATAAAGACGTAACGTTCACTGAGTCAGGGTGCCCTAGTTAGCACATGACATCCAACATTCTTAGGTGATGTTTTTATTTTTCTAATCCATACATGGATATGATGATATATACTAGGGGAACATGGTGTTACCCAACTGAGATTTATTTCTCACACCATTCATAGGCACTTTAGAGCATGTTCAGACCATATATCTATTTAATATGTTTGAGCATATGTTTTACATGGGATCAATCTGAAGAATCTTGAATGGAATCGAGTGATTATTATTTCACTATGGCCCAAGGATGGCAGTATGGTTGGTGTGTATTGTTCAAGGGGTAAATCAAGATGGAAAAAAAATATTTAAAAGATGCACTATATAAGATGTAATCTAGACATTTACCACAAACAATATAATGGAATTCCAAACACATAGGCATACAAAATAATTCTAAAACACAATTAGAATCACAAAATTAATTTATAGAACAACAATAAATGCAAAAAAACTCATACTAAAAACTTCTGGATATTTTAGGTCATCCACTGACCATGGGTGGAGAAATTGATGAAGTCCAAGGAAAAAACCAAAGGGTGAGGGATCCTTCTGCACTGCCTTGGGAGGGGAAGACGCGACCGCCGGAGTGGGGGGTGCATGGGAGGAGCCTCCAACCATTGAGTACGGTCCAGAGGGGAAGAGGAGGAGTAGGGTTTGGAGGGAGGAATATCCGCGGAAGATCCACTGGAGTAGGGTTCACGCAGAGTACGGTCCAGAGGGGAAGAGAAGGAGTAGGGTTCGGAGGGAGGAAGATCCGCAGAAGAGGTTTGAGGGGAAGTAGAAAGAGTATGGCGGAGGTACGACAAAGGGAAGATCGGGGGGAGGGATGTTGTCGCAGGGGTACAGTACCGCGAGAGCTTGGGGCCCGATAAAAAAGAGGAGACTGTGTGCCTGCTTTTAATAAAATCGGAGACAAGTTTTATCAGCGCTAAAATTTTAGCGCTGATAAAGGCTCACTTTATCATCGCCTTTTTAGCACTGATAAAGGACACAATTATCAGTGCTAGAAAAGCACTGATAAATCCACCCTTTATCAGCGCTAAAAATGCTCTGATAAATCTACACTTTATCAGCGCTTTTAATTTGTGCTGATAAAGATTATCCTTTATCATCGCTTTTTATTAGCGCTGATAAAGGGTGGCGCTTCCCTTGCCCGTTTTTGTAGTAGTGGTGGTAGTCCGTCGTACACATGAATGATGATTTCCCTTCCCATTTGATGGAGGGTGGAGAAGGATATAGGTCATTAAATTAATATAATAACATATAATTATATGTGATATGCCTATGTATTTATCTTATAATATTTGGAGAGATTTGAAGGGTGTTAAAGAAGAAATAAAACAAAAATTCTCGATTAAGAACTATAAATCTTCTTCAGCCAACCACCTTTTCCTTTACACCTTAAGCCCAATAAGGTTAGTATTATGCCAAAAATAACATCTCTATAATGTATTTAGGAATTTTATAAAGTTATTTGGGAAGGTATTTTTTGAACCAAATGGTTCTTCAGATGTGAGGAAATGAGAATAAGATGTTCTATTTTATAAGTGAGGGGAGGGGCACTCTTGGACATTCTTAAAATATTAAATTAAAATTAATTAATTTTAATATAAAAAAGGACAAAAATTGATAATATTATAATATAATATGATTATGAGTTGCAATAATCTCATAAAAATAAATTTTTACATGTTTGGATCATATTTTCACCATTCTTGTTTTGTTTTAACACTTCACCAACTCTTTTGACAATTATAGTGATATCAATGTTTTTTACACATAAAAGTGTAATATTGTTACTATAAAAGGAAAAATGACACCTAAACTAACCATTATTTATATTTTCAACCATATACTAATAAAATTTATAAATTCAAGATTTTTAAGAATTGTATTTCATTTAATAAAATATTATGTTCATAAAATATCATTAATGTCAATTTTAGAACTATTAATTTATTTTGACTTTAATAACATCAATAAAATAAATTAATTATAATAAACTGCATCAAAAATCTCCAGTATTTAATTTTTATCTAAAAAAGTCTTTTAACATAAAAATATCACTCAAATTATATTTTTTTTTTGTGTTTTTAAAATCCTATTTTTATTATTTTTCTACTTGCACAAGCATTGTGTTAGTGTTTCATAAGAATTTAAGGTAATTAATTTTTCCGTAAAAATTAAAAATAAATTAACATAATAATGAAAAATTATTTATATTTAAAAATACTATTTATAACCAAACACATCATTTGGTTATCCCATTGTTAAAAATATTATAGTTTGTAAAAACAAGAGTGTGATATTTTTGGCTTGGTATCCACATAAATATTATAATGGTCAAAATCATGTAAAAATCTAAAATAGGCCATTTATTAAACTTTTAAAGGATTATGTATGATATATAATAATACAATAAAAATAAGGAAAGTATTATGGTCATTTATATCCCTTACCATTTTATTTTTAACATTAATTACCTAATTTACTTTTTATCGTGGAAAGAAAAATTCCTAACATTGTTATTTAAATTGTACAAAAATAAAATGGTCAATTTAATAAATTTGGTCCCAATTACTATAAGTATGAAAACAAATTTAATATTAAATTATCATAATTCCATAATTTAATTTAAAATTAAACCAACAAAACGTGAAAAAAATAATTTTTTAGAAAATTTCATATTTTAAGTATAAAAATATTTTTCTACTATATTCACATTTAAAACCCATTAAAAAGATTATAATTGGATTTATTTATTATAAAATGACAAATATTAATTTAAAAATAATCAAAAATAGAGTTTTACTCTCTAAATACATAAAATGAAAATATAATTCTCAATAAATATATGTATTTTCACTATTCATGGAAAAATCAATCTTTTCAAAAAAAGACTCAAAAATTTAACCTTAACATATTTTGTATATGCTTATTTAATCTAATAAATTTTATAAATTGACTATAAATTAATTATAATATTTTTTCACTGAAATAAATAAAAACCATTTTTGAAGATAACATACTTTTGATGAATAAAATGGATTTAATAAAAATTGATTGATTATTTACAAAGAGTAAATTAATAAATTTTTATTGATTAGATTATATATATATATATATATATATATTTTAAAATTTGATTAATCCTATTTATACCAACCAATTCAATGAATAGGTTAGGATAATCACTTTTAAATAATAATATTTGATGATTCTTTTAAACTCGCTATTATGTGTTGTATACAATATAAAACATAGTATTTATTTTAAAATTTGATGATAATATTATATGATTTCATATTCCTTTTAGGTGTATTTTCCCAATTTTATGGTATCTTATTATGAATCCTCAACATTATAAGGTTATTAAAAAGGTTAAAATTTTATGTTACTTGTTTTTTAATGAAACCTATTTGATTGAAATTAAATATCGACCCACTCCCTAAGGGGATTGATTGAATGAAGATTATATAATTTATTATTTGTTACTTTAGCCTACATTATAGAATACCTCTATAGGGGAGGGTTTACTCTATATCCTCATAAGTATTAAATATTGGGCGAAAATAATTATACAATTCCACAGGGACCAGAACTCTACTTAGTTATTGTATGTCCCACAAGATAAATCATTCCTCCCTTTGTGGTAGATGGAAGTTTCCTTTTTCTAGATGATAAAGACTGATCAAATTTTAAGAAGATTCATCTACTGATATACTAAGAATTCTAAAGCCCAATCTAGCTGATATAGGTTGACCATATACAACTATTTATTGAATTATATACAACTCCAAAAAACCTAGAATAACCAAGACCATTACCCAAAAAACATTTCCTCTTGGATATAGGACCCAGTTCAAGCTATATCAACCACTATAATTATTTAATAAGGTAGTAGAAATAGTTTAGTAATTTTGTATGATAGGATGGTGACCTAGGGTTTGATCATTATGGGTCAGTGGTGAATTATTAATGATATAAACCTCACAAATATAAGATTATGTTATAATTTGTACTTTAATTTGATCACAAAAAGTTGTAAAACATACGGATGGCTTATTTTTGTCAGAGGAAATAATTAGGGTTTCATTATAAAGTCCAATATTATATGATAGTTACCTATCAGAAAATAAATAATTTTGGAACATTGGTTTAAGAAGACTTGTGAGGGCCTCATTCTATGATATAACACTATACTATGGTGTAACGCTGTGGCCCTAGTTCCATACATCAGTGCCCTAAGTTGCTTCACCACATGACCTCATGTGCACCTCCACATACGCTAGAGGGTACCGACTATTAGAAATAGTCTAATATTGATCACGAGGAGACTATACCCTATTTTTTTAGTGTAATACTCCAGTGGAAATAAATAAACAATAACAAATGAATAGTCAAATGATATAAATAACCAGATAGTACTAGTGTCACAAGATAACCCAAAACTAGAAATACAATATCAAAACTAACATTAGATATACCATTCTAAATTATATTCCAAGAGTAAAAATGTAACTCAAAAGTAAAGACACCGACAACTCCCAAGATGGTCCTGAACAATGTTTAGTTTTTTTAACAATGATCCATCCCCAATAATCCATCTAACATTGGGTCTTTTCCCTTAACCTATCATACAACAATGAAATCTATTTGGGTATTGATCAGGAAGTTCATGTACGGTGTGCATATAACTCAGTATGCCACAAAAAATGACATCTAAAACAATATCCCTTCAATAAAAGTGGATGTAGTTATAAAAAGAAATAAACACAATGCAAAAGTAAAAATTTATCACATTATAAATTATTCTTTATTTAACCTCATAAACTCTCAGGTTTTTATGGACACAAAAACCTCAATACCTCTTTCGACCTACACCGAAGTCTAAACTATCCCTAAGGGATATCATGTCATAGAATGACTCTTTTACCCTTTTATATACCATGTCATATATTAGAATTACTTTGTTACCACTATAAATTTCATGTCATATACACATTTATTCTACAATTCTATATTTCATTTCTCATATGAATTCTATTGATTCCATTTATTATTTCATTAATTAATCCAATAATTAATTAATCATATGAATATCATTAATTAAATACATAAATAATTAATCATATCAATCTCATTAATTAACTCAACAATTAATTAATCTTCTCAATCTCATTAATTAACTCAATAATTAATTAATCTTTTAAATCTCATTAATTAACTCGATAATTAATTAACCTTTTGAATCTTTTTAATTAACTTGAAAATTAATTAATCTTCTCAATCATATTAATTAACCCTAAAATTAATTAATTTTATGAATCCTATTAATTAAATCAACAATTATTTAATCTTCTCAATATCACTAATTAACTCAATAATTACTTAATATTATAAATCCTTTTCATTAACTCAAAAATTGATTAATCATCTCAATCTCATTAATTAACTAAAAAATTAATTAATATTCTCAATCTTATTTATTAAATCAATAAATAAATAATTCATTAATTGGTTTATGACATCAATTCTATTAATTATTTTCCTAATTAATTAATCACAATATACCATCTCTATAATTAAATAATTAATTCATTAATTAATTATTCAATTCATAATCTCTTAACCTATTTGTAATTCTCCAATTAATTATTCAATATCACAATCTCAATATTCCCTAATTAATTACACAGTTAATTACTCACAGTCTACAATTCCAATGTCCCTAATTTTTCATTTTTCCTTAATTAATTATTTTTTTAATTTAATTAATTCAATCACAAACTAAATTTATAAAAATATAATAAAAATTCTACGTTTAAATATATATAATTCAAATCTAGAATTTCGGAATTGAATTATAAACCACCCACCTCAATTCATTGAAGAATGACCACCTAATGGAAAATATAGAAAATTTGAGCGACATAATGTTATAGAAAGAGATCTAGAGCTAACAACCTAAATCAAGATAAAAAAATAAATATCCCCCAATTATAGTTCTATAAATACAATCCTGGATCTAAATCTAATAAAAAATGGAAGAACAACCTAGAAAAAGAAGGGGAGAAGAACATGAGAGGAATGAGGAACCATTTGGGATAGGATTCCCTTATTGGGAGGGGTTCATATCATTGATTTGGGATTTTAATCATGAAGAAAAAAGTCAGAGAAGGCTATTAATACTTCTGGATGACTCTGAAATCATGATAAGATGAGTTGGTTCGAGTTAGGGTTGAATAGGGTGAGTCTCTAGGATTCATGTATTTTAAAATCTAATATTCAGGTGAATTAAAATGTCAGACATGGTTTTTTGGGAAGGGGTGCACGATTTTCCCATAACTATGCACCTAATGTATATATCTATTTTATTGGGGTGACAATTACTCCTAAGAGCGGGAAGGGTTTCAAAAATCATGCGCCCACTATGTATTACCCCCCTGTACAGGGTTGCATGGTTTTCTTGTCTGGGATGCATGACTAGGGAATACCCTGTGCCAACCGTGCTCTACCCTATTTATTTCATTTTTTCTAAAATTGTCACCAAAGAACTCCCCAAAGTAAAACCCAAATGAAAATTTCTCAACCAAGGGGAAAATATTAACTGGAATGAAGCCCGATTCATCTATAGAAAGGTTAATATATTATAATCTCCCCACATTATAATAGCTCATCCTCGAGCTATACTCCCACACTTTTCTATAATTATGATTCAAAAAGATTAGGACACTAAGCCCTCATATCTTCTTCTCTATAACATGTTTCGTTTTGAACATGGCCATGTTGCCACAATACATAAACTATCAGCACAATCTTTCCCCAAAATACTTTCAAACTATGATACAACACACATTTCTTATGCTCCCCAAAGGATGCATAAATATCAAGATCAACATCACCAACATCAATCACAAGAGAATGTTTGGGGTGATACCAATGAAGTTGTGACATAAGAAAAAAATCATTCATATAACTGTATGTCTGTGGAAGATCCAACTGGTATGCCACTAGGCTGATTCTTTCCAAAACCTCAAACAGTCCAGGGAACCGGGGTTCTAGCTTATCCTACCTCTGTATCCTGCGGTGACCCAACCTTTAAGACACCCAAATTAATGCACAATCAACCTCTATAAACTCTATGGGTCATTATTGTCTATCAATATATGACTTCTGTTTACTCTAATCTATAACCATTTTCTTCTAAGTTAGTTGTATCTACTTCGATGACTCCTATACGAGACTCGGTCCCAAAAAATCTGACTCACCTACTTACATCCACCATAGAGGTGATCTGAATGTCCTTCCATAAAGAGCCTCATATAGTTCCATATGAATAGTATCCTGATAATTATTTTATTAAGTAAACTCCACTAAATCTAGGTCCTTCTCCAAATACCAAAAAAAGTTAAGAACACACGCTTATAGAATATCCCCAAGGACCGGTATATTATTCTCTAACTACCATTATTTCTATGGGTGGAATGTTGTACTCAACAAAACCTATGTTCCAATAACCTTTTATAATCTCTACAGGAAGCATGAAGTGAAAAACAAGTCGTCTTCTGAAAGAATTGTCCATGGAACCCCATGTAGACAGACTATCTCCCAATAATATAGCTCTACCAACTACTCTACTAAGAATGTCTCTCATACTGGTAAGAAGTTGTATACCTCCACTAGTCAATCCATAATAACCCAAATAGAATCATTCTTTTGATGTAGCCTTAGGAGTCCCACAAAAAATTCAATGGTGACATTGTCCCACTTCCACTCCAAAATGGGAAATAACTATAGTAAAACACTAGGTTGTTGATTCTCTAACTTCACCTATTGAAATGTGTAGAATCATGTCACAAAACCTGCTATCTCCTTTTTCGCGCCCATACTCTAAAACTGTCATCATAGATAACAGTAAAATTTGGTCACACTTGGATGTACCTCCCACTTTGTGGCATAAAATTCATGAATCAGATCCTCCCACATGCTCGTAAGCACAAAAACTCAATTTCTGATGTAAATTATATTATCCACATTTGTCATCCAATTGGAAGGTGTCTCTCCACCTTCAAGGATTTCCCTCAAAGTTAAACATTATGGATCCTTATACTAATTATCCCTGATCCATCTCAAAAGTGTATATTCCACTAAAACTGATTTTAGAGTCATATAATCTTGAATCTCTTGAACCAACACATGCATCTCAACTAGTAGAGTCATCATAATCCATTCAAAACTATTTTCCTAAACAACATAAGATTGACTTTTTCTAGATGAATCATTAGCAACCTTATTTCCTTTTCCAAGTTTATATGCTAGCTCAAAATCAAATGACTGAATATACTCTACCCACCTCTACCATCGGAGATTCAAATATCATTGTGAAAAGATATACTTTAAGATCTTGTGATTGGTAAAAATATAAAAATTCTCACCCAACAGATAATGTTTCCAACACTTTAAATCATAAACCACAACTTCTAACTTGATGTATAGGGTAATTCCATTAACATGGCCTCAACTTTCAAGACCCATCTTCCAAAATTTAATCTCCCAAAATAACCACTTCTCCAATTTCAAACCAATAATTATAAAAATACACTGTATACTCCTCCCCTGGCACAATTAGGATCAAGATCAATGCCGATTTCAAGCACTTATTCAACTCTTTGAAGGAATTCTTGCATGATTCTGACCATTCACACTTTACCCCCATTTTAGTCAATCCCAAGAGAAGCCCTACCAAATGATAAAATTACTGAATAAATCTATTATAATATCTAGCTAACCCCATAATACTACTTATATCAAATACGTTATTCGGATGCTCCCAAGAAACCACTACCTACACCTTCTCTAGGTCCATCGGCACACCTTCCTTCTAATGATGTGACCCATGAAGTGTACCTGATCAATCCTAGACTGAAACATAGTTATATTGGAATATAGATGATGCTATCTCAGTGTACATTGTACAATTTCAAGATGTTGGGTATGATTTTCATGAGTCTTGGAGTGCACCGAGATTCTATCCCTAATCACTACAACAAACTGATCCAGGTACAGAAGGAACATTCTGTTCGTTAAGGCCATAAACACTACTACTGCATTTTTCAAACCAAATAGAATTATAAATAACTCATATATGAAATACTTACTTCTGAAATTAGTCCTTGGTATATCATAAGTTTTAGCTCTCAACTGATGATACCAAAATCTCAATTAAATCATTGAGAAAACACAAGATCTCTTCATCTGGACAAAGAGATCATTGATCCTAGGAAGAGGATTTCTATTCTTCATTGTCATCTAATTGATCTTCTGGTAATTGAAACAAAATCATAGACTCCCATAAAAATTATTTTCAAAAAACAATGGTGATCCCCAAGGTGAATTACTCAGATGGATAACCCTCTTATCCATCAACTCCTCTAGCTGAGTCTTGAGCTATTGAAGCTTTATCAGCCCCATTTCGTATGGTGGAATAAAAAAAAGTTCATCTCATAACATGAGACCGATATTAACTTCTACATATATCTCAAGTGTATTCCCTAATAAGTCTTTAGGAAACACATCCTAATATTGATTCAATACTGGTGGAAATACATCATTCTTTACTCCTCCATCATCCAAAAATAGACTTGCAACCTGGGCTATGAGCTCTCCTAGTTGTTGAGGAATTGGTTATGCTCGAACTACTTGGATATCCTACTCTACATGGTGGATATAGTTTTCACACATAGGAGACGTAAAATCTACTCAACTACGGTAAAAGTCAATGTAGGATCGGTATTCTACCAACCCGTCTATACCCAAGATCAAGTCAAATCCTAACATACCTAGGATACAAATATCCCATAGAAAACGATACTCACTAACTTCAAGAGAACAACCCTTTCAGAAGCATATATCCCTAGACTGTACTCCCAATGATGTATCTATCATCAACACCTTACACATGAACTCCACTGCTAGGGTCAAACCATTAACAAGTTGTGAAAAAAATAAAATAATGAATTAGTATCAAATAAGGAACTAGCTAATGTAGAATCCAAAAAAACAATACCTCTGACAAGTGATGGTCCAGCCTCACTATCCACAAGTGCAGGCTACACCACATGCAAATATCCTTCCCCTATTCCTTGTGATATAGTCTGAATCCCCTATGATTCACCACACTACTGATACATGTTCTCTTTCCTAGAAGCTCCACGTCTATTGCAACTACTACCACGTCCAGTAGAAATCCAACTGCAAGCCTGATATGGTGTAAAAGATCCTCTTAATATACTCTAATTCTGTCTAGATTCCCCATAATTACCTATTTGTTTCATGTTCCAGCAGAACCATTGTTGATTTGCCATATTTACACAAGATCTACACTCCATTGGAGGTTAGGGGTATGGTCTATGATAGTGTCATGGCCTACCACACCAGTAAAAAATCACTAAAGAAATGTCATGTGTGGATAACTCCTCCCATCCCCACCACTATTTTTCCTATTCATAGGCTAAATTTCTCATAGTGATGATTCTTACTCTCATAATATGTACCTCTTCATCATCCAATAATAGTCTTATATCCTATAAAAGAAGCATACATCAGGTTCCCCTCAACTATGAGCGTCTGATTCACCACTTCTGAAAACATATTTAGCATAAATAAGTATACCTGAGAGTTAATTTTACACTTAAGACCTTCATAAAAATGTTTTCTTGAACTAGCCTCATCAACTACTAATTCAAGAGTAAAGAGCTGAAAATCTGTAAATCATCCTACATAGTCCATTATAGAAATACTCACCTGAGTGAATATCATGAACTCAGCTACTCTCTCCCACCTCAACATTTCTAGATTGAAGTTTTCTATGAACCTGTCCAAGAAGTCCTTACATAACATACCATCAGCTTGTCCCATCAGAGTCTGAATGTCCCACTGGTTCTTTAATGATCCTCATAATATACAATTTGCCAACTTTAACCATCTTCTCAGTAAGAGTCTCCAAGAAATCAAGTGTAGTCGAGATATACTCAATCTAAAACTCATCGTCCTCAATTCCACCCTCTTTATAAAAATTGATAGTATACTACAACTGAAACTCCCTCATCAAGTAAGACATGCTCTTTAAAACCCATCCCGGGTCACATTACATTAACTACATGAATTGAGAAATGTTCTCCCAAATATGATCTCCAACTTCCTCACCTGACACTATCAGTGAATTAGGTTCTACCACTACCATGTGCTCTAGTTTTCCTCTCAACAAGCATCGTCATAGAGGAAAATATCTACAAGAAAATTATGCACATTAGGATATATTTCTTAACATTAACACATTTAATAGAATTTACTCTAAACCATAACAAGTAATTTTCCCCAAACCCCACCACAAGGTCAAAAACGAGGTTCTAACACCAACCTAAACCATCCTATATATAGGACAAGATTAAAAAAGGGGAAATCATTCTCATTATTCAAGTTTCTCTTTTAGACACCCATTTATTCTCATCTTGAATCATTTTACAACCATTCTTATTTTGACACTAGGATCCATTTTCAATTCAATTTCACATGAAAGGAAAAATAGTTCATGTTCAACAACTAACCCATAATATTTTTTTCATATGCATGCCTAAAATGATGCATGTCACATAATCATGAGTTCCTAAAATGATGCATGTAAACTCAACTCTCAAACCTTACTGGTCCATGAGTCAAATGTCAATAAATCTCGGAAACAACAATCACATCACACAACAAGTTTGTCACCGAAGGTGAAATAATATTCAACTATAACCGAAAACAACAATAACAACAATTCCACCCCAAGTACTTGGGTTCTCCCCCATACATGTGTTAACTACTATTATTCATGAGCTCATATCCATGATCTGAATCTTGATAGTCTCTTGTCTACTATTCCTAAATAGTAATAAAAAATCAAATAAAAGAAAATAAAACAAGGCTCTAATACCACTTTGTAACATCCTGTCATGGGTGACACACAGCAGTGCCCAGAGCCAGTTTTCCACATTACTTCAAGCCCACCTCCCCACACTATAGAGGATGCTGACTAGCAACCAGAGTCTAATATTTATCCTAGGGAGACTATAACATATTTTTATCAGCGTAATACACCCGTGAAAATAAATAAAAAATAACAATGGGATATCCAAATGATATAATATAACAAGAAAGTATTAGTGACCCAAGATAAACCAAAACTAAAAATAAAATATAAAAACTAACAGTAGATATGAAATTATAAAGTATGCGCCAAGTGTAAAAATTAATCTCAAATGTAAAGACACTGAAAACTCCAAAGTGGGTCTCAAACCACATTTAGTTCCCTCAACCATTCTCCACCCCCAATAATCCATCTAACATAGGGACTTTTTCCTTAACCTATACTGCAAAAATGAAAACTATTTGGGTACCAATCGGGATGCTCAAGTCGGGTATGAGTACAACGTAGTATGACACTACTAATGACGTCTAAAAAAATATTCATTCAATAACATCATATGATGTTGTATAAAAAAATAAATAGAATGAATAAGTAAACAATTATCATATAATAAATTATTCATTATTTAACCACATAAACTTCTCAGTTTTTGAGGACACCAGAACCTAAATATCTGCTTCGGCTTATAAATATGTCTAAACTATAACCAAGGGATATCATGTCTTAGAATGCCACTATTACCTTTTATATCTCATGTCATATCTCATAATTACTTTGTTACTATTGTAGATTTCTTTTCATATCTCACAATTCCTTTGTTACCATTCTAGATTTCAATTCTCATATAAATTCCATGTTTTCCATTAATCATTTTATTAATTAATTAAACAATTAATTAATCATCTCAATCTCATTAATTAACTCAATAATTTTTTAATCTTCTTAATATAATTAATTAAATCAATGATTACTTAATCTTCACAATCTCATTAATTCACTCAACGACTAATTAATCATATCAATATCATTCATTAACTCAAAAATTAATTAATCTTCTCAATCCTATTAATTTACTCAATAATTAATTAATATTATCAATCCTATTAAATAAATAAAAAATTATTTAATCTTACCAATATCATTAAATAATTCAACAATTTACTAATATTATCAATCTCAATAATTAACTCAACAATTAATTAATCTTATCAATGACATTAATTAACTCAATAATTAATTAATGATATCAATATCACTAATTAACTCAAAAATCAATTAATCTTATAAATATTATTAATTAACAGAAAAATGAATTTGTCATCCAAAAACATTACTAATTCAATAATTAGTTTATGAAATCAATTACCTTAATTAATTTCCCAATTAATTAATCAAAATCCACCATCCTAATAATTCTATAATTAATTCATTAATTAATTATTCAATTCACAATAAATTAACCTATAATTAATTCCATAATTAATTATTCAATTTCATAATATCAATCTCCCCTAATTAATTCCATAATTAATTACTCATAATCTATAATTCCAATATCCCAAATTTCCTTATATAATAAATTATCTAATTTAATTAATTCAATCACGAAATCAAATTTTAAATCTATAATAGAAACAACACAATTAAATAAAAATAACTTCAAGTATAACTTTGATATTTTCATTATAGACCACGTACATCAATTCATTGATGAACGATCACCTAATAGAAAATCCATAAAATTTGTGTGGGAGAATAATGTAGGAGGTGTTCAGATCATTGATATAGGCTTCAAATAGAAAATAAAGGAGGCCAATAAGGCTTGGGATCCATGTGAGAGGCTCTGAAATCATAAGGATATGTGTTGGTCTCTATTATGGTCAAATAGGCTGAGTTTTAGGGGTTCTGGTGTTTTAAAATCAAATTTTCATGTGAATTAAAATGTCGCACATGGTTTACTGGGTAGGGGTGCATAGTTTTCAAAAATAATTTTCATAATCTATGAAAATCTTTTCTGTGGTGCATGATTACTTTTAAGAGGGTGAATAATATAAAACCCTGTGTGCCAACCATGAAATTCCCCTCTGTATAGGGTTGCATGATTTGCTGGGATGGGACTCACGGTTACGGAAAATCGTGCACCAACCGTGCACTGCCCTCTCTATTCCATTTTTTCTCAAATTTTCCCCCGAACACACTATAATGTAAACCCCAAATGAAAATTACTCAATGAAGGACCAAAGAGAACCTAAAATTTAGCCAGAGACATCTCAAGAAAGGTCGGAATCGTAGACATGGGTAGGTAATAATGTTTATAGTGATGGAAGTCCCCCTTTGAGTTGTATTCATTTGACTAGAGTGTATGGATAAAAATGAAGCCATTATTTCTAAAAAACATGGTTATAAAATATGTTTCAAAATTTTTATGTTTTTTTTTTAAATTTTAAATGATGTAAAAAAGTTCTAGGAATGTTTTATCTAGATTGAATAATAGTTGTGAAAAACTTTTTTTGTGGAAGGTTGGTACACATACATTCTATACGATTAACTAATTATTCAGAGGACTCTATAAATATTACATATAGAAGATTTATGTGATCTATAGGAAATATTTTTTATGAATTATAGATAATTCTTGAGAAACTTCTATCATGTCCACAATGTAATGAAGGCAGGGCCATACCTGCCTATTTATTCGGGTTGATGTGAATTTTTAATTACTAGTTTTATAATTCCACAAGAATAAAACCCAGAAGAGATTTTATTTCTTATAATTATATCATTTTTCTTCAAAACAGATCAAATTCTATGAGGTAGGATTTTTTGACACATGAAAAAGGCCAGAAACACTTTAAATTGATAATTTGAAGACTACTTGGCCAAAATAGGCTACATCACTCTAAAATAATGGTTCACCACCTAGAAAACTAAGCATACCTAAAAATAATAATGTAGCTAGATATTTTTTATGGGGGATTCATGAGATTTATTTATTTCCTTGGGAAATTTATATAGCTAAATCTTTGTTTGTAGAATCATTAATGTCTTTCTTTTTGTATGTTTGAATCTTATATGATGGAAATTTCATTTATAGGATCATGTAAACATCCTTTTGTGGTTTCATAGTGGTTATTTGGAATATCATATTTTGTGTCCTTAGGTAGGTATTCCATTATATTGAGGATTTAAATTGTGATATGAATGTACTCATTTTGTGAATCCATGATGGTTTTATGAGCATTACTTTTATGGGTAATAGGTTAAAAGTAAACCCCATTTTCACATCTAGATGAACATGGAATATTCCATAGTATAGAGTTGGAGAATAAACAAAAAAATTTCCTAAAATTTCTTAAATAGCTAGACTTTTTGTATGAAATACATCAAGTAGAGCTTAGATACATTTCCAAAGAGGGAGGATACTCCCATGTTAAAATCACTTTTCCATGTCTTCTTTGTAAAAACATTAAGTGGAAGAGTCTATATAAAACTGTTTATGAAGGGACCCATATAAAACATTTTTGAGGGATTCCAATGGTATAGAACTTATGTAATGGACAACCTTAAACCTCCACAAACATCATGGTCCCTATTTATTCATATAAAACCCAAATCTTATTTAAAATTAGTGCTTCCTAAAATAATTTTTCCCTCTTACCAATGTTGTAGCTTCACTTAGTATTTAACATATGGTCGCCCTATTTGTAAACATTCCCTACTATGGGTATTCATATATCTTGAATAACCCAATATACCTCACTTATACCCTCATTCCAAGATAATAACCTCAAGAATCACATTCCATCAATTCCACCTTCAAAGCCACCCGAGTTACATGACCTGGTCACTATACACATTCATATGGTCCCTTCAGTCATGTACTCACATGATAATAAGAATTTAGAAAAATGTAATGGATATCCATTGGGTTTACTCTCTTATTAGTAAGACACTTGGAATAAAATCAACAATATAATATTTTGATAACAAGGGTCACTATATTTTGGAAAACAATGAAACCTTACATGGAACAATACACTCACCTTGGATGATCCACATTGTGATTCATAAATACCAATAATTCATAATGCTTCTACGTGTCTAAAAAATAACTTGTAGTGGTGACCTTGATGATATAGCTTTCCTAATTCCTATCTCATAATTATTTTGGGATACTAATCCAGTGTAAGTCCTAAAAATACATTCACTATTTTTATAGAACCATGTGTCCGGTCTTCCATCCTCATATAGCTACCAATAGATAATAGATATTTAAAATATGCTTCCAACCTTGTGTATTCTCCAACCAAAATTTCCCTAACATATCTATCTGTTGAATCCAAAAATATATTCTCATGCATAATTCCTACACAACCGTTTCTTGTAAACAATGACTAATTTTCCATTCTACATGAACTTATACTACTTATAATTATTATAAGTTATACAAACATAACCGACAAGACATAATGGTTTAAGTTGAATGAACTTAAATGGACCCTTTTTATTCAAGGACAAATGATCATAAACAAGAAAATCATTTTTCTAGATTCATGACCTTAAAAAGAACTTCATTGGTCATAGATGAATATACTTAAAGGGTACCAAAATGGACCTTGTCACATTATCTTAAAAATTATGGCCTGTCTCATAAAATGGAACTGAACTACTTGGGTTTTGACTATAATCATAAGGATACCTAAGTATCCTCTCTCATTGAGGAATTCCCAACTCTAAACCCCTAACTGCCTCTTTGGATGGATATAGATTTTGGGGTATCCAACAATATGGATTTATACTATTGAATATCCAATACATCAACAAGGATGATGATTATGAAACTCTCAAACATATAGAATTATTCTGAATTAATGGACTCATTTGAGAAATTTCATAAGAAGGGTACATGTATTGATAGTTGGAAGGATTTCATGAACCAATTTTAAATCAATAATAGTGTACTGAAATTGAAAATTATACACTTTATGGGATTATTCAACCTCACATCCTCTTAAATTATATATAGAATTCAATGTTTCAATAACTAATATTTATGACCAGTCACCTATGGAATGTAGGTCCATGAAAAAAATATCAAAACAATCCATTTTGTTAACTTTTAAAACTCATTTTGGAAAATTAATCACCATTTTCATAATATTTTATATGATTTTTGACAAATTGTAAAAAATAATCCAAAACATCTTTTATTTATACACCAAATATATTTTAGAGTACCTGCTGATGTTTTAATGGACACATTATAAAAAATATATAATTCTTATTCACACAATCACAAATTTGAAACTAATGAGAATTTATAGTATTGAAAATAATTTAGAATTACCGAATCCATAATTTCCTATAAAGAGTGACCTCTAGAGAAGGGTCAACACGCTTGAAACTATAATGGGATTTGTCATGAACTCTATCAAAATCTTGTATCTATATACACGTGCCTATCAACTATGTTATATATAAGTTTCCATAATAATATAATCCATTTTTACATGAAATATGGTGAATAAAAAAAATAAAATATTTCAATCACATATACGATACTCCTATATTTTTTATTATCTAATAATACACTAACTATGAGGATGAACACATCATGTTTCATTTAGTTAAAATAATGAGTACAACAGATTCCCATCAACCAAATATAAAATAACATCACATTTTACTTATCTGGGTATAGACATATTTTTTTGACTATCTCAATTGAGGAACCAAATGTTATAATAATTATAAAAGTGGAAAAATCCTATATTGTTTAACCCATAACTGATTACATGAATAAAAAATATGAAACCATACTTAATTAGTGAATCCTTAAAGAATGATTATAAAATATAATAAAGAATAAAGTATCCCATGTTAAGTGTATTTTCATCACTAGAAAAAAGGATCCAATATAAAAAAACACACCAAGTACACCTAAGACAATGTGAATGACACTCTATGTGGTATATATAGTAGGACATCAAGTAGAAAGTTTTTTATTCCTCCAAAGTGAATTCCATATATCTATATTAAATATTACCCTTATTAATATTTACATCTCATCAAAGCATACAATACTTCATTAATACCACTATCCTGGATGAATAAAAGTATTTCTTTGAGAGGTAAAAATAGCCTCATTTAATGTAATATACACAGATAACATAAATTAATGATAATATAGAGAAGTAATTTCATATAAAATGACATAAGATATATTCTTAGATAAATTTATAAAAAAATAAAAAAACCATACATAAGCTCTAATATAATCATATACCATATGAAAGACTACCATAGATGACTTATATTTTCTACAATATTAGTGTCTTTTTTAAAAATCATTACATATAAATATAATTTATACTATATCACTATGTCACCATATGATAAATCTATCCAAAAAATACATTTGTGGATAACATATTTTAGGAAGTATTTTTTGAATAATGGAGAGATTAGTATTCATAATCCCTATTCTATCTTTGAATATAATTTTCTCATTCTATCACTTCACAACCATTAATGTTAAATTGTTAATGTATTTTTTTTGTCTAAAAACCTTATAAAGCTTTCTAAGTTAATCATATAAATATTTAATTCTTAATGTTAAATATTTTATTTTATAACATTTCATAAAACATTTAATATATAAACCCTTAAATTAAGATCATTCTTTACCAATATACCTTAAACTTTTTTAGTATATAAAATAACCTTCAATTTGAATAAAACCAGAATAATAATTTTTTTATTTCAAATTAAAGGTTTATAAGTTCAAAATAATTGGCCTAATATCTTTTAAAATATATTTTCTCTATATTATATTATGGAGGCACGAACACCTTTTTATTAGAGAATAACACTTATTTCCTTTGTGAGAAAATTTTACAAATAAATTATTGATAACCATAAATTATAAGAAACTATATGTATTTAGAGAAATATATTTTTTTAAAAAATATTTTATTATTTAAAATGTGAATGAGAGAATGATCACATATATCCTTTTTAACAATTATATTGGATAAATATTTTGTCAAAGATAAAACATTTTTATCCTTATAATCTTTACCAACATGTTATAAAATCATATAAATCATAAACCTAGTATATCAAATTCATCATCTTATATTGTTTATAAAACAATTTTTTTAAAAAACATCTCTTATCAAATAAAGGAAAATAATTTGAAAATTTACATACTTTATATTGGTATATTAATGAGTCTATAATTCCTTTACACCTGAATCATTGATTTATCACCCCATTACATCATTATTTAAATGAAACTACACTAATTCCTTACTTACTTTTGAACCCCTATATATTTAAAAAATTATAAAATATAATTTTTTTTATCTTATTTACCTTAATATCTAAAAAATTAGTCTATAACACAAATACTTGATAAGAACTATCTATAGAGTTTAATTGACACATTTAGGTATTATGGGAAAGTACTCCTCTAATTAATAGGTTCAACATTATTTAAACACTTCCTCTCCTTCCCAACCCCTGATTTAGGTTCTAATAAACTAGGAAAATTATTAGACCAAATAAATATATATATATATCTCTTAATTGTTTTCAATTTTTCACTTCAACATAGGATTAGAACATAAAATTATAGTGTACTATATAAGTGTAAAGAGGTTGAACTTAGTATCCCATAGTCAATTGTTGATTTATTAAATTGGTACTAGATATAAGTGATATCATACCAAAGGATCAAATAGTTTCATAGTCTCAAAAAACTAGATACATACAATAATTTCAAATTATATTTCAAAACATAAAATACCACATAGTATTTTCTTTGAGAACACCATTATTCCCGTTAGTATATTCAATATATCAATCATAAAAAACATTCATTGCATCCAACAGAAAAGAAATATAAGAATGGAGTGAGTTTATATGCTTAGTAATGGAATATTAATAGTTGAAGTTGTCATGAATAAATAATACATAATAAATATGGAAAGGTGAATATCTAAAAATACATACCATTTAATTAATAATTTGTGTATAAATAATAACATGGAACGAATAAACAACGATTAAATAAATCTATATAAATACTCACATGAACCTGAATGTTATCCCTAGATATCATGACAAATCAAATAATCACATGGAAAATAATAACTAATCTCATAATGAGGTAATGCATAATTATGGACATCATAAACATTCCATCAAGGACTCATGCCAAGAAATATTACATAAATGGGAAAGGCCTTAAACAAATACCCAAACTAGTTTGTCCCATGAGACCTACCAATGCATTAAGGGGATATAGTCGGCCATGTATATCTTTTACCAAGTCCAATGCATATGTCATATTAAAGGATTAAATATAATCAAAGTAAACATTAATATTGAAAAACTAGAAAATAATATTTTAATAATTTCCCCAATAAATGGACATAAACATAAACCATACAGGGTAATATGGAAAATGGTTTCAAAATATCGCATCCCCTATAAAACATTATATTCACCAAATAATGTTGACATAGATGAATATACTTTAAAAAGTTCACTATAAAATTTCTTAAAGAAAATACCCTTTAAACTTTGAAATCAATTATTTAAAGTATAAAATACTTCAGAAATATAGAGGAAACAAATTAATTTGAAAACTATCTTGTAAAATTGTAAATTAATCTTTAAATAATTGAGTGATCAGGATGTCATTTAATTATATACATGCCATTACAATAATAATTCCATTCACACTATTGTAAAATTTTCAAAAGGAACCTAATTTGGAAAGAATAAGAAGAAAAATGTTAATATATTATAAAAAATCATCAAATATTGGTAAAAATTACTTTTAAAAATTTTAGGATAATATTATTAACATTTTTGAAAACATTTCATGAAAAAATAGACACGGAAGAAAATTTATTTTCAACTGAAGGGAGAAATGAAGTTGATTTTCTTTAAAGACATTATTTTGGTATTATGAGTCCTTAAATAGATTAAATTGAAAGTATAAATTTTAATTTATATAAATAAATATAGGAGTATAAAATATATCATGGTTAGGATAGAAATATAAAATAATTTCCATAGTGGAGACATAGACAAAAACAATCCTGAATAATAATGTGATTGTGAAATATACCCTTACTGTATTGGTAACTTTTGAATCATAACCATCATGAAATAAATAAATTCAATTAATGTTTAAATACCATGAATATAAATATATTCAATATAAAACACATTAAAGGGTCATTATATACACCACACAAAATAAATTGCTAGTGAATATGGCATATGTCTTACGGAAGTAAAATTGTGATGAGAATCCATTACCTCATGTCACACATCTATCGTATGCATCCAAAACTCCTAAATAATAAATATATATTCATTATAAATCTATTTTATAACAATAATAAAATATATAATACCTTATATGATTTACTTATAGTATTTTATCACTAATTTATTAGAAATTCTTTTTTAAAATCCCTGTTTCGGGTAATAACTTCTTCATTTTTCATGTATGTTTTGGTTTGGTAGTTTTGATACTTGGACTTGATCATGATTATATAATATCCAAGAAATATTGAATAATATTAATATAATATATATTAATTATATACATATTTATATATATCCATAAAATATATAGATTATAAAATGAGTTACACCGTTCACGAAGACGGTATGGAACACTAACAGATGAACACCCTTTTCATTTTTTTATGGAAGGAATAAAAGAAATTTAAATAATAATTCAAAATTAATTAATCTTAATTATATCATATAAATAATATATATTTATAAAATCCATCCTTATTACCATCCATTTAAAAATTAAATGAAAAATGAATCACATCACTTCATGGAGGTGGTAGACCTCACAAATGCATGAGCGACGATAACATTTTTCAACAGATTGAAATGTATAATGTTATATTGTATATTATAACTTAATAAGTATAATTATTTCATAAATATAATATTATTAAATTATATAAATTATTATTTCCTTACATGGTAGGGAGTGATGAAAAATAAATTATATCAGTTTGCATGGTTGTAGTCCGTTGTACACATGATCAACGATTTCATTTCCCATTTGATAGAAGAGTAGATAGATATTGGACATTACATTAAAATGGTAAAAAAATTGAATATTTTTTTTATTTTTTTTTATTATTTTATCATAATTTTTTAAGATTTTAAGTAGTTAGAAGATGAAATAAAACAAAAATATATGGTTAAGAACAATACCTCTTCTCTAGAAACCACTTTTTCTTTAAATATAAATATTTCATAAAATGTATTTATGATAAAACAATATAATTATAGGTAATTGGGAGGGATGAAATGAAGGGATTTTGGATGGTATTTTATTAACCAATGTGATAATTATGTGTGGTTATGAAGGATAAGGGGTTTCCTTTTATAAGTGAGGGGAGAGAACACACTTGAAATTTTAAAAAAGAATAATTTATAACCACATATTTCACACACTAAATGGATACAAAATGGTCTATTACCAAAAAATATATGCGATAAAGTCTAAATACGGACAAAAAATATAAAATATAAATTTTTTTAGGTCCTTTTCACACTTGTATTTTACGTTTCACCTCTGGTAAATATGATTTAACCTTCATTGTGATAATTAATTTTTTATGTTTTTTCTGTTAATTATGTAGAAAAATTAATTTTAAATTATTTAATACTAAAAATTATGTTAACTAAAAATATGGAATACATTTTTTAAAATTAAAATCACCTAATTGAATAATTTAATTAAAAATAAACCTGTAATCGTGATGAAAAAATGGATTCCAAGGGAAATTTTTCTTAATTATAAAATGTGTTTATATACAAATTAAACGTGAAATTGATTACAATGACCAAAAATGGATTAGTAATAATTTAATAAAACAATTTATAGTTTTAAAACAATTTAAAATAAAATAAAACTTTATAAATTCTTTAAACAGAAGGCAATTTTCATTAAAAAACTGTATTTTCGCTACTTATTGTAAAAATAATCGTTTCAGAAAACTATAAAAAATTCAATCTAAGATAACTTTGAAATAATTATTTAAAAAATATATTTCATTTTTTGGATAAAATTCCAAAAAATCCTGAAATGTTGATTTTAAAATAAGTGCGCAAAACACGACCAATCCATTTTTTAGACAAATAAAATCTTAAGAATATAACCGTTTCTATTATTATCTGAATCTTATAAAAAATATTAAATGAATGATAAAATTTTTATTGAATATATAATATATATATATTTTTAAATCACTCTCATCAAATTATTAATTTAATTTATTTAGATAAAAGCACATTTCAGGCATACAAAACAATTTTTCCAGAAAAAACATTTCTTTCAATTTCAAATGATTTTTATTCTTATTATAATAAATTGAAAATAAATTAATTTATTTTTTAATTTTGTAAACCATACAATTTTTATAATTTTTTTAATATTCATACCCACCAATTTAATGGTCAGGTTATAATAGTATACAATATTATGGTTTTTTAGACACGAGGTTGTGTGTATCACAATCTGTCAAAGAGATTAAATTTACTTTAAAAGAAATATATTATAAAGTATTATGGTGTTAATTTATTAAATCCTTAAAAAAATTATATCCTTCAAATTTTCCTAATATCAACTCAGCAATATATTTGGGTAGTTATTCATCATAATTGATTTAGGTTCTCATATCGCCTCTTCTATCTTATGATTTCTCCAAAGCAACTTTACCAACTAAGTTGTATGATTCCTCAACAATTGTTCTCTAGTGTCCAAATTTTGTATAGGATCTTCACAATAAGATATATTTGGTTCCAACTCTATCTATTCAGTGTTGAGAACATGTGTGGGGTTTGTATTATAATTCCGTAACAATGATATATAGAACAGATCATGTACTTTAAAGAGACTTGGGGACATTTCCAAATAGTATTCCAAAGATCCAATTGTTCCTATATTTAAAAAGATATTATGTACCTAGGGATCAGTTTCCCTTTAATACTAAACCTTATAAAACCTTTCCATGGAGATAGTTTCAAAAAAACATGACCCGCACTCGAAATTCAAAATATTTCCTCTGATTATCAAAATAGAACTTTTTTCATGATTTGAGCTACTTTGATATGGATTTGAATAGTATTTACCTATTCATTATATCCTACATGCATTTTGGGATTATAATATTACGTCCACCAATTTCATCCCAACATGTTGGAGAATAACATCTCTTTCCATATAATATTTCATACGATGCAATTTGAATAATTGAATGGAAGCTATTGTTATATGAGAACTCTACCAAATATAAATATTGATCCCATATAACTTTAAAGTCAATAGAGAAAAAACTCAACATGTATTATAATGATTATATAGTATTTTTGTATTTCCCATCAGTTTGAGGATGATAAGCGGTTCTCAAACAAATCTTGATATTAAGATATTTGTGAAGAGTTTTCTAGTATTTTAATGTAAATATTGGGGCCTGATCTGACATAATTGAAATACGTGTGCCATGAAATCTTAAAACATTATTAATATAAATACTTTTTAGTTTATAAAGTGGTGAAACTTATCTTATATCAAGAAAATGTGTATATTTTGTGAGATAATCAACAATAAACCATATTGAATTATTCATTCTAGGATTATTTCGTAATCTAGTGACAAATTACATAGTAGTGTCAACCCATTTCCACATAGTAATTTTTCAAGGTTTCATGAATCCTCTAGTATTATGAATCTCAGTATTCACTTGTTGAAAGACTAAAATTCTTGACACATAATCAGTAATTTCTCTCTTTATATTATCAGACAATAAATGTTCCTCTAAATATCTATAAATCATGGTGATAGCATGATGTATTGGAAAATTCAAGATATGAGAATGATCCATAAATTCCATCCTCAACACAATTATAGATGAAACACGTAGTATCTTTCCAAATTTAATAACATCATCTTCATAAAGGAAACACATAAATCTTCCATTATTCATACCTTTAATTTTCATTTGAAAATTATCATCATGAGGTTGATAAATTTTAATTTTTTTCCCAAAAATGATGGTTTGGTAATCATTTGAAAAAGGAGTGATGTCTCCCTTTCCTTAATAATTCCCATAACCATATTTACAAGATCCATGATCATAGGATCCATATCAATCCTCATTTTGGTAAGAACTGTATGATATTTCCTATTCAATGCTTCTAATACCTTATTTTCTTTCCCTAGGTGGTAGTGCATTGAGAAATCATAATCCATGAGTATCTCAATCCATCATATTTCCCTCATATTGAGCTCTTTTTATGAATAAATTCATTTTAAAATCTTATGATTTATGTATATCTCACATATTTCTCCATAGAGATAATGTTTCTATATCTTGAAAGTAATGGTTATGACCGATAACTCATGATCATGTGATGGATAGTTTTTTTCATGAATCTTAAATTGACTTGATGCATATAAAATAACACTATCATTCTACACAAGAAAAAAACTATTTTTTAGATGAATCACTATATATAAGAAATCCTTAATTTCCTGTATATGAGTTAAAATCAGACCATTCAACAATATCTTATTAAATTAATCAAGAGATTATTCACATTACTTTTTTATATGAACTTAAAACCTTTATGAGTATGATTGGTTAATGGTTTTGTCAATCATGATTTTTTTGATAAATCACTAATATTACCCTACTGGACAAATGAAACTACATACCTTGGTTATGTTCATTCGTGCAGGACATTATTATACCACCTTTGTCTTCTCAAGATCAATTGGGATTTCATCCTTGGAGACATTACGGATCGGGAAAAAACTTACTGATGTCAAATTTCACTCCTTCTAAATTTATCATATAGATATTTTCTTCTAAGAGTCATTATAATGTTTCATAAGTGATTATCATGGTCCTTATAGCTCTTAAAATACACTAAGATATCATCAATAAATTCCTAAAAAAATCATCATCATATTCCATGAATACTATATTCCTTAGGATGATTAAATAGAGGGAACATTAGTCAATCCAAATGGAATTACTTTAAACTCATGATGTTCATACCTCATAGGAATTGATATATTTTGTATATATTCCTCATTTAGTCACAATTTATTATACCCATAACAATGTTAAATCTTTGAAAAATAATGATATATTTGAATTTGATTGAATAAGTCATCAATGTGAGGTACATGAAACTTTTTATTTATTATAATAACATTTATTTACCAATAATAAATGAAAAACCTCATATATATACCATTATTTATAATAATAAAAACTAGGGCTCCCCAAGGGGAACCAATTGAGCATATAAATACCTTATCAAAAAACTCATCTAGTTGTTTCATCAACTATACTAATTCCACAGTGGCCATTCTATAGGGAGTCATTAATATTGGTCTTTAATGAGGGATTAAATCAATAGAAAACACAAATTCAGGATCTAGGGGATTTCCTGGTAATTCCTTACAAAATAAATCAATGTATTCCTCCAAAATAGGTACATACTGAATTTTACGACTACCTTTTCCATTTGTGGATTCTGATTCATCTCATTACCTAAGGATCACATTCAAAAAGGCTACGGAGGGTGGATCTAGACATGAATCAGATGATGAATTCTCTCCTTTTAACTTAAGGAATTCCATATCTATATCATGAATTGTAATTTCATTCACTTTGAAATAATATTTTCACCATATTTTAAAACCCAATACATACCAGGATTATATAAAAATCAACCATAGGTATATTAATAAGGACACAAATTAGGGCATGCCTATGCGTTATAATGGGAACCGAAAAACAAATCATTATTTCCAATTGTTTGTGGTTCCAAGACTCTTGCCATTGCTGGATGTGATAGAATGTCATTTTTACTAAAAAAATTAATATAATTACTAGAAAAGTATTAAAAACATGATTTCATCAATTTAAATAAAATTAATTATCAATTTTTTTCAATATCATGGTTATCTATGTGATAAAGCATATATATACAAACTTTAATAACCCATAATTACCTCATAATAAATGATCATTGAAACCCTAAAGTTTCTCGATACCTTTAAACCTCTGTCTATACAATAAAAAGAATTATCACTAAGATAAGTTTTTCACTAAAACAATAGTTATACATAAGGGTTACATATACCTCATATATAAATAAGAATTCAATAAATTTATCCAAGGTACATCCATCACAGAAAACATTAAAAGGGGCACGTATTCCTTTAATCTTATAATTAACCTTAGATTTATCATCCTAATTTAATTTAGGTTTATCCCATATCACTATAGAATATCACAGTTTTCCATTGGTTCTATTCTTTTATTCATCATAATTTTTCATATGGAAAATATGAATTAATCCAAAAATTTCTCTTGGGAGTGTCGTACTTGGTGTCCAACAAGGCCCATTTTCATGCACTAGATGATGATCTAGTCAAATCCCAAAACACAATTTTTAGAGTTATTACCCTAGGTAGAAATGAGATTTATCCACATCCACGTGTATTATAAAGATAAGGATTTATTTTTAGGAAAACCACATAATATCTATATTCCCAAAATAATAGGATGTTATTGTATACTTAGAATTATCCTAAAAGTTAGTCATAAGTGTATGTTCTATAATAAAGTTTTCTGAAATCAAGTTTACAAGGTCTCTAAAAAACTTTTTCTGATAAAAAATATAATGAACTTGACCCTAGTATCTCAGAGTATATGGTTACCTTATTAAATTGATACTAGATACAAGTGATTGCATCCAAAAGGATCAATTAGTTTAGTAGTCTTAGAAAACTAGATACATAGTTGAATTTTACATTACATTTTAAAACATAAAATCTAATATAGTATTTTATTTGAGAAAACCAATATTCCATTTATCGTATAATTCATATCAATCATAAACAACTTCTTAAAATCCTAAGGAAAGGAAAAATAAAAATTGGTGGACTTATATGATTATTAAGGGTATCCATACATTAAAATCTATCATGAATAAATAGGGAATAATCAATATGGTAAGGTGAAAATCTGAAAGCACATTCCATTTAATTAATAACTCGTGCATGAAGAAAAATATGGAAAGAATAAATGATGATCAAACCATTCCACATAAATAATCACAAGATCATTAACATTATCCATGGATATCATAAGAAATAAAAAAATCACATGGACATCAATAACTAATATCATAATGAGAGAATGCATAATTCCAAACATCATAAAGATACCATCAAGGCCTTCTGCCAATAATTCTTACATAAATTGGTAATACATCTTCCAACTACCCAATATTGTTTGTTTCATGAGACCAAATGATGCATTGAGGGTTTATAATCGGTGTCACCAATCACTTATTAAATCCAGTGCATTCCTCCTATGAATGGGGGGGGGGGGTATAATCAATCTAATATATCATATTAAAAAACTAGCATATTAAATGTTTATAATTTCCCTAATAAATATAAATAATCATAAACCATCTCGAGTAATATGGAAAATGGTATGAGAATAGTACAACCCCATTAAATCATAATATTCACCAAAGAATGTTGAAATAAATGAATATAATTTAAAAAGATCATTGGATTTTTTTCAGGAAAAATACCCTTTTCACATTGAAATATCTTATTTAATGTATAAATACTTCAAAAATATTCAAGGAAAAAATTTATTTGAAAATAAAATTGTAAAATTATAAATTAATATTCAAATAAATGAGTGGTAATGATAGAAGATAATTACATACATTCCATTAAAATAATCATTCATATCACATTATTGTAAAAATATCAAAAACCACCTCGTTTAAAAAATGAAAAGAAGATAAAAATTATTATATTTTAAAAAATTAAAATATGGAAAAAAATGAATTTTTAAAATCATATGATAATAGAAAAAAATTAAAAATATTTTTAGAAAACATTGACATGTAAGAGAAAGGATTTTTAATTGAAAATAAAATTGAATCCAATATTCTTTAAAAACAATCTTTTGGTCATTTGAGATATTAAGGTGAGGAAATTGATAGTAGAAGTAGTAATTTATAAAAATAACCATAGGATAACAAATTATTTTTAGTTTAGTATAGAAATATAAAATAATTTACCTAATAGATACATGAACCTAAACAATCCCAAATAATGTTGAGATTGTTAAATAAACACTTATTGCTTTGGTAAATTTTGAATCATCACACCAATGAAATAAATAAATTCAAAAGGAAATTTAAATAACAAGAAGGTAAATATATTCATTAGATAACATATCAAAGGGGTAGTATATACACTAAAATAAATAAATAAGCAGTGAATATGGTATATGACCCACGAAAGTAAATGTGAGACGAGAACCCTTACCTCAGGTTTGACATCCATCATATGTGTCCTAACCTTCGATATAATAAAAAAATAATTATTAATATATTATAGAGCCATAATAATATATATCATTACTTATAATAATTAATTATAATGTTTTATGACTTATTTATTAACAATTATTTGTTAAAATATCTCTTTCCGGTAATAACTTCTTGGTTTTCTATGTATATTTTGGTTCAGTAGTTTATGTCCTTGAACATTAATCATAGTTCTATAATCTATATAATTTTAACCATGATATTAATTTCATATATATTCATTATATACCTATTTATATTCATTCAAAAAATTTATAGATAGAAAAATGAGTTACACCATTCATGGAGATGGTAAGTAGCATTTATGTATGAACAATGTATTTATTTTTTTGCAGATAGAATATAAGAAAGGTAAGTAATATATAAAGTTTTTAGAATAATTATTATATAATACACATAATATATGTTCATAAAATCTATCCTTATTTCCATCCATGTCAAAATTGTTAGTCAGATAGAGTATCTCAAGAGGGGGTGAAATGAGTACCCAACCAAAATTTCTGTTAAAATAATTTTAAATAAAATCCCCCATTTTAATTTAAATATCCGAGTTAATCAAAATAAAAAATTGATATAAGTTTTTATATTTTAAAATAATAATCAGAGAGAGCTTAAGTCTCAGATAAAACAATATATGTAAATTAATTTAACTTTTTAAATTAATTTGGTTAATCAAAACCTTATATAAAGACTAATTAATACTAACTATCAATGTTGTGTTTTTTTATAGTTTAAAAACCAATTTAGTTTAAATATTAGAAATAAAACAAAATAAAACACATAATGAAATTAAAATAAGATGTCAAGTCTTAAGATGAGACCTAATCCCCTCTACATGGAAATCACTCACTTCCAAGAAGATTATATAAAATAATATTTACCCACAACCTGGATTCGGTATAAAGAAAATAGCTACTAGCTATCCAGGTTACATAGATACATCTTCCACAGTACCTATGGCAATAAAACAAACAAAATCCACACTTGGATATCATACCCAAAACCATGGGTAAACAAATGTAAAGAGAGTGAAGAAGATATCTTGTATCTTTCTGTTAAAGCACAAGAGATAGTGTGCATTTAGTAAATAGAGTAAATAAAACACTGCTCAAAATTAAATGATATAAATAGAAAGATAATGTAAGAAGATGTATATAATGTTGTATTAATTGATCTGTTGTGATAGAAAATCTAGGGTCTCCTCAAATGTATCTTGTAGAGGATATCGAGTCGTTTCTTACAAAAATGAAGTAAAACAGAGCATCATATGCTCTATTTGTTCTGACTGTAGGGAAGGTTTTGAATGTTTAATATGTTCTACACTTCCAAAGTCATATGTAGGTAAGGATGAAACATGTGAGATTTCGAAAAGTCACACAATTTACAACACTCTTCCTATTATTTCAATATTGTTCCATCTATATTCTTTTTTTTTTCACACTTCGGAGTCTGCTTTCTGTATATTAGCAGCATGCAAGAAGTTTCCATTTGAATAAAAATCATAAAAATATTTTTTTCCTCATAATAACTCCCAACATATATGTTAATGCATCCCTATAATATTTAATAAAAAAATATGAAATAATAAATTATATTAATTTCACTAATATAGTGTTTAGAAACATTTAATTCAAAATAATAAGAATAGTGATGGTGACTCTTATGGGGGAGAGACAACTATAGAGGTGACTCATCCTAGTGGTGAATCAGGCCAGTAGTTTGTTAGGATAACGGTAGGTCATCTGGTGGTAGGTCATGATCAACCGTGACTCATCTCAATAGTGTGACTTTTTTGGCAGCATACCTTTTCAACAATTTGTTAAATTTCTTAGGAGTGGGTAATGTTTGATGGTAGTTCATCTTCAACATTGACTCAAGTTCAATGGAGACTGAGTTTTGGTGGTGACTTAATTATAGTGATGATTTATCCACCATAGTGAATCCTTTCTTATGGTAGTACGTTTTAATACCCATCCAAATTTTCATCCTGATAGTGAATCCTTTATGACAGTAGGTCATTTTTGGCAGCGAATCATCTTTAAAGGTGAGTCATTTATTTCAGTGAGTAAATTCTAACAGTAGGTCTTTTCACCACTTAGCCAAAATTTCCCCAAACTTAATTATTTTATAAAATGTCATCATAAAGTAAAAAACCATCAAAAACATAATTAACATGATTTGTGTGTATTAAAATAAGGAGGTGCCAACAATTTCACCATTCTAGATGATCACAAATCATGAAATTCTACAATCTTGTAAAGAATATACTTAGGATTAAAATATATTTATTTGGAAAATGTAGTTATATATTGTTAACACTTTAAAATAAAATATGAGGGTTTAAAAATAAATTTTAACTTAAAGAAGAATGGTATCAAAGATATTAAATAAAAATTATATCTATGATACATCAAATTTATGGTATGAAATAATATCATAAATATAAAGAAAGATAATAAAAAGTGAAAATAAAAATAGAAAATGTAAAGAAGAAAAAATATTAGTAATAATATAATTTCCATTGAAGGAAAAATGTAATTTAATTATATCCAAAAATAGAAAAAAATGTTTTTAATAAAGTAACTATAAAAAATACTAATCATAATGATTCTCAACCTGTGTTGTTGGAACAATATGTTCTTTTTCCTTGTTATAAGTTGTGGAAATTGTGGTTTAGGCTATAAGAACAATAGGTAAAGAAGAAGGATCATATTAATAATAGGCTGTAAATAATGGATAACTTTTCTAGAAGACCGGATGAAGGCTAAAACGGAGATGGTAATGGAGCATGAATAAATCGAGAAACAACTTCTCTAAACTTCTCTAGAGTATTGAATGATGGGTTGAGATGAGAAGTAACTAGAATAGCTTCCTGAGCTAATAATTCCTTTCCAAGAATGTGAAATTATGGCTTCATCTGATTTATAAAGTCCATGAAAAAATCTCCTCATATTTCCAGGGCACAGAAAAAGTTATTATTCACTTCCATAATCAATTTAAGAAAAGGGATCATCAATTTATGTTGATTGACTCATTGTTTGAAAGCCTGAGAAACTAGAGGCATTATATGGTTCGCAACAAGGAACTGAAAGAGATATTGGAGCTCACTCTTAGTATTAATTCTCAATAAATAGTATTTTATAGATTTGGTAATTATCTCCATATGATAACTGACCTTATTGAGGCATTCCCTGACTATGTTGTAGACATGATCACTATTATGCCTAATATACCTCAATTTCTCTTGAGGAAAATTTGAAACATCACCTAAAACAACTTGAATTTACTCTCTAACAACTAATCTGATCTACTCAACATCCAAGGGAGGGGGTGGATCACTATAATAAAAATCCATAGAAGATATACTCTCCACCATATCTAACAAATCATCCATACTTGTAGCAAAATAAGTCTACATCCCCTCAATCACTATTATCAAAGACTCCATCTCACCGGCTAGTCTACTATTATAAATCTTCACTTCATGAATGTGATAAATCTTCTTAGGTAGGATGTGATTTATCACAAGATCAAATGAGTACCTTTTACATTTATAACTAATCATAGTACATGAGGTGCCTTATTTCTAAATTACATACGAAAATTATAGATAATCTTATTTTTGAAGGATTCTTGGTAATATATGGATACAATATCAATAGGAAATGAGATAAAGGAATTATCTGAAAAATGTGGAAAAGAAATATAATGTGGAAATTACTCCTCTTAGGGCTCAAAACTTGAAGAAATATCTAAATAAAATCACTGTAACTCCCATACAATATCTCTCTATTCTAGAATTAATCCTTTAGGATCCAACTCCATTCGAACTAGGTTTATAGGTCGACCATTATTTGGTGGAATCCCTTAATATTTAGAGTTAGTTTATTCCAAACCAATTTTGAAATAACTATGGTACTTCTCTCATTCCTCAAAAGATGTGAAATCCAACCTAGATGAAGACACAAAATCCAGAGTAACAACTATAGGCTTCAAAACCATATGATCATTAACTATATTCTAAAAAAATGCAGGCTCAGAAGATTTACTATTGGCAGGGTCAACATGGTGACTAACAAGGCTTGGTTACCCCCCTCAAAAGATTCTCCCAACTCATATCTATAATATATAACAATATCTTAAACTAATATTAATCATTACTCAGACATAAAAGAAACAAATAAACATAGAGAAGAAACAACTGCATAGGGAATCCCATGATCATTCGGCCTATCATGGTTTGGCCCACCATCACTACCATCTTAATCATCATTTCTCTCATATTTTCATCTTCATATTGCTTATCTTTTCTATCATCTTTATCATTTCCTCCATCTTCATCATTTTCCTATTTATATTCTTCTTATTATTTATCACCAACATTCTCACTATTTTCATTATAACTCCCATTTTCTTCATCAGATAACTCAAAAACTTCTTCAGAAACCTCAGTTTCCTCCTCTGTACTTCGTTTAGATAAAATAGTTTCTATAGTAGGGAGAGATCTAGGAGAACTAGTTTCACCAAAAGTGTTAGCTGGAGAACTATTAAGAAATTCAAGGTCACTACTTTTATCAATTGAGAACTCCTACTCCTCATCAATAGAAGTAGAAACTAATTCTTTTTCTTCCTATTATTCATTAGAATATTCTATCACTTCATTTGGATCTAGGACAGGAACCATAAAATCTTTCTTCCATGTCAGGAGATCAACAGGATTGAAATCCTTATAATTATTTTTAGCATCAACAACCCATTTCCATAAAAATTGGTTCCAAATTATCTTTTTTCTAATATAAATTACTCTTATAAGAAAAAATCATCCTCTTTTACCTCTATTTCTTCATATTCATTTATCAATCCCTTAGCCTCAATCATGACCTAAATGAATTTAGGGTAGAAAAGGCATTTTGATATTGAATAAGTTTGAAACATCTCCATCATATGATTCATTAGATATCGAAACAAATTAATATTTTATCTTCTATTCGCAATACATAAGAGATATACATATTGATATCTCATTTCATTAAAATCAACTTTCCTCGGGCACAACATATGCCGAATAATGCTGAATAGAAAATGAATTTCACCATATAAATTCGTTACAAATGGTCTTTTTATAAGCCAACATCTAGTATCCTCAAATAAAGAATCCTCATACACAAATAAATATCTTTCACATGGAATATATCCTAGATAATCAACTATGACACATTTATTATGTCCCATTAACTTGAAGAGAAAACAACCTTCTTCCCACTTATCATCATTTAACCGAATCATTATATTTCCCAAATCAAAACTCGATATTCTAAAAAAATAAACTGAACTTTTACAGAAGGGACTCTCATTATTTAAGTGGCATTATAACCATCCCTGGTCTTCGATTAATTTAAGAACCAAATATTTTCTCAATATCAACCATTGAACATTCACTTCCTTCTTAGTTTCTTCTATTCTATTCACAAGACATGTGTTTCATGGATCTAATGCAAGTCTTCTTGAATATACATTCTATATATTTAAATGGCGCTATTCATCCCAAGATAAAAATATTTATTACTAAAAAATGACAATTTCAAATGATTTGGAAGGTTTAGATGAGTCCAAGAGAAGGATAATGTTATTAGAGAAAGGCAGTGAATAATATTGAATGGAAAATGGTGTGAGAGAGTATGTGTCAAAAATAGAATAATTCCCCTATTTATATCATATAGAGAATCAAAAATTTAAAAAATTAAATAACATTTAAATCATAATGAAATTAAACATTTAACTTATAAATAATAATTAGTACCACCAAATTAATATCCAATGGTGGGTTGTTCCAATATTAGGTTGTTCAAATGGTGGGTTGTTCTAATGGTGGGTTGTGCCTGCGTTGTGTTATTACAACAGTGGGTAAACTCAAATGGTGGGTAAACTTCAACAGTGGGTAAACTCCAATAGTGGGTAAACTCCATCAGTGGGTAAAATCCAACAGTGGTTCCCATAAAAAATAGGTTATCCAAAATTAATCATGCTCAATTCATGTTTTATGTACTTCATTCTCTCACAATTCAATGGATTTTTAAAAATATAAGCAACCACATGTTCAATTACAATGTATTGAAGAGTTACATCACCCTTTTGAAAATTATCTCTCAAAAAGAGATGCCTTACGTCAATTTGTTTTGTTCTACAGGGAGATACGTAGTTCATAGAAATATTTATAGAACTTATGTTTTCACAATTTATAGGTACATGTCAAAATTGATATTTTTGTTCTAGAAATGTCTTTTTCATCGAAAAATTCTGAACACAACAACTACCTATAGATATATATTCTACTTCTTAAGTAGATAGTGGCACTGAATTTTTCTTCTTACTATACCAAGAAACTAAAGGATTTCCCAAAAGATGACATGTTTTAGATGTGCTTTTTATATTTAACTTGTTACCACAAAAACCCAAATTTTAATAACTAACCATGTCAAATGATTTTCATCTAGGGTAGAATAATCCAAAATTGGTTTTATAACAAATGTATTTAAAAATAATATTTATAGTAAGTAAGTGTGACTCTTTTGGGTTTGCTTGTAAGCAATCACACATACACACACAAAACAAAATGTCAGGTTAGCTAGTAGTTAATTAGAGAATAATTCCAATCATACCTAAATAACTGGGTTGACCCATTGATTTACCAACATAATTAATATCCATATAAAAGGTGGTACTCATAAGAGTATCACTACATTTAGTGATATCCAAACCAAAATATTTTAAATGGTATTTAGTATATTTACTTTGATTTAAAATAATTACATCTTTATTTTCATAAAATATGAAGACCAATAAAATATTTCAGTTCATCCATTACAATCATTTCAAATTTGTTCTATATCATTTTTTAAAATTTAGTACATAAATACTTGTTAGAAGATCCAAAGATAATATCATCTATATGGATTTAAACAATTAAAACATCTTCTAAAATTATTTTTCTAAAAATGGTTGGATCAACTATACGCTTTGAAAAACATTTAGAAATAGGAAAATATCTGTGAAAATATAGTTTAACACAAGATCTAAGATCTTTCCTTAAAACATATAAATATTTTTTTGATTTGAAAACATGATTTGAAAAATGAGGGTTTTTAAATCTAACAGGTTTCAACAAAAACATCCTCAACTATATAACCATTTAAGAATGCACCTTTGAAATTCATTTTATAGAGTTTGAAACATAGATGTGCTGTATTGGATAATAGTATTCTAATAGATTCTAGTTTGGCTGAAATTGAAAAGGTTTCTTCATATTCTATACCCTTTTCTTGACCATACCCTTGTGAAACTAGTCTATCCGTATGTCTTATTATTGTTTCAGATTCATAAATCTTTTTTCTAAACAGCCATTTTGTATCTATAGTCAATTTATCATTATGTCTATGAAAAATTTCCCAAAATTTATTACTTTAAATTTTATTAAGTTCTAATTTCATATCCATTACCTAGAAATAATCATTCATTGTATCATTGATGTTCTTAGTTTCAAGTTGCAAAAAGAATGCTTTATTTTCAACATTATTTCTTATAGAATCTCTAGTTTTTGTTCCCATGTCTAAGTCTCTAAATAAATAATCTAAATTATTGTATTTAAGGGCCTAAATATCTCTTGAAAAATAAGGTTTGATCACCTTATGGTCTTCTATAGGTTATGGTTTAGGTTTTAGAAGTTTCTCATCACTAGATTACATTTCTTTATGTTTTAATGTAGTATCAAAATGTTTTTCATTTATTTTTAAAGGGGATAATTCATCCTCAATGTTTTATAAAAGACTCTTAGGATAATGAGAATTTGTCTCATCACAAGATACTTAGTAAAAATATAATACAATTTTGGTTATTTTGTTAAAAAATCTACAAGATTTACTTGAATTTGAAAAACCAAGGAATATTCCTTAATCACTTTTAGAGGAAATCTTGTCAAGATTATCCTTAGTGTGAAGAGTAAATACTTTTAAACAAAAAACTATTAGGTAATTAAACTTAGGCTTTCTATTATTTGAAATTTCTTAAGGTGTTTTCTTTAAATATGCCTAATTAAAACCCTATTAATTATATAAGAGGTTGTGTTCACAACCTCTACACAACAGTAGATAGGTAAGTCATATTCATTAATTATTTTCAGGATATCTATTGATGTTTTCTATACATTCTTTCTACTACTCCATTTTTCTAAGCAGTCCTAGGAGTAGAGAAGTTAGGGTTATAACCATTTTATTAGTAAAAGTATTAAAAATAATTTTTTTAAAACTCATGAACATGGTCAATTATTAAGGTCCTAATTCTATGTCCACTTAGGTTTTCTAAAGATCTATCGTACTTCGTAAAATAAGTGAAAAATTTACTCATAGGATCTAAAAAGAATACCCAAATATACCTAGAAAATCCATCTACAGGTACATAACCATAATGCTTACCACTGAAACTAGATATCTAGATAGTCCAAACAAGTCAATGTGATCCAAATAAAGAGGTTGAGAAGTTGGAAGATATTTAATTAATGTAAAATATATTTTGGGTTGTTTCCATTTTTTCAGGGGTTATAGACATTTTCATTTGGGAATTAAAGTTTTTTTAGATCCTTAACTAACATTATTCTAGTGATATTTCTAAGTGAGGTCATATTACTGTGGCCTAGTATCATATTCCATAGCTAATATTCTATATGAAATACACTTTATTTAGAAACATTTTGTGAAATTAAATAATCATGATTAACACAAAAAACATTTTCATTTCAGAAATAGGTAAACACTAAAAAAAAATTTGATCAAAAAACATTAAAATCATTGTTTTAAAATTTTACATAAAAACCATCGTCACATAGCAATGATATTCTATGTAGATTTTATTTTAATCTTTAAAAAATTACTTTATAAATAAAAACATAATTTGAGTTACCGATTTGGACAGGGCCGATGATTTTTCCTTTAGCCTTGTCACTAAAGGTGACATGTCCACGATAAACCTTTATAAAGATCTTAATGATCGAGCGATATCCTCTCATATTTCAAGAAAACATCTCTCTTGGTACCACAAATTTTTACATAGGATGTTCAAGCATTTCCCCTACAAAACAATTTTATATCAAAAATGAATTTGGTTCCCAAAATTTCATGGGTCCAAAAATATTAGTAATGATAGGTTTTGGAACCCATATTTTCTTATTAGGTTTCAAATATGAAGATTGTAAACTCTCTGAAATAAAAAATTTATTAGGTACACATGAATAAAAACGTCCAGCAGAATTTATAGAATTTAATTTAGGAATAAAATTTCTTTTAACAATTGTTCTATATCCCGGTTGGTAACCTAGACCGATATTATAATTAGGTGCAATTTTTTTCCTAGTATTTGAGTGAGATTTTATATTCCATTTTTTAATCTCTATAAGTATTTCTTTAATTAGTTATTTTAATATTTGAGTTATGCATTCCCTTTCAATAAATGATCATTCTTTTCTTTTTCTGCAACAAATTTAGATTTAATACTAGAAGATATAGCACGAAATTTCTTTAGAATTTTGTATTTTTATTTAAGATCATTAAATGTATCTTCAATCATATCACAATATTCAAACATTTACTCTTTTTAAATACCATCATCATTTTTTTCATCTCTATAATGATCATAATTATGAATAATAGACAATATGTACCTCAGATATATTTTTCATGTAGCACAAATTTACTCCCTCGGGATTTTCTATACAAGTCAATTTTCAGTCACTAGAGATTTACTCAGAGGCATTGTTGTGGATTTCTTGGATTTAAATATATTTTCAATCATTATTGCCATATTTACTTTTATTTCATTAACTTGGGACAATTATCCTTAACATTTCCTTTTCTCTTACACCCATAACAGTTAATTACATTTAAATTACCATCCCTTTTCCAGTCCTTCTTCTAATTACCAATATTATCAAACTTTCACTTATAGCCTAGTTTTCTGAAGAATAAATTATTCTAATAGGATTTTATAAACCTCATGGCTAGATGGGTCATTTCCTCATCAGTATTGGCTGGTGATTTCTCATTATCAGAGCTTTCAGGTTCTACATTTTTCTTTTATTTATGTTTTGATGCATTAGTGTTGAAAGATAAAGACTTCCTCTTAGGTTCCTATTCCTCTTAAAAATTAACTTTAATATATTCCTCATACATCATCAACTTTACAATCAATTCCTTTACATATATTTTGCTGATGTCACATGAATATCTTATTGAAACTGATGTTCCTCTCCATATCCCTGGAAGACATTTCAATAGTTTCATGATTTGATATTTGTTTGACACCGGATATCCCAAGGAGATGATTATTTTCACAATCTCATTAATGCTGAGATACATATCAGAAATCATCTCATCAGGTTTCATCTTGAATGTATCATATTAAATTATATAGGTGTTCAATCTCATTTCTCTCATAGTAGTTTTTACTTTAGGAGAAAGATATAATGTTTCTAAAATTTAATATATAGTTTTAAAAGAAGATATCCTATTAAATTATTCATCTCATAAAGCAAAATAAAGGGAATTCATGTATTTTCAATTATTGTTATAATCAGTTTTGGCAGCATCATCCCATGTTACACTAGTAGTTGTAGGTAATTTTTATTTATCAACTACAACTGTTAATATTTCAAAACCCATTTTTTTAATCTTTATTTTACATTGATAATAATTACTACTCTAAAATAAAAAAGGTTTATTAGTAGCAAAAACATCTGGTCTATTATCCATTTAAAGAACTAAATTTAGAATTGACATAAATTTAATATATTTTGAACACAACTAAAACTATAGTTCAAAATATTATGAAACCCTTTGATACCAAACATTGGTTGGAGTGAGTAAATAAATAGGGGGGTTAATTGAGTACCTGATAAAAATTTATATTAAAAAAAATTAAAAATAGAACCCCACCAATTTAATTAAAACAACCAAATTAATGAAAATACAAATCGATATATGTTCTGGTATTTTAAAATATTTCTTAATGATTGTTTAAGTCTTAGTTAAAATAACATGTGGAAATTAATTTAACTTTTGAAATCAATTTAATTAATCAAAACCATATTTAAACAATATTTAGGGCTAACTATCAAATCAGTTTTTTGTTTATAGTTTAAAAAATAATATAGTTTGAATCTTAGAAATGAAACAAAACAAAACACATAGTGTAATCAAAAAAGACATTACATCCCAAGATAATTCCTAGTCCCCTACACTTGGAAATCACTTGATTACAAGAAGATTATATAAAATAATATTGATCCAAAACATAGATCATGTATAAAGACAATAGCTAAAATCTATCCTAGTCACACAAGGACCTCTTCCATAATACCCATGGGGATAAAACAAACATAGGACACACAAGGTCCTATTCCAAAACACCATGGGTAAAAAATGTAAAAAGAGTGATTACAATATATTATATATTCTAGTTAAAGTAAATGAGATAGTGTATATTTAATAAATTGAATAAATCACACACTATTTGATATTAAATGAAAAAAATAGAAAGAGAAAGTAAGAAGATGTAGAGAATGTAGTGTTGCTCGATCTGAAGTGATCTGAAAGTTTGAGTCACCTCAGATGTAGCTTGGAGAGGATCTTGAGTCATTTATCAGGACAATGAAGTAAACAAATCACCATTATCTTGTTTTATTATGACAGTAGGTATGGTTCTGAATGTCTAGTATATTAAAATCTTCCATAATCATGTGTAGGTAGGGGATCAGTGTGTTAGCTACAAGAAAGTCAAACAATTTATAACACTCTACTGGTTCTTGTAATACTGTTCTAGATCTATTAACTTTTCTTTGTATAAGGGAGTTATCTTTTTAATATATCATCATCATGTAGTAGTATCCATTTGAATAATAAACTTTTGAATCTTCTGGTCCTCTTATGGGATGCTAACACACACTGTAAATCATCCCTTAAATATTTAATAAAATAAATATAAAATAATCAATGGAATTAAATTTACTAGTTTATTCATTAGAAATATTCAATTAAAAATAATAATAAAAATAAAGGTGGATCTTAGAGGGGTGAGACAACTCTGGCAGTGACTCTTTCTAACGATGAGTCATGATAGTGGTGAGTCATGCTAATGGTAGGATATATGGAAATCAGTCATGCTCAAGGTGACTTATTTTAGTGGTGAGTATTTTCCATCAGTAGGTATTTTCAACACATTTCCAAATTTCTTGGTTGTGGGAAAATTTTGACTGTAGGTTGTATTCAACAATGACTCAAGTTCAATAATGATCCATTTCTTGCGGTGGAATTATTTTAGAAATGATTCATCATCAATAATGACTCCTTTCAGATACTAGGTATTTTTAATAGGTATCATAATTTTTATACTAAAGATAAATAAGAAGTATAATTTTGTAAAAAATATAATATATCTAATGAAAATCCATCATTACATTTAGTCTCGAGAGTTAGTTATAGAAAATTAATAACATCGGTTCACAATGCAATTGTCCACAATATACATGATCAGAGGTTTCATTTCCAATTTTATGTAAGAGGAGATGAATATAGATTACTCCATTAACATAATAATATCCTATTATATGGGAGATATTGTTGTTATTATTTTATCATTGTTTATTAATATTTTAGGTTGTTATAATAATTAATAAAATGAAAATTCATTGTTAATAACTATACTTCATTTTTGAAAAACCTCATCAGGTTGATACCTAAAGCCTTCCTAAAATGTATTTATGATAAAAATGGAATCTAGTTCATGTGAAGGTATTTAATGAATATATTTTTGTAGGTATTGGTTTAATCAAAGGGTTCTTTAATTATGTATAAGAGAGGTATGGGGTGTCCTTTTATCAGTGGGGGAGAGGAAACACTTGTATTTTTTAAAGAATGAATAAGTTTTACCGACATTTTTCACACCCCAAATGTATCCAAAATATACCATTACTAAACCTTAAATTATATCATTTATAAATATTTCCATAAAATAGAATTTATACAATTTTGATGTCATTTTAACCATTATCTTTTTAGTTTAATCTATAGCAATCCTATTTTAACATTAATCATGATAAATAATTTTTACTATTTTTAATATTCATCATGAATAAAAATTAATTCAAAAGTATTACCTAAGATTAATTATTATGATTAAAAACATGTAATACATTTTTTTTAATTCAAATCATATATGTGGAAAATTTTAATTTAAAATTATCCTCACAAGCGCAATGAAAATAGGTTTCATAAAGAATCATTTTCTTATATATAAAAAACTTTTATATAAAATTTCAACATTAAATTGATTAAAATGAATTAAATTAGATTATTAATAATAAAATGTAACTAATTATACTTTTAGACGATTTTAAAACAAACTGAAACATTTTAAATGATTTAAATAAAAATGCACTTTTCAATAAAAAATAGTATTTTACACTATTCATCAAAATATTAATCATTTTATAAAATTATTAAAAAGGCACAATAATATAATTTTTACATGATGATTTCATAAATTATGTACATTTTTAAAATATAATTTCTAAAATCCCTAAAAATATATTTTAAAATAAGTTTGAAAATAATGATGAAACCACTTTTTAGAAAAATATAGTTTTTATGTACAAATCTACTTTTATTCTTATCTCTGGCATAAAAAAATATTTGATGAATGAAATCGTTTTTATTGAATATTAAATATACAAATTTCATTAAAATAATTCACCAATAGTGATTAAATTAATTTATCATGATAAAAACAAATTGCACTAATAAAAAATAGTTTTTGAGAAGAACATTTATTTTACTTTATTTTTTTTATTTTTATTTATAATCAATTGATAACCAATGAATTTATTTTATACATGTGTAAATAATATAATTTTAATAATTTTTTTAGTTATATTCATACCAACAAATTTAATGTCTAAGTTATAATGATATACTATATTATATTTTATTTAGACTCGAGGTTAAATTTATCACAAGCTATTAAAGAGATTAACTTTATTTAAAGTGAAGTATATCATAAAGTATTAGGGGGTTACAATAGTTATCCTAAAATTTTAATCAAATAAAGATAATTTTATTAAACACATTCATTTGTTGAATATAAATTCAAAAATATTTATAGAATATATTTTGTATCCAAATTGTACCGTAATGAATACCGTGACCTCTATATGATATTAATATTCTAAATTCTACTGATTACCAGAGTAGAGATTGAAATTCCCTCAAAAAACATTCATCAAAACATTCATCTGAGAACATTAAATGAATCTATATTATGATTCTTGTAATTATCTACATCTATTTATTGAAATTAAATAGGTGACTTCTCAAGAAGGGGCTTATCTAATATATATTATTTTTCATTCTTGAATAATTTTTATACCATTTTAATAATTTTCATCAATTATTCTTCTGCTTTTATAGAATTTATCTAAAATAAATGTTATATTATGCTACCATTTTATCAAAAAAAAAAAAAAATTTATTAGATTATTATCATGTATTTCAATCATTCAATATTAATTTTTTTAATGTTTTACCACTAAAATTATTATGCTTCTAAATTTAATTTTATATCGATTTTTGTAAACAAAATATATATTTCTATATGATTTGAGTGTTTTCCCCTAAAAACGCATATATTTAGGAATATCATCATTCCAATGATATTCCATATAATTTTTTATAGTAGTGTGTAAAACCCTTTTCCTAAATCCATCATTAAGATAAAAATAATGTTATTTCAATGGAATCTAAACTATTGGGGTTTCCAGCTATGTGTAACACAATGATCAAAACTGTATTTTGTTACCTAACATTTAGGATTTTTATTTTCCACCATAAAATACACAATATAACCCTTGGGAACCTAGATTTATCAGGGACCTACCCAATTGGTTGATAAAGTACTAGATATGAGTTCACTTTGATATGAATCGAATAGTTGGTATTTTGAATGGGTTTCATATTATCACTATATTATCTAAGTTATTCGTATTTTGTTTGAATTATTCTAAAAATCTCGGTTTTAATTATAATAAACCGTGTCCTTGGTAAATTATTTGAATAAAAATTTCACATTTTTATTGAACTTTGGCAGATACAAAACATGTCTATTCAGATTTATATTTTTAGATGAGAGTTATATTTTTATTTTGGGACATAATCTGGAATGTTGTGTTTAGTGTATGGAAACTTAGGTGTTTTTTGTTATATAATATGGCTTTGTATGAGGTAATAATGTTCAAGTTTATTTTTACGGTAGAAAAACCTATAGTTTTAAACTTTAGGTGTCACCCGATATACGATGGGTTGGTACCGGGTAATAGTGAACTAGGAAGAGTGGGGGGGTATTTTGAGGGTGCCACAAGGAATATAGTATAAGTAGATAAAATTTTAATTTAAATATGGTTTATTTTTTAATTTTATTCAATAATTTATATCCAGTTTCCTCTCCTTGGATCCACTCTCCTCTTACCCTGATGAAGACCTTTGGGTGAATTTCCTTAGCTCTACTCTCCCATTCCCCTTCAATACTTGATTCAAGATTGATCAGAGGGAGTTTATCTCACTAATACTAAAGTAAAATTACCTTTTATTTCACTTCTCCCTTTATTTAACCCGCTCTACTTTACTCTCCCATGGTAGGTATTTTTACTTTCTATTTCCCTGTGGCCAGGTGAAATTGAATATAACCTTTTAGATTATTATGAACATGTCTAAAGAAAACCCCGGTGATTTTTTTCTATTCAAATGTTAGTATTATGTTATGAAGAAACCATGGAATAAATTACCCAGGGTATTTCATGATTTTTGAGAGGAATTCGATGTTATATAGCGTGAGTGAATTAGTTTTTTTGGTTAGTATGATATTAAGTTTATTTTAGGAGTTATCTTCCTAGGTTATCCCATGGGTTTTGTATTTCATTAATTACCAATAATATGTATTTTAGATTATTTGGTTATTTAAATTTATTTTCATGGTTAATAGAAAAAGATTGTGGTTATAGGGGATATTATTTAGAGACCATAAGAAATGTTAAATCCAACATGTGGTTATGTTAGGTGGTCTTGACACTTCGGTTGAATTTCTAGGCTATGCCTATGAAATTATTTCCAGTTGTTTTTTTTCAAATATCATTTTAATGTTTAAATGTTACTTTTTAATAATGTAGGAATAATCTTTTATTTCTATTCTGGTAATACATTTTAAATTATTTCCAATGGAATTACTTTGACCCATGACATATTATTGTCGACTCTTAACCTCCATGGTAAAATTTACTACACGGATTAAAGTAGATTTTAGTTTTATATAATTTTATGGTTACTCATATTTATATAAATATGTGTGTTTTAATCATGGATATTGGTTTCTTTAAATAGTTTTCTTGTATAATAATTCCTTTCATGTTACACACATAGTTTTTACTTGTAACCATATATTAGGTACATAGAGAATTTTTAATTCCCTAGTTAAAAAGGTATTCTCTTTTTATTATTTAGGATTTAATCTCGTAGTTTTAAGGGTGTTCGAGTTTTTTGGATATTTTCTAGAGAATTAGGTATTGGGTGATAAATGTAGAGGTAAATTAAGGAACAAATATATAATTTATGACGTATGTCTAGAAAGGGTCACAAGATACAATTTCAGATTATGACGTGTAAAGATTTATGTTGTAAATCTTCTTTTTTACAGCATAAGATCTTCATTTAGGATAATTTAACTCAAGGAGACATTGTATTCATAATACGTGAGGTATGGAAGATTTATATAGTAAATCTGGAGTTTACACTGTAAATCCTTCATCCCACCATGTTTTTATCACACTACACTATGATGTTTCTCATATTATGTAGTTTATCTTCCACACTCAAGATATAACTCTCATATAGTTAGTTTTATATGATTCCTCATCCCCTGAATCACTTTTCATAGAGTGGTTCATTACTAGTGTGGTTGGTTTTCTTTCTTTAGGTACATGTGATCTCTATATCCCTATTTATATTTCTTGATCTTGATTTTCTAGTCCTATGTGTTGTGTTTTCAATGTTTTAATAACTAGGATATATTCTTGATCAATCCATTGTAGTTTTATTTCATACATTGTTTTTGAAGGCCAATATATTGTTTTCCAATATATATTTTCTAAGGAAACTAGGATTTATATTTTCTTGAGTTTGGTGTCTATTTATGAAATGTTAATTCCAGAATTTAATAAAGTTAGTATATTTATATTGGGTTGTTAAATATAAAAAGATTATTTTTTATTATTGTGGATTTATTATAAGATATTATTGTATTTAAAGGGGGTTTTCTTTAAAAATGAATTTTTATACACATAGTTTGGTATGAAATGATTCAATGTTGGTATTAGTTTTAAATTAGTTTTAATCCCAAAAGCGGAAATTATTTGATGTGAAAGTTGTTTATTAAATGTGATCGTGGGTTTTAAGTAGATTTTGGAAAACTTATTACATTGTGTGCCTTGGGTGAATTGAGAAATAGATGAGTCCCTATTTTTGTGTGTATTGATAAAAGTGGTTTTATGTCACTTTAGTGTGTGTTTTTTCAAGAGAGGTTATATTGGTAGGATACACATTAGGCTTGAATTAGGTATATTCATTCCTGTCTAGTACATATTCATATAGGTTAGATCCCAAATGGCATGATTTTTATTTTATGATTGGTTTATCACATGATGATTTATTTGATTGTTATTTTCTCACATGATTACCTTATAGAGTATCAATGGTTTTTTTATCACGATTACATGGTTATTGAAATGTACTTTTCAAATTCCTTTCTTTTTGAATATGAAAGTATTTTTATGAAAAATAAAGTAATATTTAAAAATGGTTATATTTTATGAAAATGATTTGTAAATTGGATTTGTTTTAAATTGAGAGCCAACATATTATTTATTTTAGAAATTTTATATATTCATCGGTGAAATTCTATTGGTGTTTATTCTCACTCGGTCTCATCTAAATTAACCATGTTTTTAGGGTTTAAGTGGTCTCTTGTTGTGTATCTTGGGTTGTCAAATCCTTAGAGAGCTATGAAAAATCCTAAAGATACACACATTATAAGAGGAAGATTTGGATATAAAGTGGAAAAATTTGGTTTGTTTAGATATCTATTAAATGTTGACTAGGAGACCTAAGTGTATTTAATTCACTATAAAGGTTTGATCCTAGGTTATTATAAAGGATGTGTTGGATGAAATTATTTTTAAATTATTTAAATTTCATTAAATCAAGAAGGATTCAATCATTGAAAATAATTAAACTTCATCACTAATTGATTTAACACCTTTAAATACACTTTATAATAAAATATAAACTTATAAGATAATTTTCATGATCACTCCTAGGTAAATGATCTTATTAGAACTTGAAAAGTGTGGCGATAAAATTCTATAAGGAAGAGGATGAAATAAAATAATTGAACAAAAGAAATAAATGAAATGATTATAAATTTAAAGAGAGAAATAAAATCAAATACATAAAAATTATAATCACTTAGATAAAACAATTATAGGGTTATACTTACATTTATTCAAATTTTTTTATGGAATATGAGATTATACTCTTAAGGGAGGAATTCAAGATGTAAAAACAACGAAATAACGATCACTCCACCGCTGTGTGAAGAATTTCACAAAATATGATCTGAATTTATTTAATCTTTTAGAAAAGAGTATAAAAGTTATATTAATGAGAATAAATATTGATAATATGAATAAATTTTATTAATAAACATAGGTTACTAGAACAACATACTTGTTAAACAAAATGCAAGAATATGAAACGACAACATTACTATACAATTGAAATAAACACAACTTCCTCTAAAAAAAACCAAAACCAATGCCTTAAATAGGTATATTGGCATACATTGGTATATAAAACATTAAACGTATTAAAACCTGATTATAATAGGCCTAGGGTGGTTTAATGTTAATGGAGAGTGACCTTTTGTAATGTTGACAAAAATCGGAGCCATATTGCATTCACAATAAAAGAGTCTCCAACATGAGCTTCTAGATGGTCTAATTTGTGTAGAACATTGAAGAATAAAATAAGAATTATGATATAATATAATATCATATATAAGTTCTACCCATTATTTTGGGTTTCATATATATAATCTATATGGTGGGCTGTTATTCTAGGCCATAGAATATGGACCATAATTTCATCTTCAAATTGAGCCAACTATAACTCCATTCAAAAATCAGAATTAGATCTAGAAAATTTTGAATGAAATACTTATAATTAGTTATTATATATCAATTTTAAATTTTAGCTTCATTGTTCATGTATCATGGATGATAAATCCATTTTATTGGGCTTCTTTCCAGTTCACTTCATCTTAAATGTTATGGGTTGAATGTCAAAATGTGGGGTTTCCAGTGTGAATCTCTAAGTGCTTCATGAGGATAAAATGTTCTCAATGGAATGGGAAACCAATTAATTAAATATTAAATTAAAATAAATATCAATGGATAATTTATAAGGTGTTCAGAAATATACCATTTAATAGTGCATTTTAAGAAGGAATTACAAACATGTTATGAAAATAGGTTGAAATTGTAAAATGCAGTATTAAAAGTGTTTATAACCATTAAATAACATGAATTTTATAATATAAAAAATTAATATTGGCCATTTTCAATATATAATCCCACACCCAAATTGAGTTTTTCTATTCCTGAGAAAAAATAATCTCAGAAATATATAAAATTGAAATCTCTTTTCCAAGAATTTTTTAACATATAATGCTTACCATTTCGACATCACATAAAACAGTCATAAAAAATATCAAAATAATTTAAAACGGTATATGTACATAATAATATCACAATCCCATTCCTTTTTTTAAAATTCATCATCACATTTCATCATGTTACAATTATGCATAATGATGTGGTGTTCATCAAATTATACACGAGGGTTCATTTTTATTCAAGGTTAAAAAAGGAATCATTAGGTGGAATTATATTTTAATATTTAGATGAGAATTAAATTATTTTGTGGTTTTTTTGATTTTCTTAAATTTTACATTGAAATTGAAATTTCACTAAATCGAGTCAACCCATGTAGCAAGAATTTCTCGACGAATCCCATGCTTAAAAAACATTGGGCACCAACTGAAGCTCACATACTCGTGAATAATTTCGATTTAACTCAATAAAAAAATTAAAATTAACAAAAATGAAGATAAAATTAGCATCAATGGGATATAAAACTATGGAGTCACAATACCCAAGTGTTAAAATCCATTAATTAGGTCCATCAATTGCTCTATATGCAAACTTTTTTTTTTACATTTACTTGATTTTTTTGAATACTCATTTTAAAATTAAAATGATCAACAAACCTATGGTATTTATAGAGGGACCCCACGAAATCAACCTAATACCCCTCAATCCAATGGATGTGAATGGTGATATTTTGATTAAATAAGATGAAAATTATAATGGAGAAAAATAACATCGGACAACCCCACTTTAAAAAATCTATGCTTGTGAACATAAAATTGATATAAAATTAGAAACATGGCATGTGAAATTATTTTATATTTTGTTTTAATGTTTTCAAAATATATTATCATTTAAATGGTTAATGAAATATTATTTTCCATTGGCGTTTACAAAATTTTATTTTACATAGAAAAATTTCTTTCTTTCCTTTCACCCCCAACATAGAATTACATTGTATATAGTGTTTAAAGAAAAGAAACTTCAGAATAGGTTTGAGGTCGAGAAGAGGGGTTATTAAAGGAAATTGAAAAAAGAATCATAAAATTACGTAACATGGTGGTTTAAGTATATGTTAATGATGCTTCTGATTACTCCTTTGATCTCCTTGTCACTCAGAGACATCTCATCAACGAAAAAAGGTTGTGTTTGAAATCTTGGAAAAAATATGATTTACGTGAAAATACATTATCCTTAGAAGCACTTGAATCTTACACAACAACATAATTAGAACACAATAGAAACCCTTTTAGAATCCATTAAATAATAATAATAAAATACAAAAGGAAGGGATAAAAGGTACCTATTTATTTTGGAACTCCAGTAACTGAGTCAATGTATAGGTAAATGCCCGGTTCTTTTACTAGAAATCACTTTGTTTAATTTCATTATCTCTACATGGAACTTACATCTATTAACTTTTTTTTGTTTCATAGGTTGTATCATTTATCTCATCCTCTGTTTCTTGTTTTTTGAATGAGTCAAGAAATATTTTAAACCTGTGACCATTGAATTTGAATACATGACCACCAGTGGGATCTTAAATCTCTACTACCCTATCAGGGTACACATGATGAACTACATATGGACCTTGACCATCTAAATTGAAAATTTCCCAAATTTAAATGAAATTTGAAACAATATAAGAAGGTGGATTTGCATAATTTAAAATGTTTTGAATTTGAGATTCATAAATCCCTATGCATGGAATCTAGATTTATTGATCCTTGAATTTTTATAATCCTCCATCCTAAGTTCCTTTATTTCATTAAGGTACAATTTCCACTTTGTTTCATTCAAGTGAATTTCAATGTTCTTTTTTTTACCAAAATCCATTTCTTCAATTATTATAGGTCAATTGAAGGATTTTCCAGAAACCAACCTATATACTGACATTACTAGGATGGTTTTTCATATAGTATGACATGTCCAAAGTGGATATAATTGTTTCTCAGACTAATCTTTCATAGAGGGATTGAAATTTTTTTCAAAAATTTTATTAATTTCCATTTTTTCCAAATCATCTTGACCATTGGTTTGACGATAGTAAGAAGAATAAAAATTGTGAGAAATCTCATACTTATACATGAGTGCCAAGAAGGAACGATTTCCAAAATGGGTTCTTTGATCACTGATGATAGACCTAGGAATTCCAAATCTAGAAAAGATGTCTTCTTTAAAGAATTAGATCACAACATGATGGTCTTTGGACAATCTAAGAATGAAATCTACCCAATTTTAGACATAATAAATATCTAAGAGGATGTAGAGATATACCCTAGAGTTTGGGAATGGTCCCATGAAATCAATTTCCCAACAATCAAATATTTCGACAACTAGAATGAGATTAAGGGGAATTTGATTCCTTTTGGTTACAGATCCTATATGTTGACACATAGGAAAGATTTTGTAGAATGTGTAGAAATCCATATAGAGTTTTGGCTAGAATAAATAAATGTGGAGGAAATTGTTTTAGGTTTTATTTTTTGTGAAATTGGCCCCCACATGCCTCTCCATGAAAAAAACTTAAGAATGGAGCCTTTCTCAGACTCGGGAACACATCTCTTAATGACTTGATCGGGATATTACTTAAAGAGGTATGGATAATCGAACACATAGTGTTTGACATAAAAAAGGAATTTATTATGATATTGTATCTTTAGGAATTTTATAAATTACACCGAAAACCAAGTGGTTTTTAATGTCATGATACCATGTGCAATCACTCCTAGGACAGAGTTTCTCATCGGGAAATGAATCAAATATAGAAAGGTGGTGTGAATTGTCTTCGAAATCTATCCTAAAGAGGTTAAAAACTATAAAACTTTCAACAACCTTGTTATAATAAATGGTTGTATCAAAATATTAAAGATAAGGACCCAACTAATTAATCTATCCTTTTAATCTAGTTTTCGAAAAAGGAATTTCAGAGCTGAATGATCGGTGATGAAAATTATGGGGGACCCTAAGAGATAGAACCTAGATTCTTCTAAGGAAAATACAATATCATGTTACTATTCATCAATGGTGTTGTACTTTATTTGGGAATCATTTAATGATTTAATATAATAATAAATGACGTGTAGATTTGTATCACAATGTTTTCATAAAATAGTTCCTACAATGTAGTCACTCATATCACCCCTGAGAATGAATGTAAAGGGAATGTGGATGAGGGATAAAGTTCCATACATATAGGTGAACGTTTAATTTCCATGATATTACAAGAAATAAATTTAATTATACCCTGAGTATCCATCTATGAAATATTATAACTGATGACCCACCACTCGCTCAAGGATTTTATCAATAAGGGAAAAGGGATATTGTCTTTCTTGGTACACGAGTTTAGATTCCTATAGTTAATGCACACAATCTATCCACTGAATACCCTTATAGGGAAAATATTAGCATACTCATTTGTAATCATAGTGATTTTATCCTTCTTTTGAATAAATTGAATTAGGATAACCCACTCAATCATTGCAATGGTGTAGATGATACCCACATTTAAGAACTTTAGAAGTTCTTTCCTTACCACATCCATATTATTTTATTGATTCTACACTAAAGTTGATGATATGGTTTGGATCCTGATTCTAGAAAAGTCCTATGATTTCTAATGAGTGTAATTATCCGAGAAATATTAGATAGGTTCCATCCAATTTATTTCCTATTCTTTCTTAGGACATATGGAAACAGACACTCTTGGTTGGATTCAAGAGAGAACTAAATGAAAATAGGGAATGTTTGATTTTCCCTTAAGACTGAATACCTGAGTGACGAAGGAAGGTCCAAAAAATTAAGTTTAAGTTGGATAAAACTATCAAACTAAGGATGCGTATTCACATAAAAATATATTTCATTCCCATATTTCTTAATATAATTAGTTCCTTTTGAAAATCTGTTTTAGCCCCCATAATAGCCCGGCGAGTTTCAAGAATGGGTATAACATAATTTTTTTTATTTCTCCAAAGGTTTAATTGATTGGTAATTTTAAAAAATCATCACAAGAGCTATCTTCAAGAGATTCTATAAAAGGAGAAACTTTTCCCACGTGTGAAAATTGGAAGTCAATCTCATCGTGAGATAAAAATAATTTAATAATTTTTTATTGTCCTTATTGTTCACTATAAACACTACCTTTCTATTTAACATCATGGATCTATTAATCATCAAAAATTTGAGAGATTGAATTATAAATTTTCAGATTGGGACTCACGTTTCCAAGGGTTATTGTCATGTTAAAATTCATAACTTAGATGATAGAGTTGAATGTTACTAAGTAGGGACAACCAAGGATGATTGGTATTTTCTCCCTAGGACCTAATATTGGGTGATTTTCAAGGATAATGTATTCAGTAGGGAAAATTAAACTTTCACCTTTCACCAAAACATCCTGTAAGACCCCCTTAGGAAACCTAACATTATGATTAACAAGATGATGTTTAATATAATTTAATTAGAGATATTAAATCCATAATCAAAAATACATGGAATATGTAATGATGTTAACAATATATTTTGGATCACAAAAGGAATTGAAAATTTTTTTTCTCCAATTTCGACATTGATTTATGGACAACCAGGGTCTTTCAACTTAAGAGGAATGGTTCCTTGGATGGTGGTGCTCACATTATCATCAAAAATGACTTGGTTTTTGTGTGATTACTTCCTTTTTAATGTAAATAGGTACATTAGGTACTTGGATCATATTGTAATGGTTTGGATTGAATCGATAAGGGGTATATTCAAATTAACTTGTGAGAATATTTCCCTCAAAGATTCATTCAATTCAGGTTTGAATTTGTTTCTCATGTATTGTGGGAATTGAGCTGGTTGTTTTATTTTTTTCCATGGTTGATGTTCCTTCACATTCTCATTAGATTTTTAAATTTACGAGGCTGATTATTCAAAATTATCATGTGATATTGAAGCTTTTAATAGTTATATAATGGGTAGTTCATGTTTTTAATGGATTTACCACTTCGTAAGATAATAACTTATTTTAGTTATTCAAGTGATGATTGTGTGTTTCTTGATTCTCCACTTAGGGTTGGGGAAGCCTGAGTCAACATGAGTGGTTTTAAAGTTCAAATTGTTTTGAGTTAATGTTTAAGTGATGAAACTTAGAAATTCATTATTTCTTTATGTTTACCTAATTGTTTAAGTATTGCGAGAGAGAAAAATTGGGTAGGGTATTTCATTGGTTTGTTTATCCATGGTGGATACTTTGGTTTTTTTATTGAATGTTGATATTAGACTAGAAGATATTTGTATTGGATTGGTTGTGGTTATAAATATTAATGGATTTTAAAATTTTGTTTAGGTTAGGGGTTTGGACCTTATGGATGATTGGGTTGTTGGTTATCTTTCCAATAGAATCTCAGATGGTCATTGTACCTTGGATTCAAATCATTTTGGTATTTTGGGTTCTGAAAGTTTAGAGCATTGAGAACCAATGGAGGTCATCCTAGTGAGTGCAACAAGTTTTGACGTAATACGTTATTCTTCCCTAAGAGTGTGGATTCCATCTTATTTGTGTGGCTTCTCATACTAAGGTGATGTTACTCATTTTTGGTTTTGTTTGTCTATATCTTGTAGATACTCATATGTATAATTCTAGGCTTTGTTTTTAAAGGTTCCATTACACATCAATGAACTATTTGTTTACCAAACCCAAACCTTTATAAAATATTGTAACTTTTTATGTGATTGGAAATAAATAGTGAGGTAACATGTTGAGTATGTATTTGAACCTTTAACATGTTTTATAAAATAACCGCCTTCTTTTTCAAAAAAAAATTAGATACTATTTTTTATTAAAATTGTTTTATGATGGGGGAATAATTGTTTATATAATTATCTTTGAAATTGTTCCCAAGAGTTCATTGATATAGGTCATAGATATTTTTACCAATTATTTTGTTGATCCTTTAGCGAGAAAGAAAATATACTCATGTTAACTAACTCAAGTTGATATGGGGGCACATAGTTTCAAAAAATACCATTGAATTCCATGACATGAAGGTTTGGAATTTATTACACAATCCCATGGAAGGTTGGAAGGTTGTTTTGGACTTGTGGTTTGTATACATAATTGGAATCTCCTAGGGAATCATGTGTAATTAAATAGGGTTCATTACTCCAAGGAGGTATGTGGTAGTTATTCATAGTTGGATTGACTATAATCCCCGTGTTAGGGGGTCTCATTTTGATTTCTACTTTGGTTCCCACCAAGGTTCTTGAGTTGATTTCTTTGAAGAACCACCAATGTACTGGATTTATTTTTGAATCTGAAATATTAGAAAAATTATTATCTAATAGAAATATTCCACTAGTTATAATATTCTCCCCAAAACAAGGACTATCATCCCTATTTAGATGGTTTTATTAGTCATTAGTATACGGGGACATGAACTATGAAAAGTGGAAAAAATAATGGGGAAAATATAAGGGAAATTTAGGTGAGAAGATAGAAATCAAGGACAATATAAAGAGTGACTATATGACTTACCTGGGTCTCCAACAACAGTTCCAAAAAATTTCTCTCTCAAATTTACCCATGTTTTGCGGATCTAATTGGTCACTTGTAGTGTAGTTTGGGTCATCAAATCCTTAGATACCTAAGAAGAAACCTAAATACACCTACATTTTTAGAGAGATATGTGGTTCTGAAGTGGAAAAAATTGGTTTTTTAGATGGTTTAAATGAAAACTAGTAGACTTATGTGAATTCAATTTACTATAAATGTTTGGTCCTATGTTATTACATGGGATGGATTGGAAGAAATTATTTTAAATTATATTAATTTCATTAACTTGAGATGGATTCATTTAGTGAAAATAATAAAAACTCTGGAAATAATGGTTTAAGACATTAATAAAAACTATATAATCAACTATAAACATGGAGGATAATTTTCATGAGCACTCCTAGGGAATTTATCTTGTTACAACATGAAAACTGTGACGATAAAATTTAATAAGGAAGAGGAAGAAAGAGAATCATTTAATAAAGAACTCAAATAAAAGAAATTATTAAACATTTAATGTACGGGAAATAAAATCCAATACAACCACTTTATACACAATTATATAAATCCATGATTGGGTTAGCCTTCCATTGATGAAAAAATTTCTATGGAAGATGATATTAGACTCATGAAGACATAATCAAAGAAGTAAAAAAATGAAATAACGATCACTCAACTGTTGCGTGAAGAATTTCAAAAAATATGATGTGAACAAATTCACTCCATGATGAAATTTTATCAATTTGATATAAATAAAAATATAATAAGATAATTTTAATAAATTTTATTGTGAAACATAGATGATTCTAACATCCTACATGTTAAAAACAAACACAGGAATACCAAAAGGAATCAAAAAATTACAATTAAAATAAACACGACTTTATATAAAATACACCACTAAAAATTCCTTAAATAATTTTTTTGAAGACATGGGGTAGAACAAAAAATAGTAAATGTCTTAAAACGTGATTATGGGAGGTCTAGAGTGGTGGAATGTTAATGGAGAATGTACTTTTCCACCCTTGAAAAAAATCAGTGTCACCTTGCATCCACCAGACAGAGGTTCCAAAATGATATTCTAGATGGTAGAATTTTTATGGTACATAGAATAAGAAAATGAATATAAATATTTCCCAAAACATACTGTAAAAGTTCATCCGAATTGGATTTTTGGTTTTAATGATATTATCAAAATAGTGAGCTATTATTCTAGGCCACAAAATATGGGTCATAATTTCATCATCAACATGGGTTGCCTATAACTCCTATATATCCTATGAAATAGAACTATAAAAAGGTTATGGAAATTTTCATAATTATATAATATATGTCCCTTAAATTGTTTATCTTCAGTGGTCTTGGATCAGGGCCAGTATAGTCATTTTATTGGGCTGTTGTTCAGTTCACTTTTCTGAGAATGTTGTTGGATGAATATTAAAAATAGGGGTCTTCCAATGTGGATATCCAAGTTCTCCAGATTGATGAAATGTTACCAATGTAATGGTTTAATGATTTGTATTTTCATATATGTAATTTTTATTTTTAGTTTCTCTTAAACACGAGACCATGCCTCATGGTAGTTTATTTCCATTTTTGGAAGAAGGATTCAAAGGGGTTGAAACCTAGCTGTAGATGAAATACATGATTTGTATTAAATATACGATGCATATTTTTCTATCCAGAACCTATTAAAATTATATAAAGGGTTTTTACTAGGGGGATACCCTGACATTTTCTTGATGTGTAAAGAATATACTTTCCATGTAAATTTCAGAGTTGTTTTTTTAAGGATGCATAACACCATATTTTCAGATAGAGGCCCTTATTTCCAGCCACACACAACATGAGTTTCTTAGGATATACCTATACATATCCTACTTGTTTTATGGATAACTAATTAATCCTATAAATTATTTCTATTCCATTAGTCACATTTGATCTGCAAAGGTATTCTCCCTAATCCCTTTTCTTCCTACTGTATTTTATCACCCTGTATCTGGTACTGTTTTGGTTCCAGATCATATAAAATATTTTCTAGGTTTTTTCCATTATTATAATTTATTACATTATTCTATGAATATGGAAATTATAATGGATGGATATTCATCTATTACACCAAGGTAGGTGGTCTATATATCATTCCCATAGTGGTTTTATAGCTTTCTCCATTGAGCGGTGAGCCAGACATTTCCGCGCATCCCATTAAAATGTGTTATTACTTTATAAATAATTTATGCACATTTTTATACTCATTTAAACCCTTTATATGTGTTTGAAGGATTCATACCTCTATCATATATATCCCTTTTGGTGTTTCGAGTGAAAATCCTCTTTATGCCGAATTTCTTAAATGCTCAAACACCGCTATTATGTTCGAATTATATTGGAAATTGATTTAACCCTACTTTATATAATTATCAAATGTATCAGAACACTATCTAAGTATTTATATTGATTTTAAAATGGTTTATCCTTGATTTATAAATTAATGGATTTTCATTTAATAAATGTTAATCGGTGGAAAGGCCACACCAACTGATTCATTCTTTTATTAATACGGATTCAATGAAGTATGATGCCTTGGTTTTATTGAGATTAATGATTATGAATTCAAATATACGATACCACAATTTATTATTATTATGAAAATTATGACATTTCTATTGGTGGGTGAATGATGGAAATTGGATTTTTTGGGCATGAAATTTTACGCACCCATACCTCAGGTGATGATCATGACGTCTCTCACTGTTATTATTATATTTTTAATACGGGCATGGAATTCCACATTCCCTTGAATTGGGTTTTTGGAATTATGTTTCACACCACATATATCAAGTGGTGAGTATAATGTCTCACATTTATTATGAGATTCATTGCATGTACCTTATGATTTAGCCTATAGTTCCGTTAGACTAGTTATGGTTGCTTGAGTTACTCCCTGGGTCTAGTTAACGCATAGTATCCATGTATATGCCGACTTATGTCCTCACATACATAGTGAATATATATGAATACATTATATAACTATATAGATATATTTATATTATTAATTATTATTATTATATATATTGTTACTAATCATACATAAACTGGTCTATGCCGAAGAAGGTTGACTCTTCCAGGTGTTATGATGGAACCTGAGCCAACATGTATTTATTATCCATCTTCATTTATTATTAATTATACTTAAACAATTATTAGGTATTTAAACTACTTGGATTACTTATAGACACCGTTGGTGGTGGACTACTAATTTTACCTCACCCAATACTCAGACCGCCTTTGGTATCCAATTAGATTACATGTCTGTAGGTATGGATAAGGGAAAGTGCCCGACTATAGATGCTTGATCCATTTTATTATAGCATAGAGCATGGGAGCAGAGGACCGATCATATGCTCATGATTCTATTGGGACAATATTTTGGATTTTTTTTATTTTGTATAACATGTCCCATGTTTAACATTTTTTTATATTTTCATTCCATTACATCATCATGTATATGAATCGGCCTTTGAGATTTTTATTATTGTTACTGTTTCTTGGTTATTTACATTTCTGTAGTTTATTATTGAATTTTTTCCATTGTTACATCTGTTTATTTGTGTAAACACTATTTTATGCTACTTACTATATCTGTTGTTCCACTCTAATATGAGGGTATACTCTCCCAAATATAACACTTTATACCCTTAATGCTATTCAAAAACAAAATATTATATAGGGATTCATGCTTGAGGTCATGTGACCCATTGACATGGGGCACTGGTAGAGTGGATCATGAGATGAGACATTACGAAGTAGTATCATGGGTGTTTTTGTTCCTTTTATCTTACTATTTTTGTATTAGATAAGATAGTTGGATTTAATGGAATTCTGTAATGAGCCTATGTCCGGGCATAACTAACCCACATACAAGGGAACCCCAAATTACCTGGTATAGGATGTTGTACTTATTTATATTGGTAGTTATATTTGACATGACTTCACCATTGGGTGACACATATGTTTTTTATGTTATTATAAATAGTGTTAATGCGATGAGATTTCTTTTACTTGGCCCGATGAAATTATGGAGTTTCATTTCATGCATCATTATAGAAACATTTGGACTAAAAATCCATGAATTTTTCCATGACACATTAACATTCTACATGAAGTTTAATATTACTTATAGTTGTTTCCTAATTACAATATATTGGGATGTGCTGACATTTATTCCAAGGAGAATATGATTGGAATAATTAAAGTTCCTACATCAATAGAAATGGATTTTTCCTACAAATATTGGTAATTAAACCTTTATTAGACAATTAAATCTTGTTATGGATTCTGGACCTACAATTTTTGGAATGATATTTATGTATTATATATATACAAGAATACAATTTTATGAAATTTTAAATATTTAAATGTGAAATGGTTACTACTAAATGGGATTCCAGTTATAAATTAAAGGGTGTTTCCTATATACATTTTAATTAAAACACTATATATCGAAACCCTATTATCTGATATGAGACCTAGTCCCGAACAAAACCTTATTTTGGGTATTTGGGGCATCACTTTTTTTTTCTGACCTAATATGGGTTTTCTTAACCACATAGACCTAATTTTTGGAGTAGGCAGAGAGGTGTGGTATTTTCATAAGAAAGATATGTACCTATACTAGATATCTATATATAATTCTATCAACTATAGGTTCTATTATGAGGTTTGTGTTTGTAATTATAGAATCATACCACCACGACATCCTCATGTTGTACACCAAGAAGGGGGTGGAGACCATGCATCTACGGCGGTGGGACCTGATCCGCTAGTGATTCCTCTTATAGTGACACTTATGGAACTAACTATTAATCCTAATATGGGAACCAATGCCCAGTTTAAAGAAGGATTTTGTATATAATGAAAAGTATGAAAGCTGTCACTCGACCTTAGCTACCAATGAAAAAGTTTACTCAGATGTTTCAGAAGTAACATCCTCACACCGTTTCTAGGGATGGTGGAACTCTTGCTGTAGAGTCATTAATTGAGTCCATACTTTCTATATAAGAGTATCTGGAGATTCTTTCAGAGTGGAGGGTCAATTTCACAACTTATAGCTATGTGATTATACAAATAAGTGGTAGGATGCCATTACCCAGGCCAACCATCATCAAGAAATGATCTGGGTGAAATTCCATATGAACTTTTATGATTACTTCTTTCCAAAAACTCTATTGGTTGATAGGGATAGATAGTTTATATACTTACAACAAGGATCCTTATATTTCATGTAATATTTTACCCACTTTAATAATATTGAGTGGTTTGATATGAATTAACTTGGTGATGATTTTATGACTATAAGGAGATTCGAGGACGGGATGATATATGCCATCCGATAACATGTTAATGTTTTCTGGATAATGACTATTTATGAGATTTTCAGTAAGGACCTCATTACTGAACAGAATGTGAGGGAAAACAATGGTGTGAACTAGGGTTGTTCAGAACCTAGACATGTTAGTGTTTGTACTATTGGGAGAAAGCATCACTTCAAGGTTTCTCATAGGGGTTGAAGTAGTTAATCAGCTCTTACTGACAGATTCTTTATCTTCCAACAGTGTAGGAAAATAGGTCATACCAAACCCTACTATATGTGGAATAAAATAAATTGTAGATGATAGGGTAGGGTGGGACATATCTAATCCTTCTACAAGACTTTTCCATTAGTTCATAGTGAGAAGGGATCTACAACTACCCCATGTACTGGAGTAGGGCCAATAGTATCTCACCAGAAAGGCAGCTGGAATACCATCAGCTTCTCAGACTAAGGTGGCGGTCAAGGTAGAGGTAGTCAGACTCATTAATTTTAGTGGAAGTAGAGCAGTCTTCCCCAGGGTAGTCAGTTTGTGACTTAGGGCTGCAGTACATTCCTGTTGTATACAGTGCACCCTATGCCGAAGGAGTAGAGTGGAGAACCTTATATTGTTCGAGGTAATAAACTTTTTAAAATCTACTTTTGTGTCTTATTTTTTTGATACAATAATTACTCACTATTTTATATCTTATGAAATCATAGAGATTCTAGTCCTTGAGATCAGACACTTATGTGTTTTGAGGAAACTTGATACCCCATTAGGTATGTAATCGGAGATCGCTTGTCAATGCAGAGAATGTACAATTGAAATACGAGGTTAACTATTCATGTAGGATCATTTCTTCCCCAACATGATAGGGTTTTATGTAATCATCAAGATAAACTGGTTATTTCCATATTGATACCACATATATTTCTTTCGCTGGATGCTGATTTCGACACAACTAGAGGGCAGTATACATTTCCATAAGGGAGAATGGGATGTCCATGCATCTCAAGCTGGACTTGAGCATCAGGGGCTAGGAAGAGTGATGACCCAAATCGCTAGTTTTTTCTATTATGATTAGGAGTTATGAACCATTGTTTCCATCCTATAGTGGATCATTTAGGGACATCTTACCTAGATACATTTCTAAGATACCTATAGTGAGAGAGGTAAAATTCACTGTTGACCTTTTTCTAGGAGTGGAACCAGTGTCCATTACTCCTTATAAGAATACACCTATAGAGCTTCTAGAGCTCAAGAAACTATTAGAGGATCTAGAGGAATAATGTTTTATTCACCCCAACACTTCTCCTTGGTGTTTTCGAGTCATTTTATCCAAACAAACAAATATTGAACACTTAGGATTTTCATGGATTACAATCGATTGAACTAGATCATGGTTAAAGATTGGTAAACACTACCTCTTTGATTAGATCTGAAGAGTGAGGGTATTATAAAATAATTATTTTTGTTAGTTATATCATTAGGTTTGTGTCATGTCTTTAGAGACACCTAGAACATCTTTCCATATTCGGTATGGTATTTATGAGTATCGACTTATTCCGTTTAGTATGACGAACGTGCCAACTATTTTACATGGATCTAATGAATTTAGTTTTCCACCAACATCCGGATTCATTCAAAGTAGTCTCTGCTGATGAAATATTAGTGTATATTTGTTCTCAGCATGACCATGATCAACATATTCAGATCATTTTTAATACACTAAGAGAGAACCAACTTTAAGCCAAGCATAGTAAATTACACTTTTGGATTGACAAAGTCCACTTCCTATGCCATATCATCTCAGTGTTGGGAGTATTAGTAGATCCATAGAAGGGGAGAGATATAGTTTCCTAGGATCATCCCAAGAATTTTTTTTACATATGGAGTTTTTTAGGGATAGCTAGGTATTACAAACACTTCATACAATATTTATCATGCCTTTCAATGCCTCTTGTGGGATTGAATAAGAATGGTGTAAAATTTTCAAGATCATAATATTGTTAAGAATATTTTCATGAATTAAAGAGCAGGTTGACTTCATACCTGAACCTAATTCTACTACATCTATGATAGAGCTTTAACATTTACTATGGAATAAAAAGTATCGGGCTGGGGGTAGTTATGATGAAAGATGAGTGAGTTTTAGCATACATGTCTCATTTTATGAGGGCCTGTGAGAAGAATTACCCTACACACGAGCTTGATCTAGAACTGTAGTTCATGCTTTGTGTTTTGGGAGACATTATTTACTCATGGAGAATTTTTTGGTATTCACTTGTCACAAAAGACTCAAGTACATTTTTACACAACATTATCTCAATATTAAGAACCACAATTGGTTTTAATACCTAAAATATTTTGATTTTGATATTTCATAAACACATAGAAAAGGAAATGTTGTGGACGATTCTCTTAATTGGAATACTTATACAAAGGTGGTTCAAGAGACAGGTAGAAAGTGGTAGCTCATGGATATTTTTTAGTGATGCATGTTTAGGTTCAGGAAGATCATGGCATATATATCCTCATAGATTTAGCAGTGATCTATAACCTTTTAGAATAGATGATAATGAGGTAAATTTCATATAATGAGGGATTATTCCTAAGGGAAAGTATCTTAGATGAAAATTTATTTTTTGGATGGACCATGGATGAGGATGATGCCTTATAATTTCCTTTGATTGTTTGGTTACAAGAAAACTTCAAAGAGGAGATTATGTAAGAATTTCATGTCTCACTTTGTTCAGTACATCCCAGAGTCACAAAGATGTATCGAGGCTTATATTTTCAATATTGGGTGGCTACTATAAAATGGGAGATAATTAGTTTTATCTTATAGTGTTCCAACTCTCAATAGGTGAAGTCAGACCATCAATGACCATAAGGACTTTTACAGCCTTTTTCCATTCCCATGTGGAAATGGGATGATGTATCTACTGAGTTAGGGACTAGTTTTCCTAGATCACCTCATGGAAATGATACAGTTTGGATATTCGTTGATTGTTGGATACAGGTTTAACACTTATTAACAGTTTGAGAGTCCTTTTAGATAGATGATCAAGGAGGTCTATTTTTCAAAGAGCTCGTACATCTTCATGGACCTCCATGATCTATCATATCTAACAAGGAATATCACTTCACATCTTAGTTTTGTAAGGGGTTGTATAAGGCCTTAGGTACACATGTGCTTCTGAGCATGGACTATCACCCTCAGACCAATGGAAACATAGAGTGTAAAATTCATGTTATAGAGGAAATACTCCATTATTATGTCCTAAACATTAAGGGTTACTGGGATAAACACATACCCCTTGTTGAGTTCTCTTAAAATAATAGACTTCAGGATACCATTTGGATGTCCCCTTCTGAAGCCTTATACGTCATGTACTTTCTATCTCCTTTATGTAGGCTAGAGGTAGAGTATGAATATTTTTGTGGACCACATATCATCCATGATACTTTAGATAAGGTCCAACTAATCAGGAAGTGCATGTTGAAAACATATTCCAGACAGTAGACCATACCAATCGACCAATATGACCTTTTGAATTTGAGGTCAGAGATCATGTTTTCAAATTATTTTTCCCCAGGTTGGGCCATCGATGAATTCAAAGGAAGATTAATATTTCTCATCGATTCATTTTACCCAAATAGGTTTTAAAATAAATAATATTTATGGCTTATCTGATAGAGCTTCCTCGTTGATTCTAGTCCATGCATGTTGTCTTTCATGTTCCTTAACTCTACCGATATCATCCAGACCCATTGGTTTTTTTCCAACCTGATGAGGTTGAGTAAGATATGCATGTTTCCATTTAGGATTATCTAGTTCATATTACATATTAGAGTGTGAATACTCTCTATGTTAGGTCAGTTCATTTAGTATGGGTTCTATGACAACATGACAAGTATAAGATGAGACCCAGGAGTGGGAAACTGATATATGAGACCAATGGATAGATAGTTTCTTATAAGATCCCACTTTAACCTCATAAGGCTATCATAGGTATGTGTTTCTTTAAATTGGGGAGTTTGTAATGACTTGAATTTTTGGTGAGGTGTATCTTCTTTTTTTTTCTTAATCTAGAGGCTGAAACTCACGGTGGGTCAGTTCCATTTTTGGAAAAAGGTTAAGAAGTGGTTGAAACCTTGAACTAGACCAAATAAATGTTGTGTATTTAAATACACGATGTGTATTAAATATAATGAGTGTATTTGGCTAGCCACACCTCATTAACGTCATGTAATGGGGTTTTTCTGAGTGGATATCCTGATCTTAAACTAGTTTTTAAAGAATTTACATGCTGTATAAATGCTCGAGTTATTTTTTTAAAGGAGTCAGAGCCCAATATTTTTGGAAAGAGTCCCTTATTTCCTCTTATGTATAACAGGAGACGATCTAAATCTCCCTCTCCACATACTTCTAGGTTTCTTGATAAATCATCCATTATAGCTCTAATTTCTCTTACATCAATCACATTGGATTCGTAATAGTATGCTCTCTAATCCAATTTCTTCCTATCATGGTTTATCTTTCTATATTTGGCACTATTTTTGGTGTGATCTCATATGCCCTATTTTTAGGGGTTTGTCTTATCTTCCAATTTATTCCATTGTTATTCAAATATATAACTGATAGTGTAAAATAATTTATCTATAACCATTAGGTAGGTCTTCTAGATTTGTTTCTGAATTTTTTTTTCATATCTTTCCCCATTGTATGGTGAGAGAAATATTTCTGTGTATTAATTTAAAATGTGTTCTTCCTTTCTAAATAATTATAGACATTTTGCATACTCTTGTATACCCTTAAGTGTTTAGAGGGTGATTACCTCAATTGTAGCCACCCCTTTGGGTGTGCTGAGTGAAATGCATGTTTATTTCAAACTACATAAATGGTCAAACACTGCCTAAGTATTTGACTTGACTTGAAAATGGATATTCCCTCCTTTATATAATTATTAAATTGTCCAAAACACCTTATACATGTTTGAATTTAATTTAAAATGGTTTATCCTCAATTTATAAATTAATGGTGTTTTTATTTAATAATTCTAGTGCGTTTGAAGTCCATTCTAAGCGATTCATGATTTTATTTATATGAATTCTATGAACTCCAGTGCCTTGTTTGTATTGGTATTTATGATTAAAAGGTTAAAGAGGTGATCCCTCAAGTTATTATTACTATGATATGTATACCATTTCTCTCTGTGTTTGAATGATGATTAAGTTATTTTTTGGGAATGAAGTTTCATACTCCCTTACATCGGGTGTTGATCGTGACATCTATCATTGGTATACTTATATCTGGAATATGGGAATGGCATTTCAAACTCACTTTATTTGGGTGTTGGACATGAAATCTCACCAAACCCTTCTCGGGTGATGAGCCTGAAGTCTCACATTTATTATAAGATTTAGGGCATTCACCCTCTGCTTGAGCCTATAGGCTTGTTAGGCTAGTTATTGATTCTTTATTTATGCCTGAGGTCTAGCTAGAAAAAAGTATCCATGTATATGACAACTTATGTTTTCACGTACTTAGTGCATATACATGTATACAATATTAAACTATATATATATATATATAAATACTATTACTTAATATATATATTTATGTGTGTGTGTGTGTGGTTAATGATCAAACATACACTAGCATATTTAGAAGTAGGTAGTCTTCCAGGCGTCCTTATGGAACCTAAGCTGACTGGTATTTGTTATCCAGATTTTCTATTATTTTTTATACCTATACATTGCTTAGAAATCTACACTACTTGAATTACTTATAGACACCATTAGTGGTGTCCTACTTATTTTATCTCATACCCTACTTAGGATGACTATGGCACCCAAGTATATTACATGTATGTAGGTATGGATAAGGTAAAGAACCTTGATACATATGCTTGATTCATTTTATTTATAGTATAGAGAATGTGAGTAGACGACCGAGTGAATGATCATGATTCTAGTGGTGAAGTCTTTCAATTGTTTGTATTTTTTATATCTTTTTTGTATATTCTTATCTTTTATTTACAATTGTTTTTATTTTAGAATTCCATTACATAATTAGGTATATAACTTATCCTTTGGTCTTTTGATTATTTTTACAGTTTCTTGGTTATTTATGTTTCTGTAGATTATTATTGCATTGTTTATAATGATCCATCTATTTATATTGGTTTTTGATATTTCTTGTTACTTATTATATCTATTTTATCACTATCATATGAGGGTATAGTCTCCCCACTATTCAACCTTAGACCCTCACTGCTAGTCGTCAGGATCTGTCATACGAGGAGGTTAGTTGAGGCAATGTGACCCACCGACTCGAGGTATAGGTTGAGTAGATCCCAGAACGGGACATTACAAATTGAAAACCTAATAATGAAATATTAAATTCAAATAATGAACAATGGATGATTTATAAGGTGTTAAAAAATGTACCATGTAATAGTGCATTTTAAGAAGTAATTACAAACATTTTAGGTAAATAATTTAAAATTGTATTATGCACTAGCTAAAGTGTTTATAAACATTGAATGAAATTAATATTATAATATAAAAAAATAATATTATATTTTTTTAGTGGGTAATCGTCACACCATATTTTTTTCTTTGGGTGCTTATATTTTTGTTCTTACCAGACTCAGGTAAATGGAAGGGAATTGTGTACCATGCTAGCTTACCTTGTTCTCATCACCTTCACAATAAGATAGTTTGGTGGTGAGAGACGGTCAAATAGAGACAGTTATAGTGTTTTCTTGTTTAATATTATGGTTTAACGTATTTTGATTGAAATTTCATGTCTCATGTATATTTATTATTTCTTTTGATTTTTAATTTAATTGATCTTCAGTTATACATGAGAGTTTTTGTTGTTGTTTTGATGATGCTCATCATGTGAAGGACCTACTTGGGTGACTTTTCTAGTTGAACCGAGTAAGTTCGTCACAAAATATTATGATAGGGAACAATTAACATGAAGTTTTGTGACATTTCCTAGGATTGGTTTGTTGTATTTGGTAGTTCAGAGTTAGGACCATCTGAATTATGATAGTACATGTTTGTGGGTGCCTAAAAAACTAGCCTCTATGTTTGAATCTAAGTTCCCATGGGTGGTCAGGTATTGTTTCTAAGATTATGAATTGGTATCTGAGGCTATTTAAATAAACTATATTTGGGGTTTATTTATATAAAATATTTACCTATTAAATCATTGTATCACATTCATAGAATTCATAATTACTTTAAATTAATTTTATTTTAAATAATTAATGTCTATTTCTGTAATTTTGTCTTATGATTTAAAGTTTTTCATTTATAACTAATTGGTTATTATATGATGATTAATAAAAAATCCTTTGAGATGATCTTTTATAAATTTGAGAGATAAATCTGGGATACCATTTCTATAGGTGAATCCTTCAATGTGACCTTATTTATTAAAAACTATAATATGCACCATTCAAACTCTGGGTTAAGTGAGTGTTGGGAACCTAATATGAGTGGCAGACAATGGATCATAATTTATTGAAAAAAATCCTTCCATATTCTATGGTGACAAAGGAGCACAAGAATCTATGGTGTGTCTTGATATAATCGAAAGGATATTTAACTTTATGAAATGTCTTAATGAATCTATATTAGGTTGTCCCACATATATGATTAAGGGACTAGGATGGATATGGTGGGAATTTATTATGAAAGATAATTTTTATGGATATCTTAACTATAATTCCTTCTAGAAAATATTCAATCCATAGTTTTATCACAACAAATTTCATATGGAAAAGACACATGTTTTTTTGAACTTGGAGTTGGGGGAGCACAAAACATTGGAGTATTCCATCCATTTTGTTGAGTCATTGAACATGTGTTTCCCTAAAAATGTGGCTTCATTGGGGAAAACATTTTTTCTAAATGGTTTCCAACTGGATTATTCATGGACTGGGAAACACCCAATGGTTTTCTATCCATAGGGACCTACTTTCTGAAGGAATGAACTCCTTATGGATTTTGACCCACGCTGCTTAAAAACACACATTTATTGAGAGGATGGGAGGTCATGCTCATCACACCTTTTTGGGGGAAATTATTGACTACTCTATGACTCTCTTATATATTTAATATATGTTCATGAATCCTTTATTAATTATCCAAGTATGATCTTAGTTTCCCTTAGAATTTAACAATCAATTGTTTGCATGTATGGAATTTAAAATCATTTGTATGCTTACAAGGTTCTTCATTGATGGGGATATTTATATGTATATGAGGTTATCCATCAATGGAATCCTCTCATAAAATAGATATATATTATTTGGTATTTATTACAATGATGATGTTTTTCTAGCCACACAGTGAGTCACTCAAGAGTTTGTTGTCATCTAGGTAGATGAAGGTCACTCTTGAGTTTATCGTCATCTAGGGAGATTGGAATTGTTTTGATGTTGGGATCGAACCCATAAGTGGTATTCCGATGTATCCTTGTGAATGGAATCATAACCCATGTAGTTTGGTTCCACTTAATAGTGTACATCATACCTTTTAAGGTTTTATGATAAGGACACCCCTATACAGTTTAATGTCATGTGGTAAGGAAGACTAGGTGGAAGATGTCTAGTAAAATTTTGGTGTGTGACTTATTTAGGAATAGAACAAGGAAATTGGAAGGTATAAGAGTTTCTATGATAAATTAGACCTTTCTGGGGATATGGTCCAGAAGAACATGGTTGTTTTGGGGTTTTGTGTATGAAACTTAGGGAGGCTTCCAAAATATCTCATTTGGATGGGAATCGGAGACCACATAGTTTTTTAGTGAGGATCCATGCCTATAGAGGTCCTTATGGTTATGTATCCAAGGGTATTACGGGCCTTTGAGAGGATTAATGTGGGGATTACTCCTAAAAATTATTCCCATTGAGGTCAAATGCTAAGTGGGTTTTCAAGGTATCTTGATTAGGGGAGGAATCATAGTTCATATAGTTCAATCCATAAGGTGGATTGTGTGGGTGCTATGAGCATTAAAACCCTCTAAGCTCACGTGAGTCATGTTTGGTGTGAGAAATAGGAGTATGTGGAAGATTCCACAGACCACCAAAGTTTTCTCCTTCACTGATGGACGAGGTCGAGTCTATGGTGGAAGAAGTCATGGCTATGGTGGAAGAGGCCATGGGTTTGGTGCTTACTGGTCTTCAATTTATATTGGAAATGGGTCCACCGTAAGGAAGGAATAGAGGTTATGTTTGTTGAGAGGAGAAAGACTATAGCCTCCTAAATGAAAGGCTAGGGGATTACATCAGGATTGGTTCCCTAAAATTGGGTCCACTGTGGAAGGTGGATCTCATTCCATGTGGAATTGAAAATAAAGTGTCATACTTACTCTCCTTTTTGTGAACTAATGTCTCTTGGTATTAGAGATAAGATAGTGAAGAAAAATTCCTATCTCTGGTACCCAAGACTGGGAACTCCGCAACACTATCCCTGGGGTAAGGTTCCACATGACCAAAGTTATCCAAATCCATAGATTCCTTGGGGATCCTTACCCTATGGTTGGAAATGTGTGAGAACCCTATGACCCTAGAAACCCAAATCAAAATGGAAAACACACTGATGTGAATTTTCTTAAGGTTTTTGTATATGCAGAGGTCTTGGTGGAGGTTTCACCTCGGTCCCTTTTATGGAAGAGATCCTCTGAAGGAGAATCCATTCCATGAGTGGATTTAAAGAAGGATTCATGAAAGGATCACACATGCCGAATGGTAGAGTGAACTATATATGGTCACACAAGGGTTCCCCATGTAAGTAGGCTTGGGAGAACTAATGGAACCTTAGGGGATGAAAAACCTAGATGGCTATGCTTGGGAGATACTTGACTAAAGCCATAAGGGGTATTCGTAGGTATTCCCATAATGGAGGAGCATATGTTTCTATTTGAGGAGGGGCAATCACTATATCCTCTTAAATCAGGGGTTTTTTTGAATGAGTCGTGTGAGTGTTATTTACTTTTAATAGTGAATGGACATAATAATATGTATCCCTATTTTAATTATTCACTTTAAGAATTAGGTAACAACCTTGGAGGTATTTAGAGACTTGAGCAAAGTATTAGGGAAATCAGAGCAGCAATTGACCTTTGGGGAAATTACTCTGTACAAATAAAGACTCGAATGGTCTGTTTAGAGGAAAATATAAGACCCTGGGTGAATGTTCTTGGTAGAACATGTGATTAGAATGAATGTGGGTCATGTTTAGGTACATTTCACGTTGATGGTGTTTTGGGAGACTTAAGAAAAAATAGTTACTCTATACCGTGGGGGCTACACCCCCACACCCCTGATTGGGATCATTTCCAACCTGTGAACCTAAACCTTTGGGATAGTCCCTCCACTACCATCACTGAACCACATGTAAAAAATAGAGAGTCACACCATGAATTTTACAAATCTAGTGGAGTTTGATTTGGTCCACTGAACATGGAAATCCAATATAATTTTTTTCTAGTATAAAGATGTTTTTCTTCTCAAACTCATTGTTTTGGGTCAAAGTGAGGTTCACTTCTTCAATTATAGTTAAAATTTCATGCGGAAAATTTCACTATGTCAACACCCTTAGAATTAGTTTCATTTAGAATGAATAGAATATAGTTCTATGGTAAATTTAAGACACTTTTAATCACTCCAAAATAATTTGGTGAAGCCCAAATAGATGGGTTAGCTTCTATTGCAGCTACAATGAAAGCACTTCATCACATTGAGGATACTGAAGATAGTCAACTGACTAATCTTCAACAAGTACCTGATGGGTTTCGAGAGGTTTTTCAATAGATGAAGAGTTATGTTGAATGCCTCCTGTAATATAAGATTGAGAGACTCCATTTTGTGGGCGTTCCTCTGATTTTTATCCATAAATGAAAATAATTTTGTTCCAATCATATATGTCTTCATCCCTAATTTCCATTTATAACCATAGCGTCGAAATGGATTTCTATAGAATTACATCTTCATATCATCTAATCATAATTATAATGATTGGGATGGGGTCTCTTTAACGTTTACCTAAACCAAAGGGTTTAGTGAGAATAGTTCAACTATTACTAGGGTTGTATGGAAAACCCTATAAATATTGTTTCTTTTGTGACATCACCCTAATTATTACCTAAGATCTATATTGAAGATACTTAGCGAGCGATATTTTTCTTTTTCACAGGAATCCCTTGTTAGGGTATCGACCTAACATGTTTCGTGCCTTTAAACTTTGTGTGTCTTGATTTTTCCTAAACCACACAGAGTATAGGTTTAGTGAGCTGAGACTCAACTTTTATCTTGGGTTCCCCTTTGAGAGTTTTCAAACAGGTGAGTATTGTGTCTCTTTTTTTGGATAGTTTAATGTATTACATGTTGGACTAATAAGGCTAGTGTTTTGTGTCGAATAGTTTTGACCATGAATTTTGAGATGATAACACAAATAAGGATTGATGGATAAGAATGTTCTAATATTCATTAGATACTTCCAAGGAGAATCATGAGAAAATTTTGTGGTCTCCAAATATAAAACACAGTATTCGATAATAGAGAAGGTCTATCCTGATAACAAAGTTACTATTGATTGAAAAATCTATTACGAGGGATGTTTTTTGTAATGTCAGCACTGAGACGTACTGTATAGTCAAGTAGCAGTATCGTTAGGCTAACAGACCTATTATGTGGAAGACTTATGCATGGACAACTGGGGGAACATACTGTGTAGTCAGGTAAAAGAGTTTTCAAGACTTCTGACATTTTTTGCTGATGAATAAAGAAAGATTAATATTTGGATGTCTCAAGACCATAGTGGGTGTTTGTTTCATGTAAAGATATATGAGAATAAAAGAATCATCTATGAAAACAAAGTCCATGAATAAGAGGCCACTCATTCAAGAATTTGATTTATGAAGAATGGTACATTTTTTTAGAAAGAGGATTTTTGATATTATACTATGCAATTTAAGGTCATGAAGTAAGGAAATTAGAGGGTTGTGTCGTCTCATGTCACATAGTAAGGAAATTATACTATGCAGTATAAAGTCATGATGCATGGACCTTAGGGGGATACGTAGTTTAAAGTCATACAATAAGGAAATTAAGGATCTATGTAGTTTTAATTCATGCAGCAAGGGCATTAGAGGGTCGTGCAGTTTAAATTCACGTAGCAAGGACATTATGGGGATATATAGTTTTAATTCATTATGTTGTGTAGTTTAAAGTCATGTAGCAAGGAAATTATGGGGTTTTTAGTTTAATGTCTAGTATCAAGGACATTAGAGGTGCTATAATTTAATTTGACAAAAGGTTCCATAATTCTCGAATTATTGGTAATCTGTCTAGAAATGTAAAACTATATTCCGGTATGGAAGGAGAAAGTTGGAATATGTGATTTGGGTATTTACATATCCAAAGTGTGGTATGAAAAAATGGATTATGACATTAGAGGAAGTATCACCCGTTAATGAAGTTACCAATAGTTGAAAAACCGATTATGAGGGTTGTTTTATGCAAGGCCAACTAGGGCACATACTGCATAGCCAAATAGTGGTATCCTTTGGCTGAAAAACCTATTATGGGGTTGACATATGCATGGATAACTGGGTTATGTACTACATGGTTAGGAACAATATCTCTCAAGAATTATGACATTCTATCACTAAAATCTGAAGAATGTTTATGGAGATTCAGAATTTCCAAAGCACAAATTTGGTTTGTAGAGAATGTACCCGAATACGAAAGGGGTATTTCATTTTATAATTTCCAAAGAATTGGATAAATAGATTATATATATAGTTCTAAGAAAAGCATAATAAGTATGATGATTGTTGTTCTAGTTCATATGGCTAGGAGCACAAGATTAGAAAAATAAAGGATGGTATGTGGTCAAATAGCTCAAGATTATTCTAGTATGCTTTGAACAAGTGAAGGCTAAAAGTGTAAACCCAGTTCTTGGAGAATTTTTAGGACATCCTCATCACCCTATTTGTTAGGATTATTGGGTTTTAGTAACTGGAATAATTTGTTTCCAAATCTAAGACGATGTAGCCAGGGACTTGATCATTCTGAAAGGAATAGAAATTGTTTTTAAACTCCTAAAATTGTCTTCAACTCTAATCTCTTTGATCATCTTGAATAGGAGGTCATTACTGCTGACTCTAAGAAGGTGGAGCCCTGTAGTAAGGTGTATATTTTGAGGTAGGAGTGGGTATAGGTGGAATGCATATGTATAAATTTAGAGACATTTACCATTCCTGTTCTCCTTCCCTAAGATAATGGATCTTCTAAAGAGTTTTCATTGGTCAATGAGATGGAGTTTTCCAGTTGTTGAGAAATTTCAGCCATATCCTAAAATCCACCTTTGTATATAATAGGGAACAAGGGTGTGCATAACTCCTCACGGAGATTTTATACACAGATATGAAAACATTATTCTTGGGGGAGCAGTATGTTCAAGGAGCTAGTCAATCGTCTCCACCGAGGAATGAAATATGAGACTATTTTTTTTCTCAATTTGTTTTCAATTTGTGAGATCAAAGAAAATTATCTTCTATAGAATTGATCTAAACTAGAAGATGAAATTCTAATAAAGATATTCCCATCCAGTGATTGATCAGGGATGAAGACTTGAATACCATACAAAGGTTGGGCTGTGAAATAATTACACGAAGCATCTAAGTTTCATTGTTTCTTGCTATTTATGGGATCCCATCATGGTATTGCAGCGAGAGGTAAAATTCATAAAGTGATGCTCCATATATCTTGAGCTATTGGAAAATGGAAATTTAGGATTCCCAAATATTGGTAGAGGAGGAGTTAGATCCACCCATTTGGGATAAGCCTTATTATATAGTTGTATTGGAATGCACTATCCTTCCATAGCTTCCAATCAAGTTGTTATTGACTCAATGGTATTCATAAGTATTATAGGAATATCTATCTGAGGCAAGAATTTAATAGGTGCGGCGACTAGAGCCTGAATAGGTGTGATGACTGGTAGGACCACTGGTGGTGGAACTGCTGGTATTTTTCATGGGTAACAAATAGGGGAAGACCTGGAAGGATGTGACTGACCATGTTCTTTCTGTTTACCCAATGAAGGGAATTCTTAATCTTCTATTGTGGGATTCAAATATATTAGTGGTTGATGTCAGAAATGGAGCAGATGTGCCCTGTATGCTACAGTTTTTGTGAAAACTTCACTTTGTTGAGGTGTGCCAACTAGGACTATGAGATGAGGGTTTGATTATGGAGAATATCGGGCTGGAAGATTTCCCAGAGTAACTCTACATTGAGACTTCTCAACTATGTCATTTCTTCCTCTTAATGAAAAAATATTATATCTAATGAAATGGATTATCCTTCTTCAGGGGAAGGTGAGACATGGTATGTCGCTTACCTTTTCCCCTATTAGGTGCCTTTCGAGGAGGTAGAGTTGGATTATTTGATAAAAGACCCAAATTTTGGGTGAGCCTATGGTTTTGGGTATGGAATTATTCTAAATTCATTTTAGTGTGGACCATCTCAGGAATAATAACTTCTTCTTCAAAATCCGTTGAATCAGTCTCATGTTCTGATGGATTTTCAGTGGAAGCGTTGATAACGTTAACTGAATCATAATACATTATTGGCATTCTTTCAGTATCTCCATGAGATTTCTTACTTCTAAGACCTCCACGAGGCCTTTTCCTATTATTCATTTGTTCCCCTAGGGATTTTTGATAGACAATGAACCTAAGGGAATCCACAAATATTCCAATCATTCTCTTTCCAAGTGATTTCACCGAATCACGTGAAGAGAAAAATTGAGAGGATTCACTTTGTAGCATATTCCCTAATTTATAGAAGAATAATTCCCTCTGGGGATGGGATTTTTCAGGTAAAACCTCCCTAGACATGAGGGTTGGGGCTATTATTATTCTTATTTCTCAACCCTTTGGTCCCTATTTACTTTCTCAAAGGTTTGGGTTATATTACCATAGCTGATTTTCTGATTTTATGGATTTTGGTCAGAACATGGGCTAGGTGCATTATCTAGAACTCACTTAAGTATTAAATTTCAAAGGACTATTGTGACATTTCAAACATCTGTGAAATATGATGACTGAAATCCTCTAAATTAGAGGCATTCTTGATATTCAAAGATGATTGATGAAATATTCTTTCGACAACTTTCAATCTTTGGGACTGACATTGATGATAGTTAGTGATGGAATGTTTTTTAGAATATACTTGGCCATTAATAGAATACATTTGTTATAGACATCCTGGGGATATAACATTACATGAGACCACTTTTGGAGGGCTTTAATGTATGGGGAGTATGGTGAAATGAAACACCCCATCCTATGATATGAACACTAGATAGGGTATCTGAAATCAATTGTCACAACCTCATTATTGAATATAGGCATGAAAATTGATGGTATCCTTTCTATTTCTTGATCATGGGTTTTCTGGAATCTAGGAGAGATTCTATGTCAATTTGTCACTATAAACCTTCTATTACCTTGACGTGAGTTTGATACTTATCATATGGTAGTACCTTATCTTTTAGGTGATAAATAGTTTTCATATGTTGAGGTGGATTTCATGTATAAAATATATCATCAAAACCACTAGAATGATGTATTGATAGGTGGATAAATGCTATAAGATGATTTGGATATCATCTTTAACCATCTGTTTCCTCATTTTTAGCAAATCTTCTTCATCATTCACAATAGGTTCCTTAACTTTTTCGGAACAGAGTGGACATTTTCCGATTGTATTACTAAAAGTAATGGGATAGGTTGGGGTTTCCTCTACTATGTTAGAAAGTGAATTACCCTAGGGAGGCTTGGAAAAATACCATCACCTTGGGATAACTTCTTAATGAGAAAGTATTTCACCTATCAATGTTAAGGAATGAGACATGACTGGCCCTGTATTTAAAAGTACATCATTATAGGAGAGATTTATCATCACTACATTTCCCATTGAATAATTTCCTTGTCCATGTGAATCACTACTATGGAGATAACTTTCATAGTAATCTCCATAATGGGGAGGACCATCATTTTCGATTACATCAATGGGAAACCCTCTTTCTCCATGGTATTCAGGCCACAAAGAGAGTTGTCGTGGATCTCATAAAGAGATAGGATCTTGAGATTAATTGAATTATTTCGAAGAATAAATCCTTTATGTTGATGTGTTTGATGTGGACACTAATAATTACTACTAATAATCTTGTAATTTGGTAACAAGTGGGTATGATTTTGATATGAAACAGATAAACATTTTAGGGATTCAAGAACTCGAGTATCAAGTGAAGCCTGATCATAGGTCGGATCTTGATTCTCTAGTTGTGTTGGATGAGAATTATTCTTGGATTATTCTTTACAGATATATTGGGACACTTTCTAGGATAAGTTGTTTCCATGGGAAGGTGTTTGTGCATGCCTTGATGTTTCCATTAGGATATGCCGATTATATCCTGTTGGAGCGGGTGTATGTCCATGATCTGGTTGTCTGTATGATGTGGTGGAGTTTTACCTATGACCCTATTATATGGGGGAATAGGTATGTATCTACTCTAGGATGACATGGTGATGATACACCCTTAGTATGTGGACAAAGTTATGTGTCTGTCTCCCATGTACTATTTTCACCACCGTTATGAAATTCTAGAAATTTTCTAAGATATGGGTAGAGATTTGTGTATACCCTTTAACCATTGCCAGTATGTGCTTGGTGAATTCTGTGAATGGAACCAGAATATACATATATTCCATGTCTAGAGTTGTTATATATTCATGGTCCTATCCCACCTTTCCTGTTATTGGATACTGATAGTTCTAATAGTCAGAGAGTTGCGTTTTCACTCTGCATGTCATAGGGACTTTTAGACTGAATTCTTCATGTGCTTCTAGATCAGGCTATCGGTAGGAATGATAAATATTGGAAGTTTTGTGTTCCTAATATATATTTTCTACAAAACATGGATGAAGATCTTATTTGTGGGCTTCTAGAAAAGTCTACTGAAAAAATTGGTGGGTGCATATAGGTGTTTGTTCGTGCTTGTAGGTTGCCGATGTATTTGGTTGGTGGGATTCTTTGAATGCTTCCAGGTGAGTCTGCTAGCTGGAAGTATGAAGGGGAATGGGTGTATGTACCAACTCACCACTTTCCACCAAACTATATTGGTGGGCTCCTCTAGAGGGGGAAATGGTGTGAACCATCTCCCTATTGGACGACTATCATCCCTGATGTTCCATCTTGTGTGTTCGGGTCTGAGGGACCAAGAACAGACAACCAATGGTAATGAAATCATCATGTTGAGGGTTCATTTCCACATGGAATTCACAACAGTTATTTTTAAATCATTCCTTAATAAGGACCCTTGTCTCATTAGGACAAGGCCATATGCGTCCTCCTGATCTAACTCCTTGAAATATGAGAGATACTAGTTGTTGAGCTCCAGGGATAAGGTATTGAAGTAGTTGAAGATGACAGTCAAGGATGTCTACTTCTGGACCACAGGTTTTCATTGTCCAGACGACTAGAGGTGATTAATTTCATAGAGTTCCTTTCAGGCAGCCTGTAGGGTTGGGATGGAACCGTGATGATGGTACTCTCAAACCAATGCATTGGAGACCTAGTGTTGAAGATGACGAGTCAGTGATGGAATCCTTCTAGTAGATGAGGATCTAGCCTGAGTAGTAGTTGAGGTGTTTACCAGAGGAAAATTGAATGAATGCATTGGTTTGAAGGGATATATTGGAAGGAAGTGCTTGTATATAAGACAAATAATAACAGTGAACTCTAAAAAAGAATTATATTTTTGGATGAATACATGCACGATTGACTGCTCTGTTTTTCCCTCATTTCCTTTGAGAGAGGAAGGGGCCTAACAAGTATGTGACACTATCACCTTGGTTAAGGATTCATGTCTGGTTCCCAATTTTTTAGTTTCCCTGCATAATGTGAATTCATTGAGGAAATAATTATTTCCAAATGGTTTCCAATGGTGTTTTTCATGGAATTGGAAACACCCAATGGTTTTGTATCCATAGGGATGTAATTTCCAAAGGTAGGTGATCGTTAGAGATTTTGAACCACGATGCATTAGAACTCACATTGGTTGAGAGGATGGGAGGTCAGGCTCATCACACCCTTTTGGGGGGAATTATTTCCTACTCAAGCGATATCTTATAGGTTTAAGATATGTTCAATAATCCTTTATTAATTGACCTAGTATGATATGAGTTTCCCTTGGATGTTAGAAATCAATTGTTAGCATGTATGGAATTCAGAATCATCTCTATGTTTCCAAGGTTCTTTAATGATGGAGATATCTATATGTATCCAAGGATCTCCATCAATGGTATCCTCTCATATAATACATAAATATTCTTTGGTCTTCATTATGGTAATGCTAGTTTTCTATACATAGAGTGGGGCACTCAAGAGTTTGTTGTCATCTAGGAAGATGACAGTCACTCTAGAGTTTATATTCATCTAGTGAGATAGGAATTGGTTTGAATTTGGGATCGATCCCAGAAGATGGATTCTTATGTATAATTGTGAAAGGAATTAGATACCACATAGTTCAATTCCACTTAATAGGGAACATCTTACCTTTTAAGATCTTGTGATAAGGATCCAACCATATAGTTTAATGTCATGTGGTAAGTAATTCTAGGAAGAAGATTCCTAGAAAATGTTTAGTGTGGGACTTATGCCGAAACATCCCATAAAAATTGGAAGGTATAAGAGTTTCCATGTTGAATTATACCCAACTGGGGATATGGTATAGTAGAATGGGGTTGGATTGGGGTGTTGGGATTAGACCTTTGGAAGGCCTCCAACAAATCCCATTTGGATGGGAATCATATCCCACTTAGTTTGTTAGTGGGGAAACACATCGATGAAGGTCCTGAAGGGTATGTATCGCAGGGGACTAAAGACCTATTATTGAATTAAGTGAGATATTACTTATGAAAAGGATGCCATTTGAGCTCAGATCCTAAGTGGAATTCCTACATATCCTGGTTATGGATGGAATCAAATTTCTCATAGTTCAGTCAGTCAAGTGGATTTTTTGGGTTTATTGATCATTACAAACCTCTAAGATCACGTGAATAATGTTAGGTGTGAGAAACAAGAGGATTTTAAAGATTCAACAAACCACACACTTTTCCTCCTTCACTGGTGGAAGAGGTCAGGCCTACGGAAGAAGACTTTGTGGCTATGGTGGCAGAGGCCATTACTACAATGCTTACCTCAATTCAATTTACATTGGGCATGGGTATAATGAATGGAAGGAATGGAGGTGATGAATGTAGAGGGGAGAAAGAATTCAAACTCCTACATGAAGTGATATGGGATTACACTCATATTGTTTCCCTAAAATTGGTTCCATAGAAGAAGGAGGATCACTGTCCATGTGGAAGGGAAAACCAAGTGCGATCCTTACTCTCCCAATTGAGAACTGGAGGCTTTGAGTCTTAGAGATAAGAAGGGGGAATGAGTCCTATCCCATAAATCCATGAATGAGAAATCCTCAACAATTTCCCTGGGGTAAAGGTCCATGTGACCATAGATATCCAAATCTACAGATTCCTTTAAGATCCTTACCCTTTGGTAAGACAATCATGGGGATCCTATGACCATAGAGATCCAAATTCAAATGGGAGACACACGGATGTGCCTTAACCTAAGGTTTTGTAAATCAGGCGGTCTTGGTGGAGGTTTCAACATGGTCCCTTTCAAGAAAGGGTTCCAGTTAAGGAGAAGCCTTTCCATGAGTGGCTTTGAAGGAGGATTCATGAAAGGATCGCATAGGCCAAAGGGTAGGGTTAACCAAGAATTTTCATGCAAGGGTGCTCAGTGCAAGTAGGCTTGGGATAACTGATGGCTCATTAGGTGATGAAAAAACTATATGACTATACATGGGTGAGAATTGAATCAATCATTCAAGGGTATTCACAGGTATTCTTAGCAGTGAAGATTTCAAGTTTCTATTTGAGGAAGAGAGGTCGTGGTAGTCCTATTAAATTAGGGGGTATGGAAAATGATTCAAGCAAGTGTTAATTAATTTTAACACTGAATGAACATAATTCTCACTACCCCACTTTTATTTCTCCTCTTTAGGAATTAGAAAACTACCTTAGTGTTTTTTGGGGTACTTGAATGAAGTGCTAAGGCGATCAGAGAAACAATCAGTCTTCAATGAAATTCATCCATACAAATGAAGACTCTAAGGGTATATTTATTGGAAAATATGAGACCCTAGTGAATTTTTTTGGTCATGAAAGTGAGTGGAATTCAAGTTGGTCACACGTAGCTACCTTGCACACCAAAAATGTTTTGGGGGACTTGAAAGAAAACAGCTACTCCATACCACATGGGCTATGCCCCTGCACCCCTGCTCAAGATCAGTGATGGGATGCAGTCCCATATCTTTGGTCTAGTCCCTTCACTACCATTACTCACCCCCATTATAAAATGAAGAGTCACACTGTGATGTTTTTCAACCTTGTTCAAGTTAATTTGGACCACAATACATGGAAATCCTATTTTCTCCTTCCGATATAAAGATGAATTTCTTCTCAAACTTAGAATTTTTGGTCTATGTGAGTTCACTTCTTCAATTATATGGAAAAGTTCATTGAACACAATTCACGGTGTGAAAAACATTTAACTATATATTTATGCTAATTATTACCTAAAATCTTGGTATTTTGAGATTGTGTTGAGATCTGATATTAGGTTAATGCTGATTCTCATGTTCCATATAAATTTTGTGGCAGTAGTTAACACAAAATATATAGTAGAGGTGGATATATCTTGGAATATGGGTATGTTTGGGGCTTTAGTTGGTGACGTTTTTTGAAATGGTGTGTCATCTAGCTATAAAATTAAGTTCAAAGGTAGTCAGTTATCTTAATTACTAGTTTTAGAAGCTTCCTCAGGATAATTGAATGTTGTTTTCTATCTTTGTGGAAGGCTTGGTAAAACCAAGACTAACCGTACAAAGGTCTCAATTTTTTTTAATAATTGTATACAATCTTTATATATGAGGAATTTTTGTGGAAGGATGTCCTTGGGTAGTAGGGTTGGATCCACTCTCATCAAGGGTTACCCGGTTTGTTTTGATACTTCCATGGGAGGTTGGTCATATCCTTAGAAAAAGGGTGAATTTTTGATATCTAAGAAATATTTTGGAGGAGCAGAGACAAGACGTCTTTACACATAAGAGTATGTACTAGAGGAATTTGAGGAAGCCAAAACTATGGTTAGAGGTACAATGTTTATCTCATCCTCTATGGTTCTAGATTTATTTGATATAGGTGATAATCATTATTTTATAAAATAAAAGTTGATTGATGTGTTTGTCTTACCCTTGGAGATTATGTTGTTCCTATTGGATCTTTACACTATATTGGGAAAGGGTCCTAAACAAGGTTTCAAATTTCCTTCTTGATAGGGGATGATAACTAACATTGAGGTAGTGTGGGACTTCTTAGTTCTTGATGACGGCATATTTGACCTAATTATTTTCATGGATTATATGATTAGTGATAATGGCCAGATCGAATGTTATTATCATTGTGTTAATTTTCCATCTCTCGATGGGTTCTCTAATGTCTTTTAGGGTGAGTGGGATTCTAGATCAGGGAGGGAAGAGTCTTTTCTTCCTTATGATGGGGTGATCTCAGTTTTCAAAGACGTTCCTTTATTTATTTTTTGATATTGTTTTGTTAATTAAACATAAGGTAGTTGTGAGTGAATATCCCATGGTATTACTGGATGATTTTTTTGGTTTACCACCATATAAAGTGGTTGATTTTACCATTAACCTGATACCTGATACGATTCCCATTTCTATTCAATCCTATCTCAGGGAAACTTATGAGTTATATAAACTTAAGGTTTTACTTAGGGAACATGAGGCTAAAGGATATATTAATCTTATAAGGACACCTTGGGTTTGCCTATCCTTTTTTCCAAGAAGGAATACAAGAGCCTTAGACTCTATATCAATTATAAAAAGCTAAATTAGATGACTGTTAAGAACAAATATCCCTTTCCAAGAATTTATGATCTCTTTGATCAACTTAGAGTAGAATTTTGGTTTTCAACGATTGAAATTTGGACATGGTACCCATATTTGGGAGTCTAATAATAGGATATACCTAGGAAAACTTTTAGGAGATGTTATAGATATTTCATGTTTCTAGTTATTCGGTTCAATCTTAGTAATTCTACTGTAGTATTTATGGTGTTGACGAGCCAAAAATTTCATTGGTTTATGGACTCTTTTTTTCATGTCCATAGATAATATATTGATGTACTCCATGTTATTGGAGGATCACTTACATAATTTATACATCTTTCATAGATCATTGATGGAACATCACTTGTATGGTATGATTTCGAAGTATGAATTTTGGATCCAAGAGGTGAAGATTCTATGAAATATTGTATCTAAGTTGGATGTATTAGTGGATCCCGAAATGATACAAGTTATTATGTACTGGGAGATTCCAATAAATGTGTTTGATATCCACTTTTTCTTGGGATTTACTTGTTTTTATAGGTGGATTGTTCACGACTATTCTAAGGTTATGTCTTTAATGACATCTTTAACCAATAAAGGTGTAATGTTTGAGTGGGGTGATAAATGTTATAGGTATTTTTAGGAATTGAAGGTGATGCTATCTTAATCTCTAGTTTAGATTCTTTTCAAATAGGTTTTCAGATATGATTTTTTAGTTATGCTTCTGGTATGATATTTGGGTATGTCTTAATGTAGGGGAAATATGTGGTGGACTATATCTCCCACCAGTGACACCCTCCTGAGATGAACTACACTAACCACAATTTTGAGTCAGCAGTATTTATGCAAGAAATCAAACCATGCTATCACTATCTCTTTTGGGATAGGTTTACAATATATTTCGATTATAAGAGAATAAAATATATTTTCATCTAGAGGGATCTAAATTTATGACAAAGACAATAGTTTGAGTATTTCTAGAACTTTTATTTTTATATTTCATGTACTACTGGGAAATGGAACATGGTCAATGATGTGTTGAGAAGGAAATTAGAGACTCAATACGTGAAATAATCAGTGGAGGAGTGGTCTCTACTTAGTTTTTTTGATGAATTGAGATTAGGATTTGAAGAGGCTGGTGGGAATGTGTTCAAAGATTTAGTAAATTCTGACTTATCTTTTGATGTGTGAGTTAGGCTCAAATAGGTGACATACAAAAATTTACAGTACTTGGGTAAAAACCATAATTGTTGGGAGACATCTGTTGAGTAGTATCAATATCCCAATGTCACATTGTGTTTTCAAAGAAAGTTGGAAATTTAAATTTCTCTATGGTATGAATTGATGTAAAGTGGAAAAAATTCATGTCGGTCCATACACCATAGGACAATAAATATGTACCATGATCTGAGATTTTGGTATTGGTGTATAGGGATGAGATTTTTTTATAGGTTTTTTTATCACAAGGTAATTATTTTTAGAGAATATATATAGAATACTAGAGACATTGTAGTTTTATTTGAGACACTTTCCCATTCAAGTATAAAAGTGGAATGAACTTTCTATGGAATATATCATTTTTTCTAAATGTAATTTAAGTGTGAAGGGTGAAATAAGGTCAATCATTGATTGACTCACAAAATCATAAATTCTACTCCATATCAAGGAGATGATGAATGTAGAACATCTCAAGCCCTTTTATATCTAATAGGTTTTGAGACTTCATTGGGTTCCCTTTGTGATTGTCTATCATAGGCACTCAAGGTTCAAATCTATGTTTTGGGAAGGTTGAAAAGCGGATATGGGTTCCTTGTTGAAATTTATCTTGGGATACTATCTTTCTATTGATGGGAAGAAATAGAGGGCTATTCAAGTTCTCTAGGAAATTCCTTGGGCATGTGATCTTTATTTCATAGGTTCTTGGGAAGAGCATTTTTCTATGGTTGAGTTTTCTTATAGAAACAGTTACCAGGGTTCGATTAATATGCCTCTATTTGAGGAATTGTATGGAAATCCTTTTATATATACCTCATGTTGGATAGAGTTGGTAGAGTGGTCCTTGATTGGACTGGGCCTTTTTTGGAGATGATAGAAAATTTACAGACCCAGCCCAATGGGGCCCAAACTGTAACTACCCCAAACCCTCCTTCAACAAGCCAAGGGTTAAAAACGAGAAAAGAGTAGGTATATCACACACATGGGAGGACATATCCTAATACAACTATACATAATCATGCATCTCAAAGCCCAAAAAATTATGAAATGTAAAACAACCAACAACCATGATTACATATATCTAAAATCCCACCATGAAAGTATGAAAACAAGTACTGGAAGGAAAGGTCCAAAAAAAAGCCCACAAAAAGAAATTGAAAACATGCCCAACATGTGAAGTAGGACACTACTACAAAATTAGATTTTAATAGCATTGGTATCTATCAACGCTGGAAAAAAGTGAAAATAAATAGCATCATTATCAGCAATAAATAAAGCACTGATAAATTTAACCGTTTATCAGTGCTTTTTTACTGCTGATAAAGAATCCATTTATCAATGCTTTATTTTTAGCATTGAAAAAGGGTACACATTAACGATGCAATATTTTTAGTACTGATATAGGGTATCCTTTATTGGAGGTTTGTTTTTAGTATTGATAAAGGGTACCTTTTATCGGTGCTTTATTTTTAGCACTTATAAAGAAATCCTTTATTAGTATATTTTTAGTGCTGATAAAGGCCCGAATGAAAAAATCAAATAATTAAATAACTAAGAAATAAAAAATGAGTTTTTTTAAAAAAAAATCAAAATTTTTATTTAAATAATTATTGATAAAAAATGTATAAATTTATTATACTGCATATAAATTATAAATACTACTAAATAGTATGTATTAAATATATAGATAAATAAAAAATTAAAATTAAACAATCTAAAATTAATAATAAGTAAATAGAAAAAAATATTAAACATTTTATTAAATAGATGATGTTTGATAATGTTAATAAATAGTATATATTAAATATATAGATATATATTAATGTATATAAAAATAATTTATTTAATAAAAAATATTATTTATGATTTACATTATATAATAATATATTTAGTGAATAATGGTTTATAATTAAAAATTAATATTAATTAAAAATAATGAATAATTGTATCAAGTAATTGACATAATTGAATGTCATTTGATTTTTCAATTTATAAACTAGATGAAATTTATTATATTGATTTCACATATATGTAATGAATTCATTTTTATGTACATACACACACCCAAATATTTTTAATATTAAATATTCAATAATAATGTTAAAAAAATATTTGAAAAAAAATATTTATAAATATATATATTTATAAATTTATATTTACTGTTTTTATATATTTATAATTATTAATAAATAAATAATATTTGTTTAAAAAGTATTTATACATTTATAAATAAATATTTATAAAATTTTAATAAATTTATTTAATTAATGAATATATCTACTATGTTTATATATATATAATTAGATAAATATATATAATGATATAAATATATATATTTTAAAGTATTTATGTAATTATAAATAAATAATTGTATAGTTAATGAATTATAAAATTATTATTTTATAAAAAGTATTATTATAAGTTCTATAATAATATATAATAATTGATTTTTCTTTAAAGTATTTTTATTTTTTATTTTTTAAAGTATTATAAGTATTTATCAGTGTTGATAAAGATTCATTTTATCAAAGATTATTAACTTGGTGATGATAAAAGGTATCTTTGTTAGGATTTTTTTGAAGCGCTAATAAAAGTGTCATGATCTATTTTAAGATCCCTAACAATCATGAACAAATTCGCGATATCTGAAGATCTCTGTGGAAGTGAACTACTGTCAGTTCTCCTCATTGTATAATCCAAGATCAAATCTTGGTTATAATTAAGGTTACAACTATTCCAAAGCTTGAATCTATGTCTCATGAAATTCAATGTTTGATGGCAACCAATGATCGAATGAAATCCAGATTTTTAGATATCTCAAATTTACCTCAGTTATCAATGGAATATTATCATCCCACTTATGTGTATCCCAACATGTCTAGTTGCACTATCCTATAATAAAACAACCCAAAATTCATTGTTTTTAGATATATTGAAGTATCGTCTTCCCCGATATCACGTGGGCCTCCTTGGGATATCATTGGAACAGTACGACTTGAAATATTTCAATCCCAATGTTGGATCATGTTGTTTTGACGTATTATAGGCTCCCAGCACCTATTTTACATGGCATCTACCTATTTCCAATCATCAAATTTTAAAAAATTCATCCATATAATAGTCGTTTGTGTCATTGGTTTGGAATGTTACATTGAAAATCACCCAGATGAAGAAATATCTGACATCATTAGGGTCCTATATTATGTCATGCAGTAATTTTTACTTAGAGGGTTGAGTGAGGAGGAACTGAAATATAGGGTTACCCCCGTATATTTTAAATTTAATTCTAGAAGTTATTTTTAAAAAATGGATGTTGAAATATTTGACACACGGTAACAACTATATAATGTTTTTTCATGAATTTTTTTCCTAGGATATTGAGCATTGGAATATGGTGTAAAATTAATGGATTTATTTAGGATGACTATGAACAATTTCATGAGGCTTTGGATATATTTAGGGGTCAGTTATAAAATCTAAAAATCAAATTATTGTGATGAATCATTAAAATTAGATGAGAAAAAAAAATATGTTTGATTTTTTTATTTGTTTAATTAATTCTTAAAAAAATATAATGTTTCAGTTTTTATTCTTTAAATATTTAAAATAGAATATAAATAATTTGAATTAAATTCTATAAAAATAAAAAAGAAATATGTTTATGGTTCTATAATCCTTGGACTATATTATACATTAAAAACTAATTTTTGAGATAAAATGCAATTGATATTTTGATTTTGGTTCTTGAAATATGGTAAGAAAATAAACAATTTCAATGAGTAATTTTATAGGAAAAACCATATAATCCTGTTGTTTTATGAAACAAAATAACATTTCATTATGTGGTGCAGAATAATAGTAAATTATTGATAGAATTCATTGTTATCAATCCTTTTAGAATGATCAAATTTTTTCTAAATTTTATATTTTCATTAAAAAGAACTTGATTTCATCCTTGCATGTATTTATTATAGTTCATAAAAAATAGCCATATTTGAAATGATAACCCACTCATTAATACTTCTTAAAAAACACTTCATTTTTTCATCACACTTCTAAAAAACAATATATAAGTTTTACTTTAATCCATCTAAAAATTGATCATTCTTTAACATGGACTTTTGGTTCCACCCTTAAAAATCTCTTATTACAATCCATGTAATTTTCAAAAAACGGGAGACATTCACCTTTGATAATGAATATCTTATGTGTATTTATTTATTTATTTTAAAAAATTTATATTTTATGAAACCAATAGGATATATTTTCTTTCTTCCAGATGATTAAAATCTTCAATCCAATGTATTTTATTTTCTCCTCATCCACCTCAATCATTAATTGATTGTTTCGTGATATCTATTGGCAATTTTTTTTATCATCATTCAGTATTTACCATTGTCATATCCATGTGGTAAACCGTGTTTTCGAAGTAAAATCATTATCCATTAAATTAATATAATGTTTCATATTTATGTTTAATTTATTTCATTTTATTCTTAATCATATAATAATTGATTTCTTATACAAGTGAATTCTTTTGTTTGAGTTGGGGTGGTTTTTTTGAAGCCACTCATTCTTATGAGGGATTAGAATTTGAACCTGCAATTAAGATAATGAAAATAAAGAAATGCATCAAGAATTTATACAACCATAATAAAAAGGTGGATTACTACATCTTATTTAATTATTTTTTTATTAATTTTATCTAATATTTGTATGTTAATTTCCTTATCATTTTTATCTAATAAATATTTAGTTTTATTAACATATATTTTATAAATTCATATTTTGATTTAATTTATTTAATACAATCCCCAAAAGAGGTAAAATGATTCTTTCTGCCAATGTAACCACATTTTTCATATTCGTTGCCTATCTATATCGAACTGGAAACACTACATATTTATTCAATGTTATTATCTGAAAATCCATTCTCATTGTTGAAATCCTATGACCTTATGAATTTCAATAATGAAAAAGGTTTTTCGGCTAAGAACATCAATTCAATATGAAGTGTTGGAAGTTCAACATAGAAAGAAAAAGTAATCGTGGTAATATTTTCAGTTAGGATTTCTTTTATTCTTTTGGATGTGTAGGAATCACCCACACCACAATCCAACACACAGTGCAACCATTATGACTCAAATTTCTTCATTTTGTTTTAAAATTGATATATATTTTAGTAAGAAATACAACTAACATACTCAAAATCATGAAAAATATTCATATTTTTTTGATACTTTAGGTAAATTATCCATATGTAATTTGAGCTGTGTAGGAATCATCCCCACCTCAATTCGATGCCTAGTGTGACTGGTATGACTCAATTTTCCCGTTATTAGTTCAAAATTGAATATTTATTTCAAAAAATTCCACTCACTGAAAACAAATAAAATGTTATTGTATTTTATTGATTATTTATGCAATCAATTCATAAGTCATTTTTATGGGTAGGAATTAGTCTCACGTCAAACAAATACACAATGTGTTTGATATAGGTCAAAGTGCGTGTTTCCAGTTTAAAATTACATTTCAGAAAAAATAAACCAAGTTAGGTACTCAAAACCAAAAAATGTATTTGGATTGTTCTTTTACTTTAAAAAAAATATCCATTAGTAATTTGACATGTGTAAGAAATAGTTGTACCTCCATCTGATGCACGATGTGATCGGTATGAATCCAAGTTCGTCTTTTTAATTAAAAATGACATCAATTTTAATAAAAAGGGCATGTGACTTACTAAAAAAAGAAAATACATTCATATTGTTTTACTACTTTTGTAAAATGATCCATAAGTCATTTGAGACGTGTAGGAATCATCTGTACCTCCATCCTTAATATAGTGTGACCTGTATGACTCCAAATGTGTCTTTTTAATTAAGAATGACATCAATTTTGATAAAAGGACAACTAAACTACTTATAAAACAATCATATTATTTTTATATTTTAGGAAAATAATCCATAAGTTATTTTTGATATGTTGGAATCAGTCACACCTCAATCTGATACACGATGTGCCTGATATGACTCAATGTGTCCATTATCAGTTTAAAATTGACAGTTTAGTTAAAAAAATTACACTCACATAAAACCATGAAAACGTGATCTAATTTTATTTATAATTTATGAAATTGATTCATAAGTCATTTGTTTTGTTTAGGAATCAGTCTCAAATCAAACTAATACACGATGTGAGTGGTATGAGTCAAAGTGTGTGTTTCCAGTTTAAAATGACATTTTAGTAAAAAAGACAAGTGATGTACTCAAAAGTGATTAAAAACATTAAGGCTATTTTGATACTTTTGGAAAATGTTCCATAAGTCATTTGAGAAACGTTGTAAATATATTCACTTCAATTCAATTCATTTTGTGACTGATACGACTCCAACTACATATTTTTATTAAAATTTGACCAAAATTTTAGTAAAAAGGACAACCCACCTACTAAAAACCCCGAAAACATATTCAGATTGTTTTTATACTTTAGTAAAATGATCCATAATTCATTTTTCATTTGTATTAATCAGACACACTTAAATCTGATACATGATGTGTTTGTTATGACTCAATGTGTCTGTTAGAAATTTAAAATCAACATTTTAATTCAAAAAGTGTCAATCACTAAAAACAGAGCACACACACTAGGATTTTATTTATAATTTAGGATAATGATTCTTAATTCATTTTTTTGTGTAGAAATTTTTATAATGTAAAAATATTTCACTATGAGACCAATATGAGTCAATGTGTGTTTTTTCAGTTTAAAATGACATTTTAGTAAACAAGACAAACAACGTATTCAAAATTAAGCAAACATACTCATATTGTTTTGATACTTCAAGAAAATGATCCATAAGTCATTTTAGATGTTTAGGAATTGTATATACCTTAATTAGATGCATGGTGTGAGATATATGACTCAAAGTGTGTTTCTTCAATATATAAGTACCATTTTAGTTTAAAACACGCATCACATCTCCAAAATAGAGAAAATGATCGTTGATTGTATTCTATTCATTTTAATTATGTGTTCTTACTTGATTTGGCTGATTTTGTGGTTCATTTTTGCTTTTGGGTGTTGTTATATAACATTTCACTAGTGTTGTAGTGTATTGTTACAACATACTATAGTATGACCCTTTATCAGCGCTTTTACGAGTGCTGATAAATGGTCCTTTATTTATCAGTTCTAAAATAGTGATGAAAAACGAATCCTTTATCAACACTTCTATAAGATCATATAAAAGACTCAAGCTTTTAATCATGTTGCAATATTCATCACTTCTCTAACGTAGAAAAAAACCATTTTTCGCGCTGTTAAAGGCCTATTTTGTAGTAGTGAAAGAAGATATCTATAAATACAACCACCAAAACACATATCGGTATGTCTAAATAACTAAGCCCTACCTGGTCCTAGTCCTTCTTAGACTATATAAAAATTTAGATTATCTACATAATAAATGACATGTGTGGGAAAATCTCATGTAGCCTTGAGTATAACAATACCTAGTCAGACACCCTAAAATAACTAAGCATATAACATCAAGAATAACAGTTATCATATCACAGGGGTATGTTAAAAACATAGATAACAAGAATATCCAGATATACTAAAATTATACATACAGTCTCAAATTAAGATCACAACTCTAAGGACAACCTTGGATTCTTTCTTGAACATTCAACATAACACTCCACTGGGCGAACATTATCCATGAGTCATATAAAAATGACAGTGTCTATCTGATATGTCATGATAATCTTGTATCTCCACAAGGAGTACATGATAGATGTATTAATAGATCAATACACAGATGGGGATCACACCCAAGTCCATGGGGTATACCAACAATCGAATTTTTATTAATGCACTAATTAGGGGATCAACACCCATGTAGTGTTGGTGAAGATGATAAAATAACCCCACCTAGGGAAAATAACGATGATATATTATCTCACTTAGGTTCTCATAAAGGGATTCAAACAACTCTATCTTAGATTTAAGTTCCTAAAAGGGGATCACCACCCTATGAAGAGGATAAAATTCCATAATAAAACTTTATATAAATGATCAAGGGATTGTACCCTAATAAAACTTGTCCAATCTTAAAGGAACGAGGGTTCCAATACATTTTGGGGAGGGAATACACTGTGTACTATGAGTGCAAGACATGTCCCATCAACACTAGGTTCTACCCTTGTATCATGGCCCACGACCATGTCCTTATCCATGTACACGAAGTGTGGTTCACCACACATAGAATGTGGGACAACATGATCTACTGAGTGTGTACTCTTTGGACACGCTAAGTTAACTTCTAGGGTGTACATGACTTCTGGCATAGCCCACATGATGTATAACTCCACCTGGTATCCTGGGCGTGTACCCCCCCATAAAACCCGAGATGGCTTGCTCGAGGCTACAAGACATGTGTTAGGGACCACATGACGTTTGATCCTTAACTCTCTATAAAAACCCTAACCACTACTCCGAGGGCCACAAACGATGTGTATATTTGGATTAGAAACCGTGTAACCTATGATTTTACAGAACCCCTGAGTTCTTCTCCACAACTTCCTCCACACCACCACTGCCACAAACCTCACTAAAAGAAAATAATATGGGATTGGTTGATTATTTATATTACCAATTTTTGGGATCCATCATTTAAAACAACATAGGAAACAACCACATGTTCCATCCACAGCCACGTCGTCGATCTGGGATGAATTAAGTTATTTATTTGTTCTAATTCAATTTTGATCATCCTTTACTATCACCGCACCTCAATTTCATCCTTGAATATTGAGATGTACCTGTGGTATCAATTTTGTGTCCTGAATAACGGTCACACAATGATAAAATACTGGGTATTTAATAAAAATGAAATCCAAAGGAATTTTCTGTGATGAATGTGCAAAGAATGGGGGGGGGGTGGAATGCTCAAATCACAAACATGAGGAAAAAACCTTGACCAATGTTCATGTTGGACTCAATTCATTTCTTTTGTATTGAAAAATGATTAAACATAATATAATAAAAAATAGAAATTCCCTATCCTAAATAATTCTAACCCATACCTGCAATACACACGATCCATGAATCAATTTGTTAGTTAATCAATTCATGTTCTTCATAGAAGAAATCAAACATGGATAAATCCAATAAAACAATTTCATACCTCATGATTAATCGATTGATGATGAGGAATGATTCCACATCATTGTCATTGGTGAGATCCTTGAATCCCATTTCACAGTGATTGATGACCCATAATTTGGTCCGACATTTTCTGTCAATATCTCCTCCAGCACTCTCTCACAATTTTTAGGGTTATGTAGTTAACCCTGAAAATTGGACATATTAGTGTATATATAAGATATTATTTGGTTAGGATTAAAATTAAAATAACTAAATAAATGTAATTGAAATGAGTTAATTTTTTTTCCATGAAGTCACTCAAGACCAACTCCCAATTCCAACATATATTATTCAATGATTAGGGAAAAACCCACGGTTCTAACTAAAAGGTGACCTCATATATCTAATCAGAGCCTCTGTTAAATAGTTATTCATTTTTCTTTTGGAAAACTATGCACACATGATATTAAATATAAAAAATAAATTTTAAAAATTCATTGTGGGATCACTAGGCCTCACAACTCATACCATCTCAGTTCTTAGATCTTTTAACAATCCATATAATATTATAAAGTAATACATGGAAAAATTGGAGTTGTTACATTCTCCCCACATTAGGGATTTAGATATAAAAATAATAATTGATAAGTGATGTTGGTACAGAGCAAAGATCTAGGTCTCCCACTCCTAGGTATTATCCTGAAGATTCATGTCCTACCATTGGACACACACTAATGGAACCACTCACCCATAGAGGATACTCACCTTCTGATCCTTAATCCATATCAAGTACTCTGAAAATGTACCACCATCCTCGATGTTTACTTCACCCTAGTTGATAAAATGTGATAGGGTCATGTATGAACCTCCTCAAATATGAAACATAGAGGATGTCACATACTTGATCTTATTTCAGTGGTATAGATAAGAGGTAAGTCAACTTTCCAACTATACGTAGTATCTAGAAACATCCAATGAATCTCAGAGATAGCTTGATGCCATAGCCAAATCTTTGAAACCAATGTCGAGGTGGGACCCTTAGGAACACATGGTATCTATACTCAAACTCCCAAGGACTCCATCATCAATCCTCATGAGAATTATGAAATCTCTGTGTAGTAATCATCCACTCATCGATGATCTGTAAGTTCTCTATAATGGCTCACACCAACTCTTGGCCCATAAGTGCTAACTCTCCTAGGTCCGTCCAATATACAGGAGACCTTCATGTTCTCCCATACATGGACTCAAATAGCGCCATACCATTGGTATAATGTTGTATGTTTTTGTAAAAAAACTCCACCAATGGTTGGTGATCCTACCAAATATATCCAAAATACTACATGGAAGCTTAGAACATTTCCTATAAGACCTGGATGGTCCTTTAAGTCTGGGCATCAGTCTAGGGTGAAACACTATTCTCAAACATAACCGAGTCCCAAAGGCCTCCTCTAATCATCTCTACAATCATGTTGTGAATAAAGGATCATAGTTTGAAATGATCTTTGATGGAAATCCATGTATTTGGACTATCTCATGTACATAAAGGTGTCCCAATATCTCTACTGAACTCTGCTCTTAAATAGCTAGGAAGTGGGATGACTTGGGTAGTTAGCCTATGATCCCCCAAAAAGAATTGGGATCTCTAAAATTACATGGTAACACCATCATTATGTCCTTGGCTATACCATACTTCCACTATAGCACCTCAAAGGGTTGTTCCAAACCCACTTGAACCTGGTGCGTATCCTTCACATGCAGATAGGTAAGGAATCGAGAGATAAAATCCGTGACTCCCTTATTAATCCTTGACCACTAGAACTACTGCCAAAGGTACTGAAACATCTCCACCACACATTTATATAATAATAATATAAGAGTATGAAACTTCCCTAGCACCCCCTCTCTCAGTGAAATTGTTACCATTATCCATCCTCTAAAATTCACAACATTCTCCCAACATTCATAAAATTGAGATGGATCATATCAAGTGGAGATCCGAGTAATTAGTGTCTCATTGTTGGTATCCGCAAGTTTATTCTCCCAAAATTTCTATTAAATTAGGAGAGTAATAAACATTGACTGGTGGTAATATTTTCCATCCTCGTCCACAAAGGATATCGTCGAAGAGGCTAATTTATTTGAAGCCTCACTCCGAAACTATGAACAAGATCTTCTGCTACGGGCCCATAACACCACGTTCCCCTTCCTAGGATTATAGAAAATCTCAAAATCATAATACAAGAGGAAATATAACTATAACCAATGTATCCTTTTAGGATACCTCTGATAGAAGATATAATTCAGACTCTTATGGTCAGATAGTCGAAAATTTTCTCACCTATAAGGTAGTGTCACCACATATTCAGTGTGAAGAATACCTATTCTTGCTCAATATCTTAGGTCATGTAGTTATTATCATGTGTTATAAACTGACAGGAACCATAAAAAATAACCACCCACCACTACATGAGAACAAAACCAATCCTGATCCATGATGAATCACAGAACACTATGTGTTCGACTCCCTCTTCTGAAAATCACAAGATGGGAGAGCTCGTCAATCTCTACCTCTACTCCTAGAAAAGATACTAACACCTATCTGTCAACAAGAAAGGATTACCCTTCTAGGTAAATGAAATAAAGGGAAATGATATCCTAAATAAATTTGGTATGAATATCTAATAGTATCTTTGGAATCCAAGGAATATTCATGCCTCCATCACACTCTTTGGTGGATCCAAGTATAACACTTCCTTGACCTTCATCGGGTCAAATGCTACTCCATCTTATGAGATAACATTTTCTAGAAAGTGGAACTTCTGAATCCATAACTAGAACTTTGAGAGCTTATAATAAATATAGTTTTCTTAGAGAATTTCTAGGACCATATTCAAGTGTCTTGCATGCTTATCCAAAAATTCTGAGTACTCTAAGATATCATCAAGGAATACTACCAAAAACCAGTCTAAGAAAGTCTGAAATATCCAGTTGACGGATCCCATAAACATATTTGGGGAATTCATCACACCAAAGGGAATAACTAATTACTCATAGTGACCATAACAACAATGGAAACCCATCATCATTATATCCTTGTCATGTACTAGGAGCTGCTGATAGCCTGATCTGTGGTCAATTTTTGAGAACCATCATGCCCATATCAATTGATCAAAGAGGTCATTGATCCTAATTAGTTGATAATTTTTCCTTACGATCACCTATTTTTGGATAAATCAATCCACACATAACCTCAAGCTTCTGTCTACCTTCTTGGACAACAATACTAGGGATGCCCAGGATAAAACACTTTGATTGATTAAGCCCTTCCTCTACAATTCCTCCAACTACACCATCAGCTCAAAATCTCTATAGGATCCATATGATATGTTGGTGTAGATACTCAGTCTATCCCTATGTTTAGATCAATGAAGAAGTCTACATCTCAAATTGGTGGTAATCCCCGAACGTTTTTTGGAAAGACGCCATCATACTGCACCACCATTGTAAGAAACTATAATCTCATTGTATCTACTTCACAAAGATTCATTCGATCAAAACGTTGAGTAATAGGATGAAACATACTATTCATGAGTCCATATCACTCTACATGGGTTTCCTTTTCACTCACAAAGGAAAACTTCATCCCATCACTATGGAAACACTACAACCTACACCTAAAAAAATATACTTTGGCATAAACTGTAGATAACCAGTCCATACCTATGATGATGTCCAATGTCATCCTCACTTCTATAAATATATCCAAAATGAAATTCTCACTTAAAAGATTCAGGTCACACAATCAATAGAAGTTGTTGATCATTGAGACACCTAGAGTTGAAGTCTCTATGTGTAAGGGTCGAGCCAAGGGATCAACCTAAATCTCTAAGTATCTAACTAGGGTTTTGGAAAGAAAGCAGTAGATCACATATGCCCCTATAAAAACTACATCTAAATAAAATATGACACAACTTTCACCTCATATCATCCACAAAGCCTCTGGGTTATAAGCCTCAACCACATATAGCTGCCCTGAACCCTGTCCACCATCTCCCTGAGCTTAGCAGGGACCACCTGAGGATGGTGGTGACAACATGTCAAAATGCCTACCACCTTTAGAAACTCTATGAGATTCTCTACTATATTCTACACCCTAAAAGCCTTCCTAATTCTATAACTAAATCTATCTAGGTGACCCATACACTATTTCTCTATTATCCACACATCAGGTTGGATAATCTCATGTAAGATGTCCCTGACCACCATAAGAGTAGCACCACCTATCCTTTGGATAAATAAATCATTCATGTGAGCCCTAAACCATAGGTCTTGTATCCTTGTATTACTTCATGAAACATATCCCATGTTCAGATCCCTATGTAAGTAATTAGATCCTTGCTACTAAATTCTTTGATCCTGTGTATCCATTTCCAACACCAACTGCCTGTATTTACTCATCTAGGAAACTGCCGACCACCAAAGTACACTCTAGAACCCCATCATATTTAAGAATAAACAGAGGTATAATTCTAGGTTATAAGTCCCTATGTATACCATTCTTCATGTTATGATTCTGAAATAAATGATCACACATCATATCCATCGAGTACAGAGAGGGGATGGGGATCCTTAATGAATACTCAACCATAGTTTTATCGCCCCACTAAAGCAGTAGAAGATATTAGATACAAAAAAAATTATCATAGCTATAGAAAAATCCTCTATGAAATTGACCTTGAAATATAATCCTAAAAGAGTAACATCATATTATTACAGGTTCACTAAGATACATCATAATGTTATAGATCCATGGGTATGTTTAATTTATAGGACCACTATCTAGTCTTTAGGTGTCCAAACAGTATAAACGAATCTCATCACTATCTCAAGTCATTCCTCAACTTCCTGGGTGTTGGGATTACCTTAAATATTGAGGGGTATCTATTGCTGATACTCATGTAGAATTCCCAGCCTATACTCCTCATCAGCTGGTACTGTCAGTACCATCTACTCCTAGACAGCTGGCGGTAAGACTGGTGTACCACCTAGATGTAACACCTCCTAAATAGAACCATGAATCAAAGCCTCATCACTAAGGGGATCATACTTGTGATCCTACTACCGCATCATATCTAGAAAACGTCATGGACATATCCTAAAATAGACAAGACATGCCACAATCAAGGATTATTTCTGGAGAGTTGACTCAAGAAGGACATAGGAAAACACAACCCATTCATATATGATGCATGTAATAATTTTTACCCTACAACCAATGTACACATGTACCGAGTTGAAAGGAAGGTGATCAGTGTCCTAGTGTATTGATACCTCAACCTCCACCGAAACACTAGAGTCCCTAGATTGAGATTTGAACTAGAAAAACTAAACATTATTTCTGTAAAACCCAAACCAATTTCATCGAATCCATTCTTATGTTAGAACCAAACCCTCTAATACCAATATATAATTACCCAACCAACAATTCCTAAATCATGAATACCCAATCCCACCTCTAATAGGTGAGGGGTTAGAGACCAACGATGAGTAGACATATTACACACATGGGAGGTTTTATCCTAATGTACCTATACCCACACACACACATCTCCAATCCCATAAAATTCATAAATGTAAAACAACCAATAACCATGAATCCAAACATCTAAAATAACACAATTATAGTATGAAAATAAGTACTGGAAAGAAATGTAAAAAATATAAGCCCACCAAAAGAAACTGAAAACAAGACCAACCTATGAATTAGGAGAGGAATATGGTAAATTCAACCACTAGAATACTCCTCGTTCTTTTTGGCTCGCTATGCTTCACCTGGTCCTAGTACTTCTAAGAAATCATCAAAAGGTTGGTCGTCTACAAATGATATTACATGTGTGTGAAAATATGATGGAGGGGTGTGTATAAAAATACCCAGTAGGACACCATGAAATAACTAAGAATATAGAATCAAGAATAATAGCCTTCTTATCATAAGGATATATCAACATCATACATAACAAAAATATATAAATATACTCAAAATAGACACACAATCTCAAAGTATTATTACAATTATAATGATATCCTATGATTAATTCCTAAATGATAAATATAACACTCATCTAGGAGAAGACACACCATATGTCATATAACACTAATGGATTCCATCCAAGATGTCTTGCTCATTGGGTCTCTCCATAAAAATTACATGCTAGAAGTATGAAGAGATCGATACACAAATAAGGATCACACCCAAGTCCATGGGGTATACCAACAACCAAACATGGATTAAACCACTAAGTCAGAGATCAATGCACATTTATTATTGATCACAAGAATACTAAGAAACCCAATTATGGAAAATGATGATGAAAGCGGATCTCACATTTTTCCTCATAAAGGGATTCCAACAACTCTATCAAATACCTATGTTCCTAAAAAAATCACCATCCTATGAAAAAGAAATAATTCGATAATAAAACCATAGGGATTGGATCACGGGAAAAAATCCCAATGAATCTTGTCCTAGATTAAGAGTAAAAGGTAACCAAGCCTTCTTCGAGAGGGTACACGACATATCCCTTCAGTACTGGGTTCTTCCCACAAATCATGGAATGTTCTTGTTTTCATGTTTGAGTACATGGTGTGTTTTCTACCACACATGGAATGTGTGGACACATGATCTTCTGGGTGTGTAATTCCTCTACACGATGAGTCTCCTTCCAGAAGTACATGGCGTGTGGACTAGCCCACATAGTGTGTAACTACCCATAGCCTCTTGGGTGTGTACCCCCATACATGCTATGATGGATAGCTAGGGGTCTCATGACATGTGGTAGGGACCACATAGCATTTGATTCATAGATCCCCATAAAAAACCTACCTGCCACTCTAAGGGTCCCATATGATGTTTGTCTCAATATTAAAAACTATGCAACGCCAGATTTCATATAACCCATGGGATATTCACCAAATAATCCTCTAGGACACCACCATAAACAATAATTATAAAACATCGATCCAAGGTCGGTCAATATTTGTCTTCACCGATCACTGGGATCCAGCTTTTGAAACTTCTTGGGAAATGCCCACATTCACCATCCGTAGTTACACCATCAATCTGGGATGAACGAAAGTTATTAATCTATTCCAATTCACCTATAATCATCATCTATTTTCACTACACATAAATCATAGCATCAATCAAGATCTATACTCATAGTATCGATCTATTGCACCAATAAATGATCATGAAATGATCAAGTATCAGGAATTTTATCAAACCACAGGGCAAAGGATGTTCCCCCAATGAACATACGAAGAATGGGGGAATAAATGAACAAATTAAAAACATGAGGAATGCAACGTGGACAATGTTTGTGTTGACCTATATTCATTACAATTATAATGATGAATGGATAGATATAATAGTATCAAAAAAATTCCCAATCTTGGATAAATTTAACTAGTACCGGCAATACACATTATTCATGAATCAATTCGTTAGTAGACTAATTCAATTCTATAATATGAGAAATACAATGGGGATAAATCCAAATAAATAACATCCTTCATCAGGATAGGCCAATCACTAATTAAGAACTAATCTGTTTCATTTTCATTTGTTAGATCCATGGATCCCATTTCACATTGATCACTAATCGATGACCTAGTCTTGCGTCATCTGTCAATATCACCTTCAATGCTATCTCACAATTTTCAAGATTATGTGGATAACCATTCAATATTTTCATATAAACATATATGTAATAGAATATTAAGTTAGGATTCTAAATAAAATAATTAAATAAATATTATTGAATGCAATTAATTGTTTACCCATGAAGGAATTCAATCCCAACAAATGTTGTAAACATAGATTATGTCATGCCTAAGATAAAAACTGTGCTCTAAACTCAATGAAATATGAAAATGTTTAATATGATATATCATTAAATATTTATTACACATTTTTATGAAAACTATTCACATATGATATTAAATATTTATAATATATTTAAAAAATAAATTCTAGGATCACTGAGACCAAGAATCTCACATCCTATCAGTGGCTAGCTTTGAAAATACTCTATATAATATTCTAAAGTAATAAATGGAAAATTAAAAGTAGTTATAATGAATTTGATCTAGAATAGGTTTTTTAAGACACAAATTCATCAGATATTTCATCATCAAATATTATTTGATGTTGGTGATCCGGATTTTCATTGAGTTTCACTATGCCCAGGACATCATTGGTTGGGTAAGCATCGTAAGTTTTAACAAGGTTTATTTACATCCTTTAGGATTATTGTTTGAGTTGGAACAGTGGAATATCAGTTGTACTTTTCATCTCCCTTGACATTGATTCATGATGTGTTTTATGTTTCTCAGTTGAGGATGTATCTACCAGATCCTTTCTATGTGGTTGAATGGGAAGATGTAGATCTTGAGTTTGACACGACCATGGTTTAATAACCAGTTCAAATTATAGACTAATGGGAAAGGGTACTACTAAGTAAAAAAATTACCATGGTCTCTTTACTTGGGAGGTGCCAATGGGATAGCCATGGGACCTGCTTATAGGATTTGTGGATAAGGTAGTAGTGTCTTTATCTCTTTACAAGTCCATGTTCTTGAAGAATATATAGGGACAAAGAGATTTCATGGAGGGGAGAATTGAAATTCCCTTGTCAAAAAGATATGATCTTTTTCTTGTTTAAGAGATTGAATCCCAAGTTTGAATGGTTTTGGAGTTTATTTGGATATTTTTTTATTACCATGGTGTTGGGTACTGGCGATAAAGGTAACATACAATTTAAATATTTTGTTTGCAATATAAGTCCTATATGGGGAAGAGCCTCAAAACTGGCTTATGGAATGTAAAAATTCATGCCTTAAATATCTTTTTTGACATCATAGGATCATCTCTCAGAATAAATTAACATGAGACGACATATGTTTTATAGTATGTGAGTTATGGAATATTTATTCCATAAATATAGATTTTTCATTATAAAAACATTTCCCCAACATGTGTTTATTACACCGCATTCCTGATGTTTCTCATATTTAGAAATCACTCTTTATCCTTCAAACCATAACTCTCATCCAATAATTTTGGATGATTCGTCACCCTTTAGATCTCTTGGCTTGATGCAGTTGATCACCAGTGTGGTTGTATTTTTTTCATTGGGTACATGTGATCTACCTCTCCTTATTTAGCTTTGTTGATCTTGATTATGCAGTTGTGTGAGTTGTGTTTCCAAGGGCCTAATAACAAATATGCAATCTTGATTGATCCATTGCAGTTTTCCTTCATTAATTTGTCTTTTGTCAGATGATATTATTATTTAAAATATCAATTTTGGAAGGATACTAGGTTTCCACTTTTCTTAAGGTAGGTGCCTCAATATGAAGGGCTAATTCATGAATTAATAATGAAACAACAAGATTTTTTATTATTGTGATTTTGTGTGAAGGATTCGTATTTTAAAATGGGTTTGTCATTCAAAATGTATTTGTGCACCCCATGAATTCGATAAAATTATTCAATGCTGTTATTGGTTTTAGAATGGGTTTTCAATCCCATATGTAGAAAATATTTGGTGTAAAAATGAGTTATTAAATTCCATAATTGATTTTAAATAGATTTTGAAAATAATATCACATTGGGTAACCTTGGGTGCATCGTGAAATAGACTCGTCATCCTTTGTTTGTGTACTAAATAAGCGGTTTTATGTCACTTTAGAATGTGTTATTCCACTAGAGGTTATATTTTTTGGATGCAACTTAGTCCTAGATTGGTACTTTTCTTTCATTTCTTGTATTTATTCCCATAGGTTAGATCTCGAATGACATGATTTTTTATTTATGATTGGTTTACCACATGATGGTTTATTTCATCTCCATTTGACCACATTATTATCTTATAGTGTACCCATGGTTTTTTTGATAATGATTACATGCTTTATCACATGTACTTTTCACTTTCCTTGGTTTTTGAATATGAAATATTTTTTTATGAAAACCCAAGGAAGATATACAAAATAGGTTTATTTTATGAAAATAATTTATAAACCAGGTTTTTTATATCTAGAGCTAATTCATTCTTAATATTAGAATTCTCATATATTCTTTGGTGAACTTTTACAAGTATTTGTTCCCACAACCTAAATTTTCATTTGGGCGTATACAAATGCTGTATTATAGGACATAGGTAAAGGGAAGGGAATTGTGTAGCTTTCTAGTTTCTCTTATTGATTTCACTTTTGTAGAGGATGGTTTGGTGGTGAAATATGGTCACATAGAGATGTGTCTAGTATTGTATGGTTTTATCTTTTGGTTTATCCTATTTTTATTTACTTTGTATGTCTCATGGATATGTCTTTTTTATAGTTATTTTTACTTTGATTTATCTTTAGTTGTACATGAGAATTTTTGTTGTTGTTTTGATGTTGCTGACCTTGCAGCAGACCTACTCAGGTGATTGGTCTAGTTGAACCAAGTTGGTTCATTTCAAAAAAAAACCCGTTGATGTAGAATTTGTTTAAAGAAACATGAATCTTGGCCTTGAACCCCTTAGTGATATTTTAGACCCAAAAAATATGTTACATGAGAGTTATTATAATGGTTTGAACAAAAAGTTGAACTATATTTTTCTTATGTGACTATTATATTTTTTTAAAAACATATCATTTTGACCTTTTGAAATATTCTACAGGACATTATCATTTCTTCTCATTACTACCTGAACTAATATCATGTATTGGTCTATCCTTAAGCTTCGATTAGGAGAATTCATTGATGGTGAGTCCTGGAGGGTTATCCATGTCTAGAGAAATGATTTGGACCATTCTAGAAACCAAACTTATAAATGATAACATAAATATTATATACAATATCAGAATTCAATTTATAATAGGTATAGTTTTAGAATAACATACGAAAAGGATTTTAAATTTTCTAGTAATTTTTGTAAAATAAATTTTCAGAAATTATATTTCATATTTTAAATATGAGCTTAGTTTTATACTCTTACATGTTTTCAATATTCCTAAAATAAGGGTTCTCTATAAAGAAACTTACTTCCTCATCATCTTTTTAAATAAATTTATTTAAGAAAACACTTCCATCTCGAAATGGGTTTTTCCTAAAATGATATTGATGTGAAGCACTAATTAAAAAAACGCTCACCTTTCTAATTTATAGCCTTAAACTATTATTTTGGTCACTCTCATTTCATTTTTAGACTATAATGAATATATATTGTTAATAATATTTCCCATATATAATTATTCAATTATTTTTACCATTAATTTGAATATGTTAATGCTTATGTTATACATTTTTCTATGTTAGACTTGATGTTTTTATACTTGTTGGGTTCTTATAATATAGTTCCCATAGAATACATTCATTATATGATATATTTTATGGGAAATTTAATTATTCCATTTTGAAAAAATCATTATTGAGGCCTAATGAAGCATGATTATATTTTGTTACATTAAGAATGATGATTTCTTTGGAAAAATTTATTCATGTACCTGGATACTATTTTAATACGCAATGAATTTTATTTCCTTATTATATCAAAAATTTTAATTTATAAGGTTAGTTTGATTTAGTTTATTGGGTATTATTAGGAATTTTTTAAGCATGTATGTTAAATGGGATGGGTTGTAATACCCAGAATTGGTATACCCTTTTCCCTATTTCCATGGGATAGTATTGTAATTCATTGACTCTTTTATACAATTTCCCCTTCCCTTGAGATGAGTTTTATACCATGGATACCTTGAGAAATGTTCTGACCACCTTTAAGATTTAGAAATCATTTTTGAAAAATTGTGACAACACAGTTTGAAAATGAATTCCCTAAAATTCACATTCAGCATTACCTCAGGGAAATTTCTCAACTAAATAGTACACTATCATGACATCGAAGTTAAAATTTAGAAGACGAAGGAAATTCTAAGTATGAACCCATTTTAAACGTCTAATATTTCTGAGAACTACATAGACATCATAACGACATTCGATGCTTCATAGAAATCATCACAAGAAATTGTTTTCTCTTTACCAGGTTGATGAAAGAAGGGATCAAATTTGAGTGGATTGGAGACTGGAAATAATCATTAAACAAAATCATTAAATATCTCACAATACACCAATGTTGATGCTTATATTTTTGTTAAATCCACTCAAATTATATATGTTAAAGATTTGGATTGGTCACTGGGGGACTTCCTCCAATAGAATAATGATGCTGGTAGGGAAAAAACAATTATTATCCCAGTTTAAACTTTCTTGACACTGAGACTTAGTATTATGATATCGAGAAGAGCTATCTGGAAATTAACTTCATACTTCATAAATTAAGGCACTATATGAAGCACCACGATGTCCATTTTACCTCTCAAAACGACCTTCTCAAATTTATCCTCAAAATTCATATATTTACTTGATGTTTGGCATGATGGGAAATCATTCTTAAGACATTATACATCTAGTTTATACGGTAGATGGAGATAAAAGGGAACTCCTTAGAAAATTTCTTATCAGAACATTCCTATGAGAAAGAAGTTTTGGTCAGTATAGAACTTATAGATGATGATATTTTCTATGTTCAAGACACTATCCAAATGTTGGAAATATACATTGATGGTGCATCTAGAATTCCAACTAGAAGTAGGATGGAAGAACCCAAGATCAACGAAGCTAGATTGGGAGTCATTCTCATTTCTCTAAAAAAGAACGTTCTACCATACTACTTCTTACTATCAAGAGGACTCACTAATAATGAGGATGAATACAAAGCCCTCATTATAGGCATGGAATTGGATTTAAAAATACCAAAAAATCTCATGAGAACCAAAGATGGATCTAATTTGTTTGTGAAGAAGATCAACAATTATTATTCCATCAATAAATAAGAGTCAACCCCATACCCAATTATGTACTAGGGTTTATGGAATAATTACCTTAATAAATGACACTAAATACCATCCATCATTAAAAAAATTCTTAAGTAGACACCTTAGAAAATGGATTTATAGCTTTTTTAGATCCGGATAAATATTAATCAATCATCAACATTGCCCATCGCAGAACAATATCACCATTTATTTAGAGAATAGTGGAAGAGATAAATGAGGTCAATTAAACCCCCAAAACAGATAATTCTGCAATTGGTTAGATGATTCCCATCCTTTAATACCTTTATAATGTGATCCTTCCACAAAAAGTAGGAAAAAAATAGATCTGATGATGGGTAATCAATTTCACTCTCTTTGATAATTCTAGTCATCAGAATATTCTTTATACGCAAAGATTTTATGGAGTTATCCTCATATGTATTGATAGAGAAGAGATTAATACCACCATTAAGTAATTTAATATTGGCACTTGTGGTTCCCACTAGCGAAGAACCAATATTTATCCCCAAATTAGAAGGATTGGATATTGTTTTGCCTTTGATGATGCAGGATGTCACACAATTCATAAACAAATTTCATTCCCAAAAATTTCATGAAAGCTTCATCCATCAACCACCAGAGTTTCCACACACCACTAAATACTCCTAGTCATTTTCTATATGGGGAATGGATGTTTCAAGATTATACTCTCTAGCTACTACTAAGAAGTTCAAATACATCCTCACTACTACCAACTTATTTCTCAAAATGGGCTGAAGGAATGCCCCTAAAAGAGGTCTTGAAAAAATCGTTTTTAATTTCATGAAAACCTACATCATCACCAAATCTAGTTACCCTTATAAAATACTGACCCACAACGACCCCAAATTCTATTCTTCAGAATTAAATAGGTTGTAATTGTAATATAACATTGAGTCAAACCATTCATCCCTCTATCACACAGTGGAGAATGGATATATATATTCTTTCAAAAAAAATCCTATCAAATGTACTCCATAAAATAATGGAAAAGGATAAGAAATCCAAGACCGAAAATATCCTTCATAACTTCTGGCCCTACCAAAATACAATCCATAATGTTATGAAGGTTCCCTCTTATTCACTAGTTTATGGAATTGAGGTATTTTTACCCATTGAAGTCCAATTTCCCTAACATTTAGTATTTATCTTTAGATAAATATCATATAATGAGAAATCATAGAATTATTTTTATGAGTTAGAAAGACTCAATGAAAAATATTCCAAACCTTACACCACATAGAATTTCACCAAAATTGGATAACATGAGCCATCAACAAGAGAGTTCTTATCCATTAATTCCTTCAAGGAGAATTGGTTTTATCTCTTAATTATCCATTTATACTTGCAAATAAACCTCGGAATCATGAACCAAAATGGGAAGGAAATTTTTTCATTCATAAGGTTTATCATAATGGTTCATATCCATTAGTTACCATATATATAGAGTGCACCATGCCCCTATCAATGAAATATTTATTAAGAAATACTTCATGTGACTCAAAACCATTGCACCTCTTCCATAGGTTTAAGATCCAACAATTTTGATGGTCTTATTCATAAGACCCTAAACTGAAAGGTACCATGGCCCTAGTCGTATGACCTAAAACTATAAGACCCCATAATCTGAGATGTAATACTATAAACTAAAAAAACTAGTGTTATAGTCACAAGAAATTAAATTATACGACAACATCCTTAATGTATGACATAAAAACACATTGTTCATGTCCATATTTTATGATGTAAAACCATGTAATACTTCAGTCCATGCTTGATCGTACCATAATTATATTTAACACCCCAAGATTGTATCGTATTTATCCTCTTAAATAAATTAAATCCATCTAATAGCATAAATTACACCAAAAATTAGTTCATATATTATATATCATATAATGTCACATAAATAACCCAAAACAAACATTGAAAATAAATAATAAATGAAATAAGAGGGTTTTTCTAGAGATTAAGGAACATATACAAATGAAATAATAACTTGGCCATTGGAATAGAAATATGACCCTTAAGAATAGTAATTTGATTAATAGAATTGTAACCTCATGTATGCAAATATAAATAAAATTTAAGTATCCTATGAATGGTAATATGTTATAATTATATCATGGTATTAGTAAATAAATTTTTAAGAAATGTTTAATTAAGTGTCAATATTTTTTATAAAAATATATGTTAATTTTCAATTTTATAATTAATATAATAATTTAGAGAAAATATATTTTCATCAAACATATTAATAATTAAATGTATTCTTTTATTATGATTATAACATTATTTTATGTTCTATTAATTAATTTTTATAAGTTTGATAAAATCTGATATATTATTAAATTTAGTTTTTTCCAAGTAAATGATGATTTTAATTAAAAATTAAATATATCATATTTATAAAATTATATTCCTAAAATTGATTTCATTTTTAAATTTTACAATTCTAAAAATGGTTAAGATGTTTTTTTGGAATTTTATGAAATACTTGAATATTTGGTAAATATTAAAAGATGACTATTTATAGTACAGATACATTATAAATTAAATAAAACATTCCTTGAGTTATGGATGATGTATGAAAGAAAATATCAAACTACCCTTAATTATTTTAATATATTTATTTATAATTATCAAGATATTCATATTATTGTGGAAAAATAATAAACTAATGAATAAAATAATGAGAAAACACCCCTCTCCTCCACTATAAAGACCACCCTCACCACCTCTTTTCCTAACACCTCTTAGACCTTTAAGATCATAAAATATATTCCCAACCCTATTCCCAATCCTCTTATGAATTTTGAGGAGCCTTTGGTCTCTCTAAAATACTAATCCAAACCCCCTTAAAGAGGTTCTCAAGGAGAAGTAGTCAAGAGGTAAATCCCTCAATCGTCTTCTTTCAATTTATTTCAATTTCATTTATCTTCTAATCCTTCCACCACCTACTCTATCCAAAAATGCATGATAAATCTAGTATATATATATATATATTAATTTAATTGATTTAATATAAAATCCATCATCAAACCCCTTTTCCTCTCCCTTTAATTCTAAAAATAAAAATATCGGTCGTGATGTGCCAATTTACTACTATTCTGGTTGATGCATTTTCATTTTACATTAATTCCTTCAGGGATGGTCATAAAACCATTATTACGGTTAAATAATATTTTATAATAAATATTATAAGTTATATAATTTTCTATAACTAGTGTATAAAAATAATAATAAATAAAAAAATAAAACTAGTTTGTGATAATCGAAATTTTACCAAAATAATCTAATGGTTATAATTAAGATTTTACCTAGTGAATCATACCCATTATATATATATATATATAAAAATGATGTATATGAAAATTTAATATAATTTAAGTTCATTAATATTAAATAATTTCACTTTTGGATTTTTTTCTTTCATTTTACATGAATTATCATAATTACGCACATGTAAACCGATCATGAAAAAAAAAAGAAATGAACACTTCTGAATGATAAAATTATATCTTACAACACATCAAAAAGGAAATGAATGAACATAATTAAATTTTAATAAATAATATAAATTTATAATTTTTTTTGAATTAATTAATTAATTGATTTAATCTGATTATCTAAGACTTTAAGTGAAAGTGTAGAACACTTTCATACATAAGGTAATGGATTCTCTCTAAATATCCATTTTTAATTTGGGTTACACTTTATCTCTATTTAAAACAATTTAATTATTAATTATTATTATGTAATACACCTATATTCTATGTTTATGTTCCAAAAATATTTACCAATCTAAATTATAATTTTTTTGATGGTGAAATACATGTTTTATAAGGTTTTTTTGAATTGCTCTCGACAAGAAATCATGATTTAAGAGAACCTTCCATTTTTTTACGCATTTTAAACTACCATCAGAAATATGTTTTAATCTAGAGATGTTTTTTTAAAATCACTCATTTTTTTATTAAAAACTACATTTTTTCATTTCTGGTTTTATAAAAACAATTATTTCCTTTTTCGTTTTAAAAACGCATTAATATTTTCATTAATCACACTAAAGAGGATAATTTCTAAAGTTTCTTAAAAACAAATTTTACATTTTTTTTCAATTAAATTGGACATATTTTATCATTATTTATTGATATTTTTCATTATGAATGTCTAATTACGATTTAAATTCATTCTTTCATTGACCCCATTATGATATTCTCTTTGGTTATGCCTTATTCGCCACTTATTTCTTATATGTAGTATATGTATACATCCCTTTCATTTTTGATCGTAATAAATTGAAGATATCATTAAACATACATATTTATTATATCATTTATATTTTTATATCACTAACCATGTAACATTTTTACATATTCTGTTTTCTTTGAATGATGTTTTAATTAGAGAAATATTGATGAATTCATACCCACTACTGAAAATACATATTTTGATAAGTCATATTATTCATGAATTGAATATATATATTAAGAATTATTTAGAAATAAAATAATGGGTAGGGCCCAATTATATATTTACCCTTGATGCCTAGACATGTCTTGTGAGACAAAGAAGTTGGTTAGAAACCCTTCTAGTTTGTTCCCAAGAAGAATCAGACGAACTTTTACCCATAGAGTTAAACCATCTTGACGGCTTAATGGTTCATTTCATAGATAAATGACATCCAAATTATGAAATGTCTTTATTCAGTATTCAATTTTTTCTCTCCATGAGATTTTCACTATGAAAAAAAATCTACTTATGCATTTTCTTTCGCAATTTTTTGATGGATTGTTTTTTGTAAATATTTACCTTGCCATTATGATTATGACTTATTGGAATTTATTCAATTAATATTGATTAATGTAACACTTACTAATATTTTCATCCCACCCTTTCATTTCTTTTCCTCCCTGGGTTATGAAGATTAAATCTATTAATAAATGACAAGAAGTAGTTTATTTTCCATTGTTATTTTATGTGTTTAATTACCAATGTAATAAGGAAGCAATGTATGTATCTAGTTTCTTCAAGAATAATAAAATGATAGATCCTTGGTGAGTTTATCTCTTGTATCTATGTCATTATAATAAAATTACTACCAAATCTGGGATACTAGGGTTGATGTTTTTACAGTTCGTATCGGATCACGTTTAGAAGAAATATTAGGAACTAAATGTTAAATAAACAGGAGAATTATAAAAAATCTTTGTAGTGAATTATTGGTTCAATACTTATGATTACTATGATCTAACTTATTGTGTACCATTATTTAGTGATGAATCCTGATTGAAGTAAAGGAATAAAAACTCTCGGATAATGTTGGGATTTCTATACTAAGCATGTAAATATAGTTAGTGTTAGATCTAAGAATATCATGTCCATATTAGGATATCTTACAGAAGTTATGATGAATAACCATAATACACCTATGTTGTATCGTTTCATGTCGAAAACCTCCCATATTTTAGTGGGACTACTAATCCAGCAGTAGATGAGTAGTGAATCAAGTCCCTTGAAAAGATATATATGACATTGGGAAAAAATAAGTAGTACTAGAAGTATATTATCTCAAGGGAGATGATGATTAATGGTGGTCATTGATCGAAAATACCGAGGAGGAATATGAAATAGAATATAGGGAATGAATAAATTTAAAAGAAGCAATATTCCATAAATACATCCCTCTTGAGTAATAAAATGAAATGAATAGGAAATTCCTTGGTTTAATGTAAATGGAAGAAGAGGGTGTTGTAGAGTATGAGGCTACCTTAACAAGACTAGCCAGGAATGACATATATTACATATGTGATTTAAAAGAAAATATTGATTAGTTATATTAAGGTCTTAAGCCATGTCTCTGAAGGTAACTTTCTTCTCAAATGTTTTCATCACATGATGAAATAGTATTAAGTGACATCAAAATGGAGAAAGAATTTTCTGAATCTGACATGTTCAAATGAAATCAAGTGAAGAATATGAATTATAATAACCATAGAAAAGATGAAGCTTCAAATAAGTATAATGGAATGAAAAAATATACGTTATATAGGAATTATGGAATGAATTTTACTGGTAAATTCTTGAAAAAAATGGGTATTTTTTTATAAATGTAGAGAAAAGGGTCATAGAGCTAATGATTGAATGGGGAAGAAAAAAATAAGCGAACTTCAATGTTTCATATATAATAAAATGGGGCATTATTCAATTCAATTTCCCATTCATCTGTGGAATCTACCATAGAAGAAGAAAAGGGGAGATGACCATGCTTATACGATCGCCACAGCTAAAGTAGAAGTAACCAATTATATGGGTGAAGGTACATGAATCATATATTCAAATATAGACAATGCATTGTTTGATTCTATTTCATCACACTCTTTTATATCTACTTAATTTTATTGAAAAAATTATAAATTTCTCTTTTGATTTAATAAGTGTGTTGATAGTCAAAACTTCTAATGGAAGTCATAATTCAACAAAATTGTGTTGTTCAGTTTCCTTTTTGACAAATAAACATGATTTAGTTTCTGAACATATCATCATACCCATGGTTGAATTTAATATAATCCTCAGTATGGAATACCATTCAAAATATAATGCAAAAATTTATTGTAAGAAGAAGAAAATTATGATTTGTGAGAAAGATGTAAAATCCATTATTTTTAGATAAAAAACCTGATCATTTGATTCTTATCTAGATCCAAAACCAATTGATTTATTGAATGAAATTTATGGGGACTAATATCAAACAACATATATGGACTAGGAATGTAATATTTTAATTAAGGATGTACCAATTGTTAAGGAATACATTGACGTATTTCCAAAGGAACTACCAAGGAACACCCTAGAGTGTGAAGTTGAGTTTACCTTTTATTTAATCCATGATGCAAGGCCAATATCAAATAGTCATTATAGAATTGAAACTATAGAATTAGTGGAGTTAATGATAAAACTATAGGATTTGAGTAATAAGGGATTTATTCTCCCCAGTTTTTTTTCATGGGAAGCTCCTATTCTCTTTGTTAAGAATAAAGAGGGATCCTTGAGGACATCTTTTGATTATAGGGAAATCAATGATTTTATAATAAAGAAAAAGTATCCTCTAAATCATATTGATGATTTATTTGATCAACATCATGGAGATAAATATTTTTTAAAGATTGAACATTGTTATGGATATCATCAATTGAATGTAAAGAATGAAGATATTCCAAAGACACGATTTTGTACCAGTTATGGACATTACGAGTATACAGTAATTCCATTTAGACTAAAAAATTGAAACCATTGTATTCATGGATCTAATGAATATAGTATTAAAGGAATATATTGATGATTTTTATCATATTTATTGATGATATATTGGTGTATTAAAAATTCTACAAGGACTATTTGAATCACTTGTAGATTTTCCTAAAGAATCTTCGACAGAAATTGTTATATGGGAAGTTTAACAACTGTGAATTATAGCTTCAATTAGTTTATTTTTTTTGTCCATATTGTCTCTAATTATGGAATGTATATTGATACTAAAAATACAAAAACAATCCAAGAATGGAATACACCAATGAACATAACTTATGTATATAGTTTCATTGGTTTAGTAGGTTACTATCAGTGTTTCATTCAGAATTTTCAGGATTTGATAACTCATTAAACAAGATAAAAAATAAAGGGGTTAAATTCGTATGAAAAAAATAATGTATAGATTTTTTTGAATAATTAATGATAATATTGGTGATTTCTACAATTTTGAATCTTCCATCTTGGAATATTAGATTTATGATATATAATGATGCATCAAAGAATGGACTGGGTTGTGTCCTTATGAAAAATGATAAATTTATTACATATGTATAAATGTAGTTGAAGAAACATGAACAAAATTATCCAACTCATGATCTTGAGTTATCAGTCGTAATCTAGGCTCTAAAGATATGGAGACACTACCCATATGTTGAAAGATGTGAGATATATAAGGATTAAAAAATTTGAATACATATTTACATAGAAATAACTAAACATGGCGAAAATTTAATTATTTTAGTTACTCAAAGATTATGATTTTCCATAAAATACCACCTAATAAAGGCAAATAATGAAGAAGATGCATTAATCTGGAAATATTACGGATTTATGACCGAAATGAGGATTGATAAAGATCCAATATTCATGGATTTAGTAAAAATGGATACATAGATTGTTAAGAAAAGAGAAACATCACTCATTTTTTAAATGATTTCAAATCCATATTTACTTGAGAAGATAAAAATTTATCAATATAATAATGAAATGTTACAATAAAAAATTAAATCCGTCAAGTATGGAAGATTGGAAGACATCGTGTATCAAGATGGAGTTAGGAAATTTGGAAATAGGTTATGTTTCCGATCAATGCACGAGACAAAAAGAACTATTAGGTGATTCTCAAAGCTAAAATTTCTCTTTACACCATGGTAGTACCAATATGTATATAGATCTAAATTAACATTTTTAGTGGTGTAATATGAAGAAGTAAATTTCTGAATATGTTTCAAGGTGTATTATTTTTTAATAAGTGAAGGCTTATAGATAACATCACAGAGGATTAATGAAACATCTACCTATTCTTATGTGAATGTGGGATTGAATTATGATGGAATATGTCCTAAGAATATCAAGGAAACCTAGAAGGAATTTTTCAATTTGGGTTAATATTCTTTGTATTAAAAAATTGGCACATTTTATTTCTATAAGAGAGGATTTACCTATTTGGTTCCAAGAAAGAATCTATATTAATGAAGTTGTAAGACATTATGGTGTAAATTTATTGATTGTGACATATCAAGATCCTTGTTTTACATCAAAATTCTGAAATAGCCTTTAGAAGGCTTTGGATACTGAGCTTCATTTGAGTACTAAATATCACCCTAAAACCAAAAAATAGTCTAAAAAGACTATTCAAACATTGGAAGATATGTTAAGATCCTGATATCTTAACTTTTAAGGCATTTTGGATCAATATTTAGCTTTGGTGGAATTTTCCTGCAATAATAGTTTCCATTCTAGAATTCAAATGGCACCATTTGAAGAATTATATGGAAATATATATTGAAATCCAACTTATTGGGAGGAATTTAGTGAAAGAAAACTTATATTCCCATAACAAATTGATGTGACAATGTCAAAGGTAAAGACTAATCAGGCTCATATCAAAGCGTCTCAAAGTTGAAAAAATGTTATGCTGAGAACTAGTGAAAGGATTAGAAATTTCAAGTGGGATATCATTTTTTTCTACAATTATATACATGGAAGGGTATCTTAAGGTTTGGTAGGGAAGAAAAATTGTTTCCTAGGTACATTAGACCATTTAAAATTCTCGATATAATAGGAGTTGTAGCTAACCGATTAGAAATGTTTCTAGGTCCCTCCAAAGTTTATGATGTGTTTGTAGGGTCCTGAAAATTCCACAAGGGATGAAAATACCCCAAAAATCACTTTGTAGAAGGAAGAAGGTACTCTTACAAGTCTAGAAGGGTGAATAAACTCAAATTGATTTGAAAATTTCAGAATAAACTTGAAGGAATTCACGTTTTCAAAGAATTTCAAGTGGTCTGCGTACCATCACTGGGAAAGGGTTGCAGAATACCTGATCACAAACCACTAGGTACACAGAACGATCCACAAGGCACTGGCCCGCGGAATGATGGACGATTCACCAAGATTACTACAAACCATATCGCTGATGGACTCATGTGCATTAAGGAGATCCGCTTAGTGTTCTGCGAACTCAGTAGTTCGCGAACGAAGCAAATGGGTAGGGTTATGAGAAACATTATTGCGAACCGTATCCTCCATAAACCCCATATTGATCGATTCTTCCATAGGTCAGAATATTTCTGCATGGGCCTCCACAAATGGTGATTCATACGCAATAGACACAATTTCCCCGATTCTTTATAAAAGGTTCACATAATTAATTGAGGAGGAGACTGATGAATAATGTTTGAATGGGACTCAGAGGTTGAGAGTAAGAACTGGGAGATGATTTTGGTTTTAGTCCTGATTCATCGACGAAGACCAAATTGTAAACCACACTCTCCACAAGTACAACCATTTGTGAAACACAAAATGGGGAATCTTACTAATGAAGAGAGAAACACCAACCTAATTGGTGAACCGCGAACCACATAATTCTCCTGGATGAACTCCCTACGAATGATAATCTCCCAGACCCTCCTTCAATATGGTGCTATGCATAGTGTACTGCTACATAGACTGAACTCGACACCGTGTACTACATACGTACGTGGATGGAACCCTAAGCGGTGTGATGGGCCATGTACCAATATGGTACGTGGTCGACGATACCCATGCATGCATACCGTATTAGTCTGTGGATGAGCCCTCTTCTTTCATACCAATACGGTATGCAGAGCACCCCCCATCCCATATAAAAAACTAGCATGTAGAATGGGGTATTTTTTGGTATTATTTCGTTTGGTTCCAACCTCACCCCTCGAATACCATCCCATCCTCCATAATCCCTCCACGAACCAGTCCTCCAACATCTGGAAAAAACTTCCTCCAAAGCCACCAGACCCATATGATCAAACCATCGAGTGCATCAGCATGCCCTGTTGAGTCTACATACCAAAGGTAAGCAGAGTCATGAAGTTTCTCCCAACCACGGTTTGGGCTTTGAGAATTCCTGTGGTATACATCCCCATGGTAACACGGAGTCCAACCTTGGGATTCCAAATTGAACCTCTCCATTCTAAGGATTAATTGTGATCACTTTATTTTCCATTTAATGAGGAATAATTATCAGTCGAAGGAGTTATGTTCGCTTCTCCATTCAAGAGAAATAAATTCCTCCCATTTCCCAGAACGTATTCCAGGTCCCTCCCACTAAGATATGTACCCAACATTCTAAGGCCGAGCCACATGGAATTTAACATCATTTCACATGGAAAGGTTCATCGCTCCATGCCCTTGCCCACAGTCACCCTGGCCTCATCCGCTGTAGGATCTCCCTATCACACCAGTAAGAGAGGAAGCATGTGGTTTGTTGAATATTTCACATCCTCTTGTTTCTCACACCAAGCATGACTCATGTGGACTTAGAGGTTTGTGACGATTACAACATCCACAAATATGAACTACCAAAATTATGATTCCTGATAAAAACTAGATATTTAGGATAATTATTCATATTCCAAAGATCAAAAGGGTTACCATAAAAGGGGTTCTGTAATCATGTACCCTTAAATGGGCATCTTCTATGAGTAAGACCCAACAAATCAGAACTACGTGGGTTCTGATTCCTCCCTTGAGGAAATGTAGGAAACCAATCTTAGGGGTCCAATTCCAACATCAAACCACCTTCCATTCCCGTAGGATGATGATAAACTCAAGAGTGCCTTATTGTATAGCTCAAGTCAGCATCACCTCCATAGCATCAAACATATACATGCCTATGACGATCCAGCAAACCATGCATAGCCCATAGACACACTATTCAGGAATGAACGAAGGATTCACGAACATATGAAAAAGACTTAAATCTATAAGAGATTCATGAAACATTTAATAAACCTTCCTCGAAAGGGTGTAGTGGGCTTGAATTCCATTCCTCTCCCTCAATGGAGTCCTCAAATGATGTTAGCTAAATAATCGATCAATGAGCACCTACCTTGGGAAAGCGGTTCTGTGAATCATGTTTACTGGGGACGTTGGTTGTTTATGGCTCCATGAATAAACCCGTTGGAGACTATCTGAAGAATTTATATTCAAGGGGGACCAATTTCAAAAGTACTTTACCCCATGAAATCACCCACTTAGACCTACTGACTATGGCATCTCATTTGCAATGAAAATGGGGGTGAATTGCCGAGTCCCCGTGAGGTTTATATAACCTTATTCTAAAGGACAGTGACATAGAATGGGTGAAAACAAAATAAATTGTGAATTTGATAGGAAACTATCTTTGTAAAATGATTAAGGGTGATGATCCTCATCAGAACATTTCACCATCACCCGGAACATGCCACCGTGAAGGTTGAACAAAAATAGTGAAGTTTACATGAATCCTTAACAAAGGTGGCAGTTCTACCCCAATGATAAAAATAATGGGTAGTGCACGTCGGCCCATTTTTTTCACCCCGGTGTATGAAAAACATGCCACCTCAAAGGCAGAATAAAAATGGTGATCCCAACATGAGTCATCAAATAAGTTGGTGGTTCTACCCTAATGATAAAAGACAAAAGGACATTGCACATTAGCACATTTTGTTCGCCCAAGTTTGGGTGAAATGCACCATCTCAATGGAAGAACAAAAATGGTGACCCCAACGTGAATCCTTAACAAAGGTGGCGGTTCAACCCTGATAATAAAAGACAAAAAGACATTGCACGTCAACCCCTTTTGTTCGCCCCAAAATATAGGGAACACACCACCTCGGAGGTGGAAGAAAAATGGTGAACTCGACATGAATCCTTAACCAAGGTGGCAGTCTTACCCCACTCAAGCCCCTTCTCCCACAATATAAAATAAGAGTTAAGGGAGCCAATTTGAATAACCAGATATGAATATGTCTAAAATAATACTACTTTGAGGAGGTTTTATGGTCCTCATGTCATATATGTATATTGTAGGTTATCGCAGAGCAACCTTCAATCCAAATGAAATCCCAATGTCCAATACATACAGGGACATCAATGATCCCAAAGGTGGTTGGGGCCCCAATGAAGAGAACAACCCACTCGTATACCCAACATCTTCTACGCTCGGTATCCAATATGCTAATCAAAAGAGTACCACCGAAATAGTACTATCCTCATACTTGAGCCCACAAGACAAGATATCCTATATGAAAAGGTCTTACAGCCGCCTTTTTAGCATTGAACGAAACCCCCACACAAGGCGGACCCAATGGTCATATCAAACCGTTTCGGGATCCTATCACTAAAACGTGACAAAGAGTACCTCCCTTATCATTGGGAGGTAGATGAATTCGATGCAGACAACATTATCTCCACTACATAGGGGTCTTACTCCTAGGCCCCCACCATAGAGCATCTCCATTGACACCAGATTACCAAGACTCCTACTGCTAAGGAGGACCTTATGCCGAGGGAACCTGCTAAAGTCTAGGAGACCTGGGCCCCTCCGGCTACTTGCCAAGGGTGAAGAATATATAATTAGAAACACCCTATCTCCCTAGTTCTTGAGGAGAAACTCCATCACCCTAACACGACGACATTCAATGGGAATACATACAACTCTTCCCACTCCACATAATTCCACCACAGAAACAGGGTGTCATAATATGAGCACTTGAATGTTCCTTCTATAGCTCGCCATCTCGCCATAAAAGCTGAGTGGTTAACTACATGAAGATGTATATATCTTAGGATGCACATCAAGCCCACCATCTATATAGAGCGACAACTAGATATATACAAGCACAAATACCAGCTGACGCATTTCAAGCCTTCCATCCCAATAGGGCGGAAACCAACTATATGCAATCACAAATACTAGCTGATGCATATCAAGCCCGCCATCTAAATAGGGAGGAAAAAATATATTAGGAAAGTATAATTCATGTGGATGCATACAAATCACGTGAGAAAAATACATAGTAAAGTGAGAAGATAAAAATCCCCAATAATAAATATAATGACCACCAGTCAAATATGGTAGAAACTGGAGAATAAAACTGGGGTAAGAGTTGTGTCTCTGTCCCAGCATAGGAGAACTTCGAGTATCTATTGGGAACTCATGGGGGACCCGAGAAGAAAGAATATATTACTCCGAAAATGAAATGGGACTTCATACCAATTCCATCCAAAGATTTATCTCAGAACATCCTGGAAATGATAGAAGATTATACGTTGATCCTAGACCATATCAACTAAACATTCCAAGACATTATTACATCAGCAGAAAATGTGAGAAATCGAGCCCATGACTGACTTTCCTCGAACAGAATTACTCACTCACAAAATGAGTTAGTCACTACGGTGTTGTTATGCATCCCAACACTAGTCTAGGAGAGTCGATGAAAATACCTTGTGATATACAGAAAATCAGATCGAGAACAAATATCCTTTCCAACTAGGGGACATTGGCCCAATGAAGTGGCCGCTCCAGGGAATTCATATATACCCTCCAAAACTCAAGATGTAAGTTGGTGTATCCTGAATACATCAAGGGACCCAAAAATGAAGAGACCCATATATGAAGGCCATTACCAATAGAATATGGCCCTCATTACCTGCAAGAGATCACACAAAAATGAAATGCGCCAAAGGCAAACGAAAAATGAAGAGTGTATACAAGATCCTGCTCTGCTCAATGCTAGGGGTTTTTACACCCTTAAATATATATCAATAAATTCTCAATACCATGTCAATATGTTACCAAATTATGGATGTTTCATTAGAAGTTGTGAAGGTCCTCCCCACAATGTCACTACTAATAGCTCTGAAGGTCCTCCAAAGTGCACCCATGGGGGCTCACTCCATGGTCCAAGAATGATAGATCATGAGATTTTATCTCTTGATGTGCGTCGGGGTAGGCATCTCCTTAACATAATGATCAGACAGAAAGAAGGCCCTCCCCTTGCTTTAATTCTCCATGATGGTCCTCCCCAGGGTATATGCTGTATATATTCTTCTCCCTATAGTCGGATATTGAGTCATGATGGTAGTCCATACCATGATGACATTCATTGCAAAGTTCATCCCCGCAACAATAGTTTCTATGAAGGCCATCCCCATAGTAACTTAATGAAATGAGAATTTCCTTCCCTCATTACAGTACATCCTGTAGTGCCTCCCCAAGATGTGCACTACATAAATTCTCCCTACAGCCAGGTATCAAGTCATGATGGTAGTCCTCACCATGATGACGATCATTGTAAAGGCCCTCCCTACAACGGTTGTTGCTGTGAACACCCTCCCCCATAGTAACATCAAGAAACAAGAAGGTCATCCCCTTTCTATATCCTTCCATGAAGGTCCTCCCAAGTGTATATTCCATAAGAACATTTCCCGTGGTCAGGCATCAAGTTGCAATAGTATCCCTTGCCATTGCAGCACCAATTCCGACGGTACTCCCTACAACAAAAATTCATACTGGCAGGAAGGTCCACCCATTGTCGGAACAAATGTGTTAAATCCGTCCTATGCTAAGGAACATGAAAATATTGAGCTAGACACATCGGGTACCCTGTCTATAACAAGTGATATTCATTCTTAACCAGAGGATGGCCTGGGGCGATGCTCATCTTTTGAGCCACCCTCGAACCATTCACATATCGATGAGGCTCCCACCAACCCAATTTCAAGGATCAAAATTATTAATAAGCATTCGATCTGGGCATATGAAGTAGAGGAGCCTATGAAAGGACAAAAACAAGATATTTTTTTTGAGGAGAAAACTAGGTAAGGATAACCTACCATCTGGGAAGAATGATGGAAAGAAGAGTCACCCATTCCACCCCTTACCTATGGTTCACACCCTTTGAGACAAAGGCACATTACGAGGTCAGACCAGGTCTCCCGTTCGGTTAATATTCTCCATGAAACCAGAATAACACCACATAATGGAAGGAGAAAGTCCAACAAAGGATTCATAAAGCCTTCTTATCATTCAGCACTGGGTACACCACCCCTAATGCGGTATGCCTAAGTTAATGTGGTAAACATCAACTCCACGGATCTCATAGGAAATGATGTAGAGGGACAGGATGTGAAGGAAGATAGTTACCTCCTAGATGAATCCTACACCAATCCTTATGGTGTGCATACCCGAAACTGAATAGTTTTTCTAAATCTGGGGGCCCCCTCAGTCAATCCTAAATTAACTCCCGTGTGAAACCCTAACAAGGAGAGAATAAATAAAAGGTTATCTATGACCCACCTTATCCTCCCCCTAGAAATAAATCTCCCACTACTGAGGTAAGGTTCACCATATAGGAGGAAAATATGGAAGAGATTAGGAAAATTAATGCTGAGCTACATCGAGGTAGCTACCTCACCAGATGTGTTGACACTATGGAATGTCAACAAGTGCTCCCATAAGGGGTGCACATTCCATATGCACTCATCTTAGTGAATAAAGCTAATCTAGGAGGCCCATCCAATCCATAATCTGGATGGGAAACATACTTAAAACTAGACTCAGAAGGACATCATGAATTCCCCCCCGGGAAGGTAGCTAGAATATATTTAGGTAAACCAATAATGGATACCCTCAGCTGTGTATCAACCCCAAATTCCAATAGCACCGACACGCCCAACTTTGGCCACTACCGTACCAGCTCAAGATCAATCCTGACAGGATATGCATCAAGGTATCTTTAATAGATTGGAGAAATTAATAGCTTAACTAGAAGCCATGGAGGTGAGGAACACTACAATACAACCAGAGCGCAACCACTACAATAAATGGGTGAGAAACGTTCTGCGACCACCAAACATCAGAAACCCCTTATTCTCAGTATTGAATGGCTCTGTAGACCTATAACAACATTTAATTCACTAAAACTCTTATTATCACCCCATGATGGGAACTTTGGAGTAGAAAGAGGCATTAAAAATAAGGTGCTTCATACGAACCCCACAGGGCTTGAACATTGTATAGTATACTAGCCAACCGACTAATTAAGTCACAAGCTGGGAGGACCTCTGGTGACAGTTTATCTTCCAGTTTAGTTCGACGTAGACTAAGATGATGGTTAGGGATCTCATGAACTACAAATAGTAAGATAACGAAAGAGTCTCAAACTTCATTTCTAGATAGAAAGGTCTGACTTATTCACCAAACCAGCTGCACCCCCAGGATGAAATGCTCACCACGTGCATCGACAACCTCTTTGATAAATTGCAAACACCGCTCATCTCAGAGAAGTACACAAGTGGGTTTAGAGATTTCTCTCCCATTTTACCAATGAATAGAAGACTCTTTGAAAAGGACCAGTCTTACATCCCACGTGGCCCCATAAGCCCCTAGTAAAAGAAAAAGAAAAGATGAAGCGACTTCGGTCACGCTTAAGACACTGCTAGAACCATCTCTAGTTGCGATGACCCCACCGAACCATGTAGGAACCCCTGGATGCCAACAACCACCCCACCATAGAAATATGAGTGATGGTGTGCTAAATGATATCAGTTTTAACAATGAAGAAATAAATTTTACTCTTTCTGATATGACCAGGTCTGCGGCTATTTCATAGAGACTATAAATTGTAATTTGATCCAGCTACTAGTGTTAAAGCGAGCCAATGAAGTGGCTCTCGACAACTATCCAAATTATTTTAGATACCACAAAATACTGAGAAATACCATCTTAGAATGTTTAATATTGAAGTATCTCTTACAAAAGATGGTGGATTCTAAAAAAAGTCAATTTGGCCCTGCCACCAGTACATGTGGCACATGTTTCCACCTCAGACTCAAGAGAGGAAGAGGAATGGTAAATAGTATCTAGATAGAATGAGAAAAATATTGAGAATTGGATTATGTGGAATAAAATCGATTTAGTCCATAGAATTATCTAGGCATAATAGAAACAACCAACTATGCCCCGAAAAGGTTCTAATACATCACAACTGTCGTCTTCGACCCTGCAACCCTTTAAAGGCCCGAAGGGTAGTATGGAAGAGAAAAAAGTTGGTCTGACACAAAAGTCAAATTTATTGTTGAAAATTTTGGAATTCAGACTAGAATAGATGACACAATTGGCACCACCCCACCAAACGGAACAACAGGCACCGCCCCGCTAAACGACACTATCAGAAGGAGACAGTCCGATAGAAACAATATTAGATCAAGAACAGATCATTATCTCTGTTAATGGAATTCACTTGATGGACCCCTTCTCGGATGGAGACTATGGCCACAAACCTAAATTCCCCACACCCAATCGGAGAGCCAAAGAGAGGGGCCGTAGAGGCTGGTTGATTTCTGGGATGCATGATCGTGGAAGAAGTCAGATTCCCAGCCACACCATTAGTCAAATAGTTATGATCACAGAAACTCGTGGAAGGACCCTCCAAAACACACAACAAGAACGGGGATGCCCCTCATCCCCCATTGGAAGAAATCAATGCCCAATTATCTTGGAATATCTATAATGGGAAGAACAAATATCAAATCACCCAAGGCATACAAGCATACCTGTTTGGCCAGAACCGGAAAAGACCACATCACCACCGACCCCAACTATAAAGGTTGAACCATCCACATCCAATGCTCAAACCCCTAAAGTGTCTATGAAAGAGAAACCCCGAGCTGGGAAGTACTGACCTTTGAAGAAGAAGTATGATATTCTAAAGCTTCTAGCTTCAGTACCAGCAAAGCTATCAATCCTGGATGCCTAAATACTATCTTCAGATCTTAGGGAGGCACTCATCAAAGCCTTACTATGTCCCCTGGAGTTTGAGACTGAAGCAGCAGGCGCCAAAATATATCAAATAAAGAACAATCCTGAAGAATGGAATGCTGTCATCTCCTTTGTAAATAGGGATGAAGACACCATCATGAAAGGGAAAATAAAACTCTTTTATGTGTTTGAAAAAATAAATGGAATCGATATCTCAAGGATCTTCACTAACAACAACTATGGAGTCAACCTCCTCACACTGCGAACGCTTCTTCGGCTGAGCTATGATGAAGAAAATTTGACACCCTTCACTACAATGCTACTGGGATATGACAAAAGAGAGCAGAAACTATTGGGGAAAATCACGCTTAAAACTCAGCTCAGAGACCTCATGTCAGATTTTGAGTTTCTAGTAGTGCGGAAAAGTATAGCCTTCAATGTCCTGTTAGGGAGGCCTTTGTTTCATAAACACACTTTAATTCTGTCATCTTACCATCAGGGAATCAAATATTTCACTATAAAGAAACACATGACATTGAATGCCCATAAATCCCAGTTTGTGTCATGTGAGTCGCATTATATCAACTGGGGGTTCTTTAAATCTGAAAAAAACACCCTTATGATAACAAAATTGATTGGATTACAACACCAAATCGATTAAAAATGGCTCCTGTCACCCCCAGTAGCGTGAGGAAGAGTACATATTACCCATCATCCAAGTTGAATGCACACATGCAAGTCCGAATGCAGACTCAATTGTCTGCATGATCTCTGTCACGACCACTATGTCCAAAGACATGGAAGAGCGGGATAACTAACATGATTTTAAGAAAATACATATCAAAGATACTCACAGCTCATCCACAAGACCTCAAACTACCCTTGCATCACTCATAAAAGAAAAAACTATTTCTCTCCTAACATTGTAAAGTTCATCTCAAAAATTATATCTCTGTCACAAGAGGACAAATATGAAGATAATAAAGAAGAAGAAGAAAAGGAAGAGCTCAGAGATGGCCCTCATGCATTTGAAGAAGGTTTCTCCATCACAATCGATGAACTCAAGAAGATAATCTGGGGCACTAAAGATGATGTGCTACCCACTCTGATCAGTTTGGCTATGCCTGTCGATGAGAAGGAGGCGTATACCTCCTTCCTAAAAAAGAATCGAGATGTTCTTGCCTGTAATTAGACTGAAATGACATACCATGATGATGAGGTTTCCTCTCATCATCTAGGATTACAAGAAGACCACTGAGGCTATAAGAAGATAGCTAGAAGGACCCAACAGACACATGATGCGAAAATAGAGGATGAAGTTGACAAGCTGATCAAAGCCAACATTATATAGGAGTTCCAGTATCCGATCTGAATGGAAAACATAGTTACTATCAAAAAGAAGAATGGATAGATTAGAATCTGTATTTAATTTAGGGACCTTACTTGGCATTTCCCAAAAGACGATTTCCCAACCCTGATAATAGAATTTTTGATCGATGAAACGATGGAATATGAAGACATATCTTTCATGAATGGCTATTCTGGATAAAACTAGGTCCACATAGACTAGATAGATGAAAAAGCTACCAATTTTAGGGCCCCATAGAGAGTGTTCTGTTATAAACTGATGCCCTTTGGTCTAAATATCATCGATTCCACATACCAGCGCACTATGAATTTCATCTTCAAGTCCATCTTGGGAAGATTCATCGAGTGTTATGTCAACGATCTGGTGGTTAAATCATGATAGTTCTCAAACCACCTAACCAATCTTGAAAATTTATTCAACAAGATGTGACATAACAGTTTAAATATGAATCCCCTAAAGTATTCCTTTTTCATTACCACAGGGAAATTCCTCAGCTTCGTCATACGCCATCGCGACATCGAAGTATACCCCGAGAATACAAAATCCATCCTTGGAATGTCCCCACCTCGCAACCTCATCGAGTTGAAAGGTCTCTAGGGGAACCTCTCCTACATTGGATGCTTCATCGAAAATCTAGTAGGTAAATGATTACCTTTCACCAGTCTCAGGATGAAAGGAGTTATGTATAAGTGGGATAATTATTTCCAAGAAGCGTTAGACAATCTTAAAAGATTTCTACTAATACTTCTAGTGATGATACCAGAAGTTGAGGGGAGACCACTAATTTTGTACATAACCTCCCTGGAATGGTCATTTAGCGCCTTCCTCACACAGAAGAATGATTTCTATAGAGATAACAACCTCTATTACCTCATTTACACAATTATTGATGCTCAACAATGGTATTCAAATGTCTAAAAGAAATTCCTATCCCTAATCTTCTCAATTCAAAAAATCATGCATTACCTGCAGCACCATGAGGTACAACTGGTATCCCGCTGCAACCCACTCAAATATATCCTCAACTATCCCATGTTAAATGGGAACCTATCATGATCGGTGGTCATCCTACAACAGTTTGACATACGGTACATGCCCCAAAAAACTATCAAAGGATATGAATCAGCAGAATTCCAAGAAGATAACCCCTCAGAAAAAACAACATAATTTTATGCCGAACTCCTCAATGAAGAAGTGTTATCCGTATAGAAGGACCCCTGGACATGGAAAATTTACTTCTATGGTGCTCTTGAAGCCTGATAGGTAAAATTATGTATGATCCCAAGATCAAAAAAGTGGGGATTGGAAGTACACTCATATCCACCGAAAAGGCTATCATGTCTTACTCTTTCCTACTTTCGGAAGGGTGTATAGATATTAAAGCAGAATATTAGGCCCTCATTGCTGGCCTAGAAATGGCACTTCATGTGTAAAACAAAAACCTAAAAATATAGGGTAATTCAGAGCTTGTCTTCAAGTAGGTCAGTGGTGACTACACCATTAAGAAAGAACTATTGGTCCCATTAATGAACCATGTTTGAGAACTGATGGAAAAAATCCCATAAGAACCAACATTGACTTATGTCCCCCACTCAAATAATGCCCAAACTGACGCTTTGGAAAATGTAGCCACAACCTTGGCCGATCCAGACTAGAATGAAACGGTCATTAGCATTGACCACCTCTGGATGGTCTTTCCATTTATCCAGTAAAATACAGAGGAAATTGATGAAATTAATCCTGTTATTGAGCCTTATGGTCACACCAATGGCTGGATGATGCACATTAAAAATTACCTTTAGAATGGAGAACCCCCACTATATAGGGCTAGAAGAGAGTGTTCTGAAGATAGGCAATATATTTTGCCTTGTACAATGGGGTAAACCAAGAAAAGGTTCTCTAAAAACAAGGCCTTGATAGAGTCCTTGTTAGTTACATTGATTGATGAGAGACTACTACTGTCATGAAAGAAGATAATGCCAGAGATTATGGAGAACACTAATTAGCAACCAATAACTCTCACCAAATCTGAAGGCTTGGGTATTACTAGACCATTATGATATATGATTGAGCCATATTTACCATTAAGTGACATCCCTTCCTTGTTCATGCTATTTTCATACACTGACCCCTGGAGTTACATCATACAGCTAAGTACTCCTGGCCATTCGCCGACTAGGGTATGGATGTTGTTGGACCATATCCTCCTGCTACAACCAAATAGATAAAGTTCATACTCATAGTGAATGAATTAATTTCCAAATGTGCTTAATCCATACCACTTAAAGAATCCAGGGTAAAAAACATCATTGAAATTATGAAGTCCAACATCATTACTAGTTGTTGTTTCCTTCATATAATACTGATGGAAAATGACACTAAATTCTATCCATCTAAGTTGGACTAGCTATACCAAGAGTATGGAATCAAAGCCTATCGTTCATCCTGCTATCACGTAGAGGCCAATGGGAAGATAGAGGCTTTCAACAAGACTGTATCCAACATACTCCAAAATATGGTTGATAAGGATAAGAAATTGTGTCCATACAAGCTCTTTCATGATTTGTGGGCTTACCATACCATGACCCGCACCACCACCCATGCAACCCCGTACTCACTAATATACGTGGCATGTGTGATTTTGCCTATCGAAATCTATGTGCCATCACTTTGTGTGGAAATTTGTGATCAAATTTATTTAGATGATAAATCCCAGAGATATATTTATTATTTGGGGTAGCTAGATGAAAAAAGGTTTCACACTTTACACCATTTGTAAATCTACCAAAACATGATTGCACGAGCCTTCAACAAAAAGGTTCGCCTTTGATCTTTCCTCAAAAGAAAAATGGTGTTAGTCCTTAGAACCCCAATGATAATTGGGAAGAAGCCCCTAAAGCATGAACCAATGTGGGAAGGACCATATGTCATACATAGGGTCAATTCCAACAAAGCATACGCCCCAATATCGATGTGCGGACAACCCATCCTGGCTCCCACAATTACAAAGTTCTTGAAGTAGTACTTCACCTAATAGAAATACCGTGATCTCATGGTCCAAGCTCTATGACCTTAAACTATGAGTACCAATACTGTGATGTCATGGTCCATGCTCTAAGACCATATACAATGAGTAGCAATAAAATTATTTCATGGTCAAAGCTCTAAGACCATAAACTATGAGTAGCTATAAAATGATGTCATGGTCGATGCTCTATGACCTTAAACTACAAGTATCAATACTGTGATGTCATGGTCCAAGATCTAAGACCTCAAGCTATGAGTAGAAATACCATGATGTCATGGTCCAAGCTCTAAGACCCTAAACTATGAGTTGTTGTCTTTTCCACATGACGTTAAACTCTAAGGAACTCATCCCTAAAACATGACATTAAACTATGACTCAGGTCCTCGCTGTAAGACATTAAACTACATGGCACAATGTGTCCTAATCTCCGGACAATAAACTGAATGATATCTCACATAACTATGCACATCTTGCTTCAGGCCCTCGCATGATACGCAATGATGCCTCGATCCTCAATCTTGAACCCACCCCCACAAAAAATTCCCCCATAATATTCTCAACTTCCCAACACTTGTAGAGGAAATCATATGTCCACTACTAGTTTCTCACATCGAGTATAACTCACGTGATATTAGGATAAGTGGTAGGGATTCTCCTACATAAAAAAATTATAGGGAGATATGGTAGACTTGACACCCATAGCACCTGAAACAAAAGTTACCCTATACATGGACCAAGCTAGATCGGTATATGGAAAGTTCAGAACTACGTATAGCTTGATTCCTAACCATGAACAATACGCAGTGACACCCAAATTTGGAATCCCAGCCAAAACATCATCATAAAAAAAATTCCTCACATTTCCTTACACATGGACTGATCCAAATCGGTGTAGGGAATATTCAGAACTACATATGTCTTGATTCCTGTCCTTGCAGGATACGCAGTGACACCCAAATTTTGAATCCCTTCCCAGCCACCATACAAAAAGTTCCCATTTCCCTATGCTTAGGTTAGACATGTATGAGGAGTGCCTGAAAGGTCCTAATCATAGATGATAAAATGAAAAATTCTACAAGAGTTATGTGTGGTCCATTTATAAGTTTAACGAGATCCCGCACATACCCCTCACTAATAAGACGTTTAAATATCTTTCTTCTCTCTATACACAAGCGTCAGACCTATGTGGAAGCTCCATAAGTTCATAATTAATCATGGCCTGGGTCATCTTTATGTTCCCAAGAAAATATTTCCCATTTTTCAAACTCCATACCCTAGGAAATCATGGACCCCCATAATTATTCAAGGCCATACAAGACTGAAGGATAGTGTCCTGCAGACACCTTTCTCTTGGTTATGCACATCATGCCTCGGTGGCTATTCATAGGTTCTCACAAAAATGACTGTTAATCAAAGGAAAATTCATCCCCAGGAGAGAAATATATCATCTCAGTATGCCTAATGTCTTTGAAGCCCCATGTTATTCTTCCTGATTCAAGTTTCCCCTAGGGCAATGGTTTACACATTATATCATCACTCACGTGTAAGGATTGTCAAAACATCCTGGTTGCAATTAACACAAAACTATTAAAGATATTTATGTTGGCATAATCATCCTCACTTTAAGACTCTAAACGTCACAACATCATGTCCTCACCATAGAACATTAAAATGAAAGGCCAAAATCATCCTTGATGCATGACGTTAAACTACATAGCATTTGCTGAAACCTAATGTGCCCTCTAATTTTTATTTTTTTGTACTTAGGTAATGACTTGTAATACTTGTAATCCCTTTTTTCTCACACTGATCATAGCTCAAATTATTTTAGGGATATTCATGAGAGATCCACCATGATGTTATGGAAAACAAAACTAGGAATTTGGTCCTAACAGCACAACCCTAAAAGGCATGTCACGGTTCCCATCCCCGAGAGGAACCCCATGTCCGAGCCATGTGACATTAAATGAACAGGTAAACCAATGATGGGATGAATGCCTCACCCTATGTGTGAGTCAGATCTATGTAAGGGACACTTGATTCCCTGAGTAAATTTCTACCTAAATGTCCCCAATATGTCTACATACACTCCTGCCATACCCCAAACTCCATGCTCTGAGTGATTTTGAATTCTTATAACCCTTCAAGGCCATATGATATGGAAAGCCAGTGTCCTACAGACAACATTGTTTGAATAGTCACATAATTATCTGGAGGCTCTGCATATTTTTCCCACAAAAATGGTCTTCAACCTAAGGAAAATTGTTCATAGGAGCGTCTTCTCTTATCCTAGTACGCCCAATGGGTTCCAAGACTCATTCCATCCATCCTGATTCAAGGGCCCTCAATGCCATGGTTTACATTTTCCTCCCTACACACATCCAATATATATCAGAACATATGGGCCTAATTCATCTATGGTCCCTTTTGAGGTTTCAAAGGTTACCCCATCCATACGTGTGAAGTTTATCCACATACAAAAGAAGAGTTCCTCCGCTCATTTCTAGGTTTCCCTCGAAGAAGCCCCGTTAAAATTTCTATTTTCATGTTTAGGAGAACCCTTTGTAGAAGGTCACGTGCCATATTTAGAAAGTTCTCAATCTCCATAATCCTCTATATCCAATAGAGATGGAAGGATAGTGTCCTGCATACACCTTTATTTGAATATTCACATCATGCACTAAAGGCTCTGCATATGTTTCCCAAAAATGAAGATCAATCAAATACAAATTCATCCCCAAGAGATTCCTTTCCCATCTCCATATGCCCAAATGAAATTCATGTCCTATTACACCACTAGATTTGGAAAAATCCTGGATAATGGCTTACATATCTTCCTATTTCTGATTTTTCCTGAAAAAAAAGATTTCCAACTGAACTGACAATTCACAAGCTCTCCCTCATGTAAGTAAGAACCGTGTGGGATCATTTTCCCACTCAAATCTGATATGAATTTCCATAATATTATCAATAACCACTACTCAATATAACCACCCATTATGGCTCCCAACATCAAAATAAATTAAAAAATGTTGTGTAACCCCACTAGGCCATCAGAGATGAAACTCCAGCTTTTTGGAGACACCATTGTTTTTGTTATGCACATAATGCTCCAGTGGCTCTACATATGTTGCCCACAAAAATGGCCATCAATTAAATTAAGATTAGTCCCCAAGAGAGTCCTTTATGAACTCCGTATTACTTAAATGGATCCCAAGCCTCATGCATGTCCAAAATTATAAATCTATGGTTAAAAAAATCCCAAATACATGTATGAAGGATATTAGAACATTCCTGGCTGACCAATCCCGAATTGCGGCCCTGCCACATTAATTTTGGCCATAGCTGTTCAACCTAAAGCATTAGTAATAAGATTGATTGGAAGGACTATAAACTGCAAAGAAAAAGACACTATACTTGGCAAGGGGAAATTCCTCAGAAGGCACCTCTGGGTAAAAGTCATGTATCGGGACATTAAAAACATTGAGCCATCAAAAGAGGCATAAATCTTTTTAAGTCGAAAACCCAGAAAAGGTGTATTGATAAAAATTGTTGTTATTCCCTCTAACCATGTTCCAAGAAGTTTTAGGAAAAAATTAGGGTAATAATAAAAAATTCATAAAATTTTATGAGGTGTTCAATAAAACCTCAACAATAGTCGATCTACGCTCGCTGAGCCCCATTGCTCCATAAACAATTAGGGCCCGAGTCTTTTATTTCCCATTACTGGTAATGGTTTAAAATTAATATCTAACCAAAATGATGTTTATATGATTGATTATGATCAATTTATAGAATCATAAAAGGAATAAATGAAGTGTTTAAAAGAAAAATTGGTTCCATCATATTTCAAAAAAAATATATGGTGGCCATCCACATCCTAGAGCCTCTCCTTATAAGAAATACAAGATCTTTATAAGAGGTGTTCGATAGATTCATAGAGTTGCATCAAATATTGGTACGAATTCTCAAAATCTTGGTGAAGCTTCAATAAATTGGACATATCAGCCCCTACACTAGCCTGTTATGCCTCGCGTCCCTCATGGCTTAGAGGCCGGTACTTTCTCCCTCTTGCATTTTTGGTAGCCCCTCCTTAATAGTCACTGCGGCTTGGGACAACTCATATTTGAGATACTCTAGTTTATGGATTTCTTCCTCCACTTCATGGTTGAGTTGTTCTATGAAATACTCTTGATTAATTAGTTAGTTTTGCAACTTTTTCACCATTCCAGCAAGAGTGGAAGCTTCATCACCTAGAATGTTCTAGGTAGCAGCAATATATGTCGTCGAATCCATCATGGAATGTCAAGATTAAAGGGCACTAGTTGCTTCTCGAGTGAAAATCAATTCTTTAATATATCATAAATACCATGATAGTTAAATAAACCAACACCCATGACCACAAACTAGCAGTGTAACTTTGGAAATTTCACTAGAATCTCAACCAATGGAGTCTAGGAAATTAATCAACAAATGTTTTTCAATGCCTTCTCCCCAGAGGGGAAATGATTGACCAGGATTTCTTGATCGGTCTTGGAATCACTCCCTGAAAATGTGATATAGTCTAGAATGAATTTTACCAGAGAGGGACTTGATTCACCAGCTACAGCGTGGCTCAACCCTACAATAGCCTCGTCTCAGGTAATTGTAATGGATGAAAAAATGGGGGTGTCCACCACTATTGCCAAGGCATGTGGTTTTGATTATGTGGATATGGAGGATACCACTGTACCACCAACCCCCACAGTAGCACATCTATCTAAAAGAGGTGGTTCTACATCTTCAATCACTAGTTGCACTCTGTGGTTATTCAGGATTACTGAATACCTGGGGCCAGGCTCAGCCAAAACAGTAGCCCAGAGGGTGGACCTCAAAAAGTTGCTAGATTATATAAGGTATGTGGGGATAGTCAGTCCAGATAAGGATATTGGTCTCAAAATCATGGCGGCATGAAACATGACACCTCTGAGAATTTGAAAAAAATGTCATGATATCCTCCTTCAAATTTTCAGGGGACGGAACATCAGCCTCCCAGATTGTGACTTTCCCAGAGCCACCATGAGCATGAAGAACATCAATTTATGAAGTGACACCCTCTATAAGGGAAAAAACTGCTCGATCGAGATAGAATGGCTCCTTGATATTCAAATCCCCTCCAAGATCCTGCAAGGCCTAGGGCTCGCCACTAGACTCAACCCCTGATATAAATACCACCATGTCTCTCTCCATGAGAGTAAGCTCAGCATGGTCAAGTGAGATCTCAACTTCGATAATCCCTTCCATTATTTGGGCAGAGATTGTTCAAGTGGGAGCAGACGCACCTAGGGGGTCAATATCACCCCCGATATCTTCAAATTCCCATGTTTCCCTATTTTTTTAGCTACAACAGATGGCGAACCTTCTTCTATCCTAAAAGGGATAGGACCTATAGATGCATGAGAGGTCATTTTCAGGTTACTGATAGGCCCTACATCAATGAACATATATGTACCAGTGAGTCAACAAGATAAGGGTAATGTGTTCAATCACCTGGTGATCCGATAATTACTTTTGATCTTTCTTCGAATATGCTTTGACATCAGGGAGGATTTCTTGCACTAATTTTATTGTCGGGGAGATGGCTCTTGAATAAGATAACCGAGAGGAGTTGGAGGAGGAGATGACCTGGAAGGGTCTATAATGATCGCTTCAATATGTTCTTGGACTTCAGGGGATCCTTCCTTAGTACCCCCTACCATTGATGGGGATCACTATCCATTCGCAGTACATGTTGGAGAATTAATAGGGAAAAATCCATTTCTTGAGATCCAGTAGGCCCCTAAAAAATAATATGTAAAGGGGGAAACTTTTAGCATCTTTGCAATAAAATAATTTAAGTCCAAAGGTTGCATCAAAAACAACCTCTCCCATCAATCATTGGAATACATCCATCAATGCCACATGGTCTAATTAGTAACGGATGTCTACAGAGCATGAATACAGTTTTCCATTTCATTCAAGTAAGAAGCCACCTCATCAGGCTCTTCGTTGGCCAAAATATCGATAGGATCAATGGCTTCCCCAAAACGTGGAAGATCGAAGTGTTCCCTATAAATAATTCTCCATATATCTTCATTTTAAGGGATCTCCCTTAATTCATCCCAGACTATCCAAGAGTCTAGAAATGCAACTGTAATTGGTATTGATAACACTAGATTATTGTTGAAAGGAATCAGAGTAGGTTTCGAAAACCAAAAATGTTTCCCGAGTGTCCCTACAAACTCGGGACCTCAATAAGAGGAACATTTATGAGTCAATGGGAGAATTTAAGAAGCTTTTTTCAGGGCAACCATAATAGATAAACAAACAATGTTGCCATCTTCATCAATAATTTCTAGTAGAAACATGGAATGTACATGATGTGATTACTTGCAGTGACCACTTTGGGAGTGGATGATGTTCTCGAGGTCCTTAAGGTATCAACTCACCCTATCTAGATCCTCGTCAAAAGAAACGTGAGATGATTCTGACACGTAGGCAATGCTAGTAAGGGAAACTTACCTAGTCTAGAGGAGCATCCATAAATCATTAGGGGACCGGTCACATGTATTGGATAACTTCCAAAAGGCCTCATTGCCTCTAGGCCACTAGAAAATTATCCTTGGGGGGAATGGATGGTGAACTCCTGAAAGTAGCTTCAACACCTTGTTCGGCCACCCGTGAGGTCATAATCCCATATTTCAGAACTTTCCTTGGGGGGGGGGGGGGTTCTAAGAGGCCTTCGGAGGACTTATCCTGGTCATGAATGTTCAACAAATCCCTTTCCTTCTCCTTTCCCTTTTCCTTGGATTCCATTGAAATTGTCACGACAGGCACTTGGTCAGCTAACTAGCCATAGAGATAAGATTTAACCTAGGCCTCAGCATATTTCTTTGTAAGGAAGGTCATAAAATCCCTAGGATCCGAAATTATTGCATGGATATTGGTATTATCTCAGGTAAATATTATACATTGTTGGAGGACTATCATTATATGTTTCTCCTAATGAGAAATGTTGAGAGAAAGATGGAATAAGTTATAGATGCAGTTGAATTGTGAAATAAATATGCAGGGTTTATATCCCACAAAAATAAGTCCCCCACCGATACAGGAAACCAAGATGCCCTCTCATAAGAAAAATAAGTATCCTCGGTTGATGATGTCTTCATATTATCTATTTGTAATAATAAAATTATGGGAATCATAAGGGTGATAAGATAAACATTCGTAAACATTGAGACTAGCCATTAAGTCCGACTTGTTCTTTTCGATTTTCTCATCTTCATTATCCAATGATGCCCAAGCTACTGGTATAGCCCCGCTGGTGCTCTGAATGTATAGTCAGAGGGTGGAATGAAGAATTGGTAAGGAATTGATGAAGGAATACCTCATATATGGGATCCCATCTAGGCCCAAATAACATAAAAGGTCCCAATCATCCAATTAGGTGACCCCCTCACTAATTTGACCTAGTAGGCAATAAATCTTGTCCAACACCAGGATAGACAAATTAATACATCTGCCAATGGCCAACTGAGTAGCCATTATAAATGTTGAGGCTCTTACACCACCAGATTTCTACACTGGTTGGATCCACCCACTCATAAACAAGTACAAGAAATCCATTAGTTGAAATAATTGATCGACGTCAAGGATGAGCCCCCAACCCCATTTTTGAAAATTACCCACTTCCAGGGTGGGCCAGTAAGTACCCGCTCACCTTTGGGTGGTTTGGGTAAGACAATACCTGGGTCTCTGCAGATCAGGCTCAAGATTAGTATGCTTAAAAGAATTTCTAAACAAGTTGTCAAAAGGAACGTCCTACTTCAGACAAAGACTGATTTCATTTAAAAGCATCTTCGCTTGGACAATGAGTTTCTTGGTTGGTGGTGCTTCTTTACTTTTCATCCAGAATAGAGTAGGGAGGAAGAAATTCATCGTACATTTCCTAAACGATAGGGACTCTAGAAATTATCCGGATGTCCCAAAGACTGATGCCGACCTCCCCGTTGGTCAAATGGATGGTGATGGTATCTGGACTCCACCTGCATAAGAGCCATGAAATAAGGGTAGTTGGGAGATGGTTGAATGTTGGAGAAACCAAAGCGGGCTCATACAATCCCATGGTGTTAATATTTGTTCAGAATTCTTCGCAACTCTGGCGAACACAAAAAGGCCACTCCCAATCCATGCCAAATGAGCCTCTAGAGTGTAGATCCCAACAGGATGACAAACTGTGGTTCTCTTTTTCTGTAGCCTTCCTGGAAATGCTCTAGTAATAGTGGGCCATCTGGTCGATCTTCCGCCGTACTCCCTCTATAGTTCAAGGTTCATAGTTCAAAAAAGACTCGAAAGTAATAGCTCTCTGAAGGTAACACCACTTAGAGGAAATAACTACCTTTAGAATAGAGTTATTAATTATCCAGGTGGTAGGCTGATCGTTCGGATTCAGTGATGGGATCACTATGTCAGACAATAGACCAAACCCATAATAAAGAATCTTGTCTGGAACTGGGTACTATTGTTGTCCTGTCGTTAGTAGATTTCCAAAATATTGGTGAAATGGAATGACCAGAATTTTGTCATCAACCAAAGCAACCATGTTCTTCGATCTTTCATCAGCAACGGAAAGATGGGAAATAATAGTTGCCTTAAAAGAAGTAGCGACATCAGCACCAGCCTATGAAGCAGCTATTGTAACCAGCACAGGAAGATCCAAAAGCCGATAAAAAGTCAATCCAATAAGAAATGTTGAATAATGTCTACAAATGAGTGGCTATAGGACTTAACTTATGTCCGCATAAGTCTCCTCATACTATTTCCAGAAACGATTTGTGATAGGCATGATCTGCATACTATATGATATTCAAAATCAACCCCACCTATAGCTACGAAAAGTGACTGAATTTCACCATGTACAACCATTGCACGCGAACCTTTCGTGAGGCGTTGGCGTGGGGTTCATTGGATGAATAACATAAAGGTTCACATAAAATGGACACTATGAACCTAGGCCTCATTAAGTTCATGTTCAGAAGTTGCGAATTAATTTTTATGTTCATATTATTAGTTCTCAAAGTTCAGATCACTAATTCATGTATGGTATGTGGACACAAAAGCATCGTAGCATTCTCTTATGTGGAATCCGTATTTTAATATTAAAATTCCATAGCACTGTTTACGAAATCCGAAAATATGGAACACAGACAATGAAATGGAAGGAATTTTGGTTTGCAGTACGTACGAAGCGGTTCACGAATGGGATTTTCATAAGAAGCACTATACAAAAATGGGGGGGAATCCAAAGGAGTTGAGATCACTTTTAGCCATCATAAATGGTAAAAGAAACGTAACATGAGCCCATATATATGTTTGGTCTCATCCAATCTGACCCATCTATTTTACCATGAACCATTTCAGTTCAACACCACTTCTACATTATAATAGTCCCCTTTTCATTCTTAAAAGGCCCCATTCTGATGGGGGGCATTTGTAGGGTCCTAAAAATTCCACCAGAGACGAAAATACCCCTACAATCACTATGCAGAACGAAGAAATTACTCTTACAAGTCTAGCGAGGTGAATGGATTAAAATTCAGTTTCAAATTTCAGAGGAAACTTAAAGGAATTCAATTTTCAACAAATTTTAGCTGGCGCACGTACCATTACCGTGAAAGTTTTGTGGACCACCTAATCACAAACCACAGGGTATATAGAATGATCTAGAAGGTGTCGTCCCGTATAGTGATGGCCAACAAACCCAGCTGGTTGTGAACCGCGTCGCTGAAGGACTCATGCGCGTGAAGTCAATCTGTGTATCATTCCACAAACTCATTAGTTTGCGAACAAAGTGAATGGGTTGGGTTCCGCATACCATTATCACAAAACTTAGCCTCTGCAATCCCTGGATATACAAAGTCTTCCATTGGTCAGAATATATCTGCATGGGCCTCTGCAAATGGTGTTGCATTCCCAATAGATACGATTTCCCCGATGATCTATAAAATGAGCACATCATGAATTGAGGAGGAGACGAACAATGACTGTTTTAAGGGGAATATGAGCATGGGAATAAGAATTGGGAGAATATTACACCTTTTGTCTTGATTCATCGATGAAGCTCGAATTATGAAACACGCTCTCCATAAGTACTACCAGCCATGAACCACAAAACATGGAAACATAATAAAAAAGAGGACCATGAACCTAACTAGTGAACAGTGAACCACATAATTCTCATAGATGAACTCCCCGTGAATGATAATCCCACACACCTTCTTTAATAGGGTGCTCTATGTAGTGTACCACTATGCAGACTAAACCTGGTGCTGCGTGCTGGATCAGTAGACGGATGGGACACAAAGTTGCGTGATGGATCGCATACCTCTTTGGTACACAGTCGACTAAACCCATGCCCATATACTACATCGGTACTGGGATGAACCCTCTGCCTATATACCATTATGGTATGATGAGTATCCCCCATCCTGTATAAGAAACCATTATGCAGAATGGGGTGTTTTATAGTATTATTTCCTCCAGTTCGAACCTCACCCCTCTACTAACATCGTGTCATCCATTATCCCTCCACAAAAAAGTCCTATGGAATCAGGCCAAAGCCTTCTCTGTGGCCACCAGACCCATATGATCAGACCATTAGGTTCATCAGTATGCCCTATTGAGTCTACATACTCATGGTGAGCAGAGTCGCAATGGAACTCCCCACAATGGTTCGGCCTTCGAGAATTCCTCAGGGTCTACATTCCCATGGTAACCTGGAGTCTATCTTTGGGATGCCAATGTGAACTTCCCTGTTCTAGGGATTAAGGGTGATCACTTGATTTTCCCTTCAATGATGAATAGTGATCAGTCGAAGGAGTTATGTTCGATTCTTCTTTGATGTGGAGTAACCTCCTCCCCGTTCCAAGAATGTATTCTGGGGCCCTCCCACTGAGGTAAGTCCCCAGTCTACTAAGGCCAAGCCGCATGAACATTAATTTCATTTAACATGGAAAGGTTCATCACTCCGCACCCTTACCCATGGTCGCCCCGATCACATATGTAGTAGGCTCACCCTCTCCCACTAGTAGAAGAAGAAACCTATGCTTTGTTGAATCTTTCACATCCTCTTATTTCTCACACCGAGCATGACTCATGTGGGCTTAGAGGTTTGTGATGATTAAAAAATCCACAAATATGAACTATGAGAATCATAATTCCTAATCAAAACCAGATACGTAGGATGCCTACTCAAAGGCCCAAGCTCTAAAGGGTGTCCATCCAAAATGGTTCAACCAATCATGTCTCCTTAAGTGTGAAGCTTATATGCGCAAGCCCCAAAAAATAAAACTTCATGGGTTATGATTCTTATCCTAAAGATACATAGGAAAACCATCTTATGGGTCCGATCCCAACATTAAATCACTTTCCATCCCTTCTGGATGAGGATATACTATAGAGCACCTTATTGTATGGATCAAGTTAGAATCACCTCCGTGGAATCAAACATATGCATTCCTAAGATGATCCTGCAATCCTAGGGTAGCCTATGGAAACACTCTTTGGGAATGAACCAAGTGTTCATGAACATATGAATATGAATTAAATCTATAATAGAGTCCCATATATGGAAATAATCCTCCCCCACAAGGGTGTGGTGATATTGAATTCCCATCCTATCGAGCAATAGTGTACTCAAGTATTGTTGGATAAATCATCAATAAACATGCACTTGCCTTTGTAAATAAGGTCCATGAATCATGGATACCAGGGTCGTTGGGTATTTCTGGCTCCACAAATAAACCTGTTGGAGACTATCTGAGGATGTTATATCCGAGGAGGACCAATTGCACATGTACTTGACACCACCCAATAACCCATTGGGACTGACTAACTGTGGAATATCAATCCCAATGCGAAAGGGGTGAATTTCTTAGTCCCTATAAGGTTAATCCAACCATCATCTAAAGGATAATGATGTAGATTGGGTCGAAACAAAATAACTGGTGAATTTGACATGTAACCATATTTTATAAAAGGGAAGGTTGGTGATCCTCATCAGACCATTTCACCATCACCTGGAACATGCCACCTCAGAAGAGGAACATTGTTATATATTCCATTGTTAAAGTAGAACATGCCAAACCCAACGCATGTACTCACATATGAATAAACATAACTTGAACCTAATTTTTTATATTGTGAAGAGGCTATCAGGATTCTTGACATAAGAGAGAAAGTATTGTGAAATAATAGGACTCGAATGATAAATGTTCTTTAGAGAAACCATAAAATGGAAGAAACAACATAGGAACCTGAAGATGTATTAAAGAAGAACCACCCACATATGTTTAGAGGGAAATATTCCTGAGAAATTCAAAGAGAGAAAGTTTAGAAGGAGGGAAGAATATAACACCCCAATATTTTATGGTATGTATCCTTTTAAATAAATTAAATTCATTAGATATATTACATTACACACAAAATTTTATCATATTGTATAAATCATATAAATCCACATATAGAACACAAAACATACTTTTTAAATTAATAATGAATGAAATAAGAGGTTTTTTCTAGAAATTAAGGAACATATACCAATGAAATAGTAACTTGACCTCTAGAATAGTAATGTAACCCTTACGAAAAGTAATTTATCCAATAGAATAGTAACCTCACCTATTAGAGTATAAATAAAATTTAGGAATCTTATAAATAAAAATAGGTTATAATTATATCATATTATAATTAAATAAATGATTTATAAATTATTAATTAAGTGTTGATTTTTTAATAAACATAAATTTTTATTTTCTATTTTATAATTAATATAATAATTTAAAAGAGAATTTATTTTCCTAAAACTTATTCATAAATAAATATTTTCTTTTCTTATGATTATAAGATAATTTTAGGAGATAGTAATTAATTTTCAGAGTGTTATAAAAGTAGTAGTAATTTTAAATTTTGTATTTTCCAAGTAAATTATGAATTTAATTAAAAATTAGATTACTCATATTTAAAAAATTATTTTCATAAATTTTAGTTTATTTGTGAATTATACAGATCAAAAAATTTTAGGGTTAATTTTTGGGAATTTTATGAAATACTTGAATTTTTGGTGAATAGTAAAACATGATCATTTATAGTATATATACGTTATAAAATAAATACACTCCTCGTTAGTTCATGGATGATGTATGAAAGAGAATCTCAAAATACCATTCCTTATTTTAATATATTTATTTATAATTATCAAATTAATCATATTCTTGAGGAAAAATAATAAACTAATGAATAAAATAATGAGAAAACACCCCTCTCCTCCAATATAAATACCACCCCTCACCACCTCTTTTCCTCACACCTATTAAAACATGAAGCTTATACAATTTATTCATAATCCTATTATAAATCCTCTTAAAAACGTCAAGGAGCCATTGTTCTCTCTAAAATACCAATCACAAGCCCCCTCAAGTATGTTCCTGATGAGATGAATTCAAGAGGTAAACCCTTAATCCTCCCCTCTCAATTTCTTTCAATTTCTTTTCTTTTCTTATCCTTCCCTGACCTCCTCTATCAAAAAATTAATCATAAATATATTATATTATATATACTTTAATTTTATTATTTTAGTGGAAAATACATCATCAAACCCCTCTTTATCATCCTTTTATTCTAGAAATGAAAATATCTATCATGACGTGCCGATTTACCACCATCGTGGACGATGCGTTTTAATATTCCATTACCACCTTAAAGGCTGGTTATAAAACAATTATTATGGTTAAATAAGATTATATAATACATATTATAGTTAATATAATGTTCTATAAACATTTTATATACATAATATTAAATTATAAAACAAAACTAGTTGGTGATGATCGAAATTTCACCAAAATAAACTAATAACTATCATTAAGATTTTATCTATTGAATCATTCTAATTCCATATAAAACAAAGATTTATAATATTATTTAATATTTTTAAATATCATTAATATTAAATAATTTAACTTATGGAGTTTATCTAACATTTTACATGAATTCCCATAATTATACACAAGTAAACAAATCATGAAAACCAAAGAAACAAGCACTCTCGAATGATAATATTATATCTTATAACTCATTTAGAAGTACATGAATAAAATTAATAATATTATACAAAACCAAATAAAAACGAAAACATTTACGAATTAATTTACTCATTTATTTAATCTAAATATCCATGACGTTAAGTGAAAGTGTAGAAAACTTTTGGACATAAGGTAAGAGATTCCCCCCCCCCCCCAATATCCATTTTTCATTCAGGTTACTCATTCCCTCACATTACCCAAATGTATTTCTTAAATATTCTTCATTAATACTCCTAAATTATGTTTTTATGTTCCAAAAATATTTACTAAGCTCAATTATACTTTATTTGATGGGGAAATACATGTTTTATAAGTTGTCTTTTCAATTCTTCCGGATAAGCAAACTCGATTTAAGCGAATATTCAAAATTTATTACCCATTTTCAAGTACTATATGTAATATATTTTGAGGTACCAAATTTTTTCTAAAATCAGTAATTTTATCATAAAACACTATGTTTTCATTTATGGTTTTATAGAAACAATTATTTATTTTTTCCACTGAAATACTTGAATATTTCCTTAAACTGCAATAAAGAGGCTCATTTATAGAGTTTATTAAACACTCCATTTAGACATTTTCATTTTATTTAGACATAATTTATCATAATTTATGAATATTTACCATTATTAATGTCTTAGTATGATTTATATTTATTCTTTTATGGACTCTATTATGATATTCCCTTTAGTTATGCCTTATTCGCCACTTATTCCTTGTGTGTAAAATATTTACAATTCCCTTTCATTTTTTATCACCATTCATTAAATATTTCATTAAATATTACTATTTTTTGTGTCATGGATATTATTATTACTTTAACCATGTATCATTTTTACAAATAATGTTTTCTTTGAATGATTTTTTAATTATGTATATATTGATGAATCTGTATACTCTACTCAATAAAGATATTTTGGTAAGCCATATTATTCCTAACATAAATATTTTTATAATGAATTATTTGGACGTGCAGTAATGGGTGGGGCCTAGTTATAGATATCCCCACTATATATCAATAGGTATCATGAGACAAAACAGTTAGTAAAAACCCCTTTCTCTTTGATTCCATGAATAATTAGATGGGGGTTTACTTATATAGTTAAACCATCTTGACAGTATAATAGTTCATGTTACAAATACATGATGTCTAAATTAATAATTATCTTTATTCATTATTCACTTATTAATCTCGATTATATATTCACTATGACAAAATCCATGGATTCATTTTTATTCTCAGTTTAATGATGGAATGTTTTTTAAAGTTATTTACCTTGACATTATTATTATGCCTTATTGAAATTTCTTTGATTATTATTGATTCATGTAAAACTAACTGATAGTTTGATATCACCCTTTAATTTGATTTCATTCTCCATATTATGAAGATGAAATCATTAAATATGTGACAAGAAGCAATTTATTTTCCATTGTTAGGATCTATGTTTAATTACCAATATAATAAAATAATAATACATGTGTCAATTTTTTCAATACTACTACACTTATCGATCCATAGTGATTTGATCTATAGTATCTATTCCATTATAAAAAAATGACCATCGACTTTAGGCTAAAGGGTTGGGGTTATAACATTCTTGGTGCTGATCTCACACTACACCACCAAACTATTATTCATTAATTTATAGGCTTGTTTTTAGTTAAATTCCTTAACTCTGCACATGAATCAAATCTATTAAAGGAATCATTTTTAGAACTACGTGGGTCTTTAATATCACTTTGAAGAGATGATTACTTATTTATAGGGCCTCTTAGTTAGGCATAGCCTCAATTCCACCACTTTACAAGATATTTTTCACCAGCCTTTAGCCCCTGAAGCCTATCTTCATTTTGGGTTTGTCACTTGTTAGTTGGTCAGGGAATATTTTCACCCCCTATTTCGGTTAAATATTTATGACCATAAATAGTAAATAACCCATGTTCCTATTCATAATACCATAAACAACAAGGTACCGTGGTCTTGGTCATACGACCTAAAACTACAAGACACCATAGTCTGAGCTATTAGACTCTAAACAAAATAGCATAATTTCCAAGTCACAATATGTTAAATTGTATTAAAAATTCCATTACGCATGACATAAAAAATAATTCATCACATCCCTATTTCATGATGTAAAACTATGTAATACTTTCATCCAGGCTTAAGTAGGCCATAATTCTCGGTGCTGATATCTAACTACACCATCGACCTATCCTTATTTAGAACTACACGTGGATAGATTCTCATTTCAATAAGATACATAGTGACACCCAAACCCAATGTAATGTGACTAGAAGTGATGAAAATAAATTTAATTCTCTTCTAGATACAAACAAAATCGTTGTAGTGGACTGCAGCAAAGATCCTTCCATTTACAAGCCCATTTTATGTAAAATGACTTCTCTATGCACATGAGCCCAATATATGTAGGGAATCACTTTTAGATCTATGTGTGGATGGATTATCACTTTGAAGAGATATGTAGTGATTCCTAGGTCATCTACCTTAATACTATCCCAAAATCCAACCATTTACCAGATCATTTTCACTCGAATTTTTCTCCTAAGGCCTCTCTTCATGTTGGGGTTGTCACTTGTTGGTTGGAGTGGACATATTTTCATCCCCATGTTGGTAAAAGCATTAGAAACTTAAAAAATTGAAACCCCATGGTCCTAATAATATTATCTGAAACTAAAAGACATTATTGTCCTTTATGTATGAATATAAATGTCATAGAGGTCCTGATCTCACGACATTAAAAGGCATGACCGATTCGTCCTACTCACATGATGTCAAACTACATAACAACATCCCCCTCACATGTATTTAAACTGAGTGATGCTTTTGGCCCTCAAGAGAGAGGATAAACCCACCTAGAGTGTTGGCCATATACTATAACATGTTTTAATAACTATATGTGACTTTATTATTAACCTAATGGGATATATAGTGATGCTCAAATCCTACATCCTAGGCTATTATAAATGTGATAATAATACCCATGTATTTTTTTATAATCACTTATGTGTTGTGAAAGAAACATTTTCCGTTATTTGTTTTTCACACTAAGAATAGATACCATGGGCTTAGGAATTATGGAAAGGGATTCCCCACATGATCAAGTCATATCAGTTCTATAACGACCCACACTTTACATACATTGTTAATACTTCAAAATTGAATCACACTTATTACAACATATGACAAAACCACAAAGGACCGTATAGGTATAGTGTCTTTAGAAACTGGGAAACATAAACAACTGGTTCATAAATCTTCTACAGTGTCTCCCATTTATTTCATCATATCTAGGGTCCCTTTTAGCATATTCTACTTAATATCCATCTTCCTGGCCTGGGGAAAAGAAAACATAAAAGGGTGAGCTCAAATGCTCAGCAAGGGCAAATAAAGGAAATAAAAATCATATCATATCTTTTTGAAAATTAAAACCTGCAAAAGAGATCATAATATCTTAACATGGAATAAATCATAGAAGTGAAAATGAGATCCCCATAATCAGAACATAAAACTTGAATCTTTGTGGCATGTACACATAATCATGGAAAATCATTTCTTGTTAGTCATGACTCATTGCCAAGACTATCTTAGTGGACAAAGTCCCTTTCTGAACCGAGTTCACTCCTCGTTTCAGTCCTGTATCACTGAACCGAAATAACCTTCCGTTCCAGCCATGTCTATCTCATGAGATATAAAATCATTACCCAATGCATTGGAGGGAGATATAGGTCCCACCCATCTTATAATGAATCCTTTCTTATGTGTGCCACATAATCATAAAACATACATCATCGCATAACACATATAACAAAAATGGGATTCTTGAAACATCATGACATCATAAATCAATTCATATATGATAAAGGAATTCATAAACATAATTCCATCACAACATAGTCAAACCAATGTAAAAATATGGATAGAAACATAACCCTTTATTATCTTAGATGGAAAATAATTTTGATAAAACACTTGAATTGAATTCTTGAGGAAAATATCCTTTCTTCTTCAAAAACATTTTTCCTTTCATAACATGTCATACAACGTTAAAATAAAAGAAGTTGATTAAAAATAAACTTGAAAACTTGTAAAGGAAGCTTCTTTGAAGTAATGTTTTAAAAATCCATTCATGCCGTATAAGTTAAAAAAAACATTCTTCGTACTTTTGTCGGAAAAGTCAAAAAGTACCTCGTACGGAAAAACGACAAAAGATTCCTTTCATATTCTTTACTAAAAACTCACCTAAGGGTAAAATTGGATTTAAACTACTTCAAGTGGATGGAAACAATATTACATATTGAGGGAACATGGATGTGGATGATAAAATACACCCCAGTAAATACTTACAAATAAACAATCTCGGATAAAAATGAGATTGTGATATTTCCCTTACCTTAGGTCCGATTTGCTTTGTTCGTGTCCGAAGCTCCTGTATAATGGTTTAAATAATGTTATTGACTTATTCCAGAATCATACATATTGATATGAGATCATATATGGTCATATTATTAGCTTCTTGTTAGTAATATTTCATTGTTACTTGTTACTCGGGTCTTTATAACTTTTTGTTCTTATGCGTGTTTTGTCGAATAAATTCTTATTATTATATTTAGGTTATAGATAATTCATTTACAGAATGGTATTAGTGTAGTATATACCATATTAATTCATTCAATTCATTTATATAATCATTATGAAATGAACATCATGTAGAACGAGTCGCATCACATCGTGGAGACGGTATTCCGTACGTACGCACGAGTGATGATATCGTTCCTATGATCGTGGAATTGTATTGGAGTATATATATATATTATTTCAGTATCAATATTACTTAATAATAATCATATATAGTTACTGATTACACCATTATACCCATCCTTGTAAGGTGATGGTGGAAAATAGATTACACCACAGCGTGGAGACGGTATTCCGTACGTACGCACGCGCGGTGATTTCATTTTTCCGTAGGATGGATAGAAGGTGAATTAGGGTTGTTTCATATTTATAATAACATATCAGTATGTAAGTAATACTGATGTTATTACTTTATCATGAAACAACTAAAGAAGAAGAAGTTGAAGAAGAAAGAAATTGAAAAGATCGGTAATGGATATTACCTCTTCTTTGGAACGCCTTTTTGAATCCTCCACTTAAGGAACTAAGATTGGTCTTTGGAGAAGACCAGGACCTCTAGGATTATTATAGGGAAGTGGAGAAGGGAAAATGGCAGGGGTTGGCCGAGCTTGAGTGCTCAAATTGGTGTGAGGAGGAGGGGGAGGAGGTGCCCTTTTATAAGGGAGGAGAGGGGCACCTTAGGAATATCTCAAAATATTATTTTATATTAAAGTCAAAATCGGTTTATAATGGTTCCAAAGGGTCTTATTTCGAAGCTAAAGTGGGGATGGGTCGAAATACTATAAACCAATAAGATTTAGACAAGTTTAGGGTATTATTTTAACCTTATCAATTAGATTTAACTCTAAGTTAATTAATTTAACTTTTACCGTGTCTTTTTGTTTTCTTTCACTATATGGTTAATACACTTACTATAACATGCCAAACGAACCCCAAATTGTTTATTATTAATATATATATCCTTATCTAAGTCATTTGGCCGAACCTTAGATTTTTAGGAATAAAATAACTATTAATAATATAATATTTGATTTAAAAACTATTTTGTGTCAATTTTGACACTATTTGATATATGATTTTTGTGAAAGTCATAACAGAATTATATGTTCGAAACAAGTTGATTAAATCAACATTAATATATCATAGTAACCTAGAAAATTAGTGGAATTCATAAAAAGTCTCAAATTACATTTAGTTTGGTGTTTATAACATCAATTATGTCAATATTTCATTAATAAGATAATTACTGCATCATCATTGTGTCATAAATAAATTAAATTAGTTAATGTCTAAAAATTACAAATAAAATACCCTTATGTAGGAAATCTTTTTATCTTTCTAATGAATATTTATAGTCGAATTTATCTTATGTATAACCCCATATTAAAAAAAATTTACTTATTAAACTTTGATTTTAACTATTTTAACCCTTCTTTAAATAAATTAATAATAAATGTCCTAATCTAATCCAAGTGGGCCTAAATGGTCATATTTTATTCCTAAGTTTGTTTTTGGTCGAATTACACTTGTCCAATAGAATTAGGACATGTGTTAGGGTAATATTGATATCATATTTACCCATAGTTACCCTATTTACTATTAACCGCGGTAAAAATAGTAAAAAGTTACTATTCACCAAAAAATTATTTTCATCTCATTGAACCAAATTTTAGTCCTTGATATTAACCGTGTCTCTCGGATTTTTGAAATTCCATTCACAGAAGCGGTAAAATTAAGTTTTATGCAAAATTCAGTTTTTAACCTACCACTTAGTGGTTTCACTATTCATCAAAAATTGAAAGTTTTCAGAAAAATACCAAAATTTCACCCTAGGCTAATTTCGATATTCTGAGTCCAAAAATGAAGTCCATTTTGAAAAATAAAATTTATAAAATTTCAAAAAGTGGTTATTACTATTCATAACGGCTAGTTTTAATAGCATATTTTTGTTTAGTAAAACTCGGTATTGCGTACGACGCAAGCTATCGAGGAAGGTCGCGATTGCGTGTAAAGCAAGCCAAGCAAGTGTTGTGTAGAAAAAGATTCATTTGATGATTTATATAACATAAAAGTCTCGGGTGTTACATTCTACCCCCCTTAAAAAAAATTTCGCCCTCGAAATTCGTCACTTTGCAACAAACAGATGAGGATACTTCTCCCTCATCATATCCTCAAGCTCCCATGTAGCTTCTTCAAGTTGGTGGTTTCTCCATAAAACTTTCACCAAGCGAGTGGTCTTGTTTCGTAGGACTTTTTCGCTACGATCCAGAATCTCTATCGGCTGTTCTTCATAAGAAAGATCTTGCTCCAGCGGTACAACTTCTGAGCTGAGTACATGTGAAGGATCTGGTATGTACTTTCTCAGGAGAGATACATGGAACACATCGTGAACTTGAGAGAGATTCGGTGGAAGCGCCAATCGGTAAGCTACCTTCCCAACACGATCCAGTATTTCGAAAGGACCGATATATCTAGGGCTCAACTTCCCCTTCTTTCCAAATCTCATAACCCTCTTCCAGGGAGATATTCGTAAGAACACTTTATCACCCACTTCAAACTCTAGGTCTTTTCTCCGGTTGTCGGTATAACTTTTCTGTCGACTCTGAGCTGCTCTTATGTGTTGTTGAATAGATCTGACCTTTTCTGCCATTTCATCAACGAGATCAGGTCCTAATAGCTTTCTTTCCCCAACTTCTTCCCAGCAAGTTGGAGTCCTGCATTTATTTCCATAGAGAGCTTCATAAGGAGCCATCTGAATACTGGAGTGAAAGCTATTATTATAAGAAAATTCCACCAAAGGTAGGTGTTGATCCCAACCTCCTTTGAAATCCATAGAGCAAGCTCTCAACATATCTTCTAGGGTTTGAATTGTTCTCTCAGACTGACCGTCTGTCTGGGGATGATAAGCAGTGCTGAAACTCAACTCTGTATCCAGAGTATGCTGAAGACTTCGCCAGAACTTCGAGGTAAATCTCGGATCCCGATCAGATATAATAGAAAGTGGTACTCCATGCAATCTTACCACTTCCTTTACATATATCCTGGCAAGCTGATCTAGAGATAAATCCTCTCTAATAGCAATGAAGTGTGCAGATTTTTTAAGACGATCAACTATGACCCAGATAGCATTATTGCCTTTGGATGTTTTAGGAAGTCCTGTGACAAAGTCCATAGTGATGTTTTCCCATTTCCATTCGGGTATGGGTAATGGTTGTAACATCCCCTTAGACTTCTGTCTCTTAGCTTTAACTTGTTGACAAACCAAGCATCGAGAGACATATTCAGCAACATCTCTTTTCATGCCATCCCACCAGAAGTACTCTTTCAGGTCCCTATACATCTTCGTGCTTCTAGGATGAATAGAGAATGAAGAACTATGAGCCTCATCCAGCAGCTCTTTCTTTAATTCGGGGATGGGAGGAACACAAACCTGATTCCTGAACTTTATTATCCCATCACAATCAAGGTTGAATTCAGGAACATTTCTCACCTTCTTTTGTAACTCGACATCTCCTTTCTGTGCCTCTTTAATCTTCACATGTATAGATGGTTGAACATTCATTTGAGAAAGATAAGATTTTTCCCCTTCCATTATAATTCCAAGATCCATCCTTTGTAAATCCATAAATATTGGATCTTTTGTGATCCTCATAATGGATAAACTAGCATGGTCTTGTCGACTTAATGCATCTGCCACCTTGTTTGCTTTCCCAGGGTGGTAATGGATTGAGCAGTCATAATCCTTAATCAGCTCCAACCATCTTCTTTGGCGCATATTCAGCTCCTTTTGTGTGAAAATATACTTTAAACTTTTATGATCAGTATAAATATCACACCTTTCACCATAAAGGTAATGCCTCCAAATCTTTAATGCAAAGATTACCGCAGCCAACTCCAAATCATGTGTTGGGTAATTTTGCTCATGGATTTTCAACTGTCGTGAGGCATAAGCTATCACCATATCATTTTGCATAAGAACACACCCCAATCCCTTCTTGGATGCATCACTGTAGATCACAAACCTTTCTCCACTACAAGGCAGTGTGAGCATAGGTGCACTGGATAACCTTCTTTTCAACTCCTTGAAATTCTCTTCACATTCCTCTGTCCAGACAAACTTAAATCCTTTCCGAGTCAACTTGGTGAGTGGATTAGATAATCGTGAAAAATCTTTTACAAAATGTCGATAATATCCAGCCAAACCAAGAAAACTTCGGATCTCAGTTACTGTTGTTGGTCTTGACCATCTTTCGATAACCTCTGTTTTTGCTGGATCCACAGATATCCCCTCTTTTGAGATTATATGACCCAAAAATGCAACTTTTTGAAGCCAAAATTCACACTTGGTAAATTTGGCATAAAGCTTCTCCTTTCTCAGGGTCTTCAATATAATTCTCAAGTGATCTTCATGCTCTTCCTTGCTCTTTGAATAGACAAGAATATCGTCTATAAAGACTACCACAAATTGATCAAGATAGTCTCTAAAGACTCTATTCATTAGATCCATGAAGATAGCAGGGGAATTAGTAAGACCAAATGGCATCACTATAAATTCATAGTGTCCATACCTTGTATGGAAAGCCGTCTTTGGTATATCCTCCCTTTTGACCCTTAATTGATGATACCCTGAACGAAGATCAATCTTGGAAAAGTATTGAGCTCCGCGTAGTTGGTCAAATAAGTCATCAATGCGTGGGAGAGGATATTTGTTCTTGATAGTGATCTTGTTAAGTTCTCGATAATCAATGCAAAGTCTCATTGATCCATCTTTCTTCTTAACAAATAGAACAGGTGCTCCCCAAGGTGACGCACTAGGGCGTATGAATCCCTTATCAAGATTCTCTTGGAGTTGCTTCTTCAATTCCTGCAACTCAATTGGGGCCATTCTATAAGGTGTCTTTGAAATAGGCAAAGCACCCGGTACGAGTTCTATTGAAAACTCAACTTCACGATTTGGTGGAAGACCCGGCAATTCCTCCGGAAAGACATCATCAAACTCCCGTACAATGGGCATATTCTTAATCGTGAGTTTCTCACCAACCATTTGAGATAAATAACCTTCATTTAGTGGAATCAATACCCATAAAATGGAAGAAATTTCCACTGGAAGGTTATGTTCATCCTTGCATTGATAGACGATCGTAGATTGATCTGGAATATGAAATGTGACTTCCCTTCTTTGGCAATCGATATGAGCTCCATGTAGAGAAAGCCAATCCATGCCAAGAATCACATCAAATTCCACTAAAGTAAGGATCACAAGATTTTCAGGAAGCACTTTCCCACAAACTTCGATTGGAGAAGAATTATAAACTTTTGATGCGATTGATGTGCCATTAGGTGTTGTCACAGCTAACTCAACATCTAATTGTTGAGGTAATAAGGTGATACCCTTAGAAAAGTCTTCAGAAATAAAAGAGTGGGTGGATGCAGAATCAAATAAAACATTTGCTACTTTAGAGTGGATGGTAAGTGTACCTTTCACCACATCGTTATCGTACTCCACATCGCTGATAGAAATTACATGTGACTTTCCTTTGTCTTTAGCCTTAAGATTTTGTTGACGTCGACCATCATCATCAACCCTTGGATTTGGGCATTGATTGGCATAATGCCCCATCTCCTTGCACTTGAAACATTGAAGTGTAGTAGGTTCATTCTGTGTATCCCTTCCTTTGTTTGCGTCATTAGACATCTTCTTCCCATTATCACGGCATTCAAATGCCCGATGACCTTCTTTTCCACATTTAAAACATTTACTTGTCCCTTTAAGAAAACTCCCTCCATGTTTCTTTCCACACTTTGAGCATAAGGAAAAGCTCATCTTCTTTTCCGTGTGCTCTTTAGATTTTTCTTTGAATTCCATCTTCCTCTTCTTATCAAACCCATGTGACTGATGGGTTACTCCAATATCCATCTCGACTTTGAGAGCACATCGAACGATTTCCTCGTAGCTATTGAAGTCCCTTATGGCCAACGCCCTTCGAAGACTTGGTTTTAAGCCACTAAAGAATCGATCGATCTTACTCTCAGGTTGGATAATAATACCAGAAGCGTACCTTGCAAGTCTTGTAAAATTTGCTTCATAGGTACCAACAGATTCATCATCCCTTTGCTTCAGTTCAAGAAACTCTTTCTCCATCTTTGTTCGGAGAATACGAGGGAAGTACTTATTGAAAAATAAGTTCTTGAACTCGTCCCATTCCATAGACTCAATTTCATCCCTTTGCCTCGTATTCTTAACAAGATTCCACCATTGATCAGCATCTCCTTCCAAACGATACACTGCTAGGATGACTTTATCATGCTCAGAACATTGAAGAACTGAAAATATCTTTTCAGTAGTACTAATCCATTGTTCAGCAACTAATGGATCAGTAGACCTGCTGAAAGAAGGTGGACGCTGCCTCATGAAGGATTCAACAGAATGTTGCTCCCTCCTTTGCTCGTTTGGAAATCCTGCATGATTCATAGCTTGAGAAAGTTGTGTGAGCATGGCTACAAGATTTTGCATTCCAGCTCCCATATCGTTTGTTTGCTCAGGGGGACAAACATTGCATTGCCCATCGCATTCCGCATTAACACGGTTCCTTCGGGTTCCAGCCATTGACTAAAACCAAGGAGAATAGTTTGAGCAACACTAATTATAATAGGAAACCACATAATTCAAGAATAAAATTTTCATGCTTAAGGTCTTATCCTAGGTTATTCAAGGCCATTTCTAAAACACTAAGATTGTGTTCTATGCTTAGACTTATCCTTAGGGTTCTTACTAAGGCTTTCACATCCTAGTTTCCAAAGGTTGACTATACCTTTCCTCTGATACCAACTATAGCGGTCTGGAATTATTTCCAGTGGACTATAATTGATACCTATCAGGGCACTCCATGGGCGGCTACACCCCCTGGGCGGGACACACCACCATCCCCAGTGGCAGCCATTTCCTCATGAAGCCCTTGGGCGGAGAGCCATGCTTCGTCCAACGCTCACATGTGAGAGTTCCCAAGGATTGGATACATTCCTACCTCCTTTGCCTCTGATACCAACTATAACGACCCACACTTTACATACATTGTTAATACTTCAAAATTGAATCACACTTATTACAACATATGACAAAACCACAAAGGACCGTATAGGTATAGTGTCTTTAGAAACTGGGAAACATAAACAACTGGTTCATAAATCTTCTACAGTGTCTCCCATTTATTTCATCATATCTAGGGTCCCTTTTAGCATATTCTACTTAATATCCATCTTCCTGGCCTGGGGAAAAGAAAACATTAAAGGGTGAGCTCAAATGCTCAGCAAGGGCAAATAAAGGAAATAAAAATCATATCATATCTTTTTGAAAATTAAAACCTGCAAAAGAGATCATAATATCTTAACATGGAATAAATCATAGAAGTGAAAATGAGATCCCCATAATCATAACATAAAACTTGAATCTTTGTGGCATGTACACATAATCATGGAAAATCATTTCTTGTTAGTCATGACTCATTGCCAAGACTATCTTAGTGGACAAAGTCCCTTTCTGAACCGAGTTCACTCCTCGTTTCAGTCCTGTATCACTGAACCGAAATAACCTTCCGTTCCAGCCATGTCTATCTCATGAGATATAAAATCATTACCCAATGCATTGGAGGGAGATATAGGTCCCACCCATCTTATAATGAATCCTTTCTTATGTGTGCCACATAATCATAAAACATACATCATCGCATAACACATATAACAAAAATGGGATTCTTGAAACATCATGACATCATAAATCAATTCATATATGATAAAGGAATTCATAAACATAATTCCATCACAACATAGTCAAACCAATTTAAAAATATGGATAGAAACAGAACCCTTTATTATCTTAGATGGAAAATAATTTTGATAAAACACTTGAATTGAATTCTTGAGGAAAATATCCTTTCTTCTTCAAAAACATTTTTCCTTTCATAACATGTCATACAACTTTAAAATAAAAGAAGTTGATTAAAAATAAACTTGAAAACTTGTAAAGGTAGCTTCTTTGAAGTAATGTTTTAAAAATCCATTCATGCCGTATAAGTTAAAAAAAACACTCTTCGTACTTTTGTCGGAAAAGTCAAAAAGTACCTCGTACGGAAAAACGACAAAAGATTCCTTTCATATTCATTACTAAAAACTCACCTAAGGGTAAAATTGGATTTAAACTATTTCAAGTGGATGGAAACAATATTACATATTGAGGGAACATGGATGTGGATGATAAAATACACCCCAGTAAATACTTACGAATAAACAATCTCGGATAAAAATGAGATTGTGATATTTCCCTTACCTTAGGTCCGATTTGCTTTGTTCATGTCCGAAGCTCCTGTATAATGGATTAAATAATGTTATTGACTTATTCCAGAATCATACATATTGATATGAGATCATATATGGTCATATTATTAGCTTCTTGTTAGTAATATTTCACTGTTACTTGTTACTCGGGTCTTTATAACTTTTTGTTCTTATGCGTGTTTTGTCGAATAAATTCTTATTCTTATCTTTAGGTTATAGATAATTCATTTCCAGAATGGTATTAGTGTAGTATATACCATATTCATTCATTCAATTCATTTATATAATCATTATGAAATGAAGATCATGTAGAACGAGTCGCATCACATCGTGGAGACGGTATTCCGTACGTACGCACGAGTGATGATATCGTTCCTATGATCGTGGAATTGTATTGGAGTATATATATATATATTATTTCAGTATCAATATTACTTAATAATAATCATATATAGTTACTGATTACACCATTATACCCATCCTTGTAAGGTGATGGTGGAAAATAGATTACACCACGGCGTGGAGACGGTATTCCGTACGTACGCACGCGCGGTGATTTCATTTTTCCGTAGGATGGATAGAAGGTGAATTAGGGTTGTTTCATATTTATAATAACATATCAGTTTGTAAGTAATACTGATGTTATTACTTTATCATGAAACAACTAAAGAAGAAGAAGTTGAAGAAGAAAGAAATTGAAAAGATCGGTAATGGATATTACCTCTTCTTTGGAACGCCTTTTTGAATCCTCCACTTAAGGAACTAAGATTGGTCTTTGGAGAAGACCATGACCTCTAGGATTATTCTTGGGAAGTGGAGAAGGGAAAATGGCAGGGGTTGGCCGAGCTTGAGTGCTCAAATTGGTGTGAGGAGGAGGGGGAGGAGGTGCCCTTTTATAAGGGAGGAGAGGGGCACCTTAGGAATATCTCAAAATATTATTTTATATTAAAGTCAAAATCGGTTTATAATGGTTCCAAAGGGTCTTATTTCGAAGCTAAAGTGGGGATGGGTCGAAATACTATAAACCAATAAGATTTAGACAAGTTTAGGGTATTATTTTAACCTTATCAATTAGATTTAACTCTAAGTTAATTAATTTAACTTTTACCGTGTCTTTTTGTTTTCTTTCACTATATGGTTAATACACTTACTATAACATGCCAAACGAACCCCAAATTGTTTATTATTAATATATATATCCTTATCTAAGTCATTTGGCCGAACCTTAGATTTTTAGGAATAAAATAACAATTAATAATATAATATTTGATTTAAAAACTATTTTGTGTCAATTTTGACACTATTTGATATATGATTTTTGTGAAAGTCATAACAGAATTATATGTTCGAACCAAGTCGATTAAATCAACGTTAATATATCATAGTAACCTAGAAAATTAGTGGAATTCATAAAAAGTCTCAAATTACATTTATTTTGGTGTTTATAACATCAATTATGTCAATATTTCATTAATAAGATAATTACTGCATCATCATTGTGTCATAAATAAATTAAATTATTTAATGTCTAAAAATTACAAATAAAATACCATTATGTAGGAAATCTTTTTAGATTTCTAATGAATATTTATAGTCGAATTTATCTTATGTATAACCCCATATTAAAAATAATTTACTTATTAAACTTTGATTTTAACTATTTTAACCCTTCTTTAAATAAATTAATAATAAATGTCCTAATCTAATCCAAGTGGGCCTAAATGGTCATATTTTATTCCTAAGTTTGTTTTTGGTCGAATTACACTTGTCCAATAGAATTAGGACATGTGTTAGGGTAATATTGATATCATATTTACCCATAGTTACCCTATTTACTATTAACCGCGGTAAAAATAGTAAAAAGTTACTATTCACCAAAAAATTATTTTCATCTCATTGAACCACATTTTAGTCCTTGATATTAACCGTGTCTCTCGGATTTTTGAAATTCCATTCACAGAAGCGGTAAAATTAAGTTTTATGCAAAATTCAGTTTTTAACCTACCACTTAGTGGTTTCACTATTCATCAAAAATTGAAAGTTTTCAGAAAAATACCAAAATTTCACCCTAGGCTAATTTCGATATTCTGAGTCCAAAAATGAAGTCCATTTTGAAAAATAAAATTTATAAAATTTCAAAAAGTGGTTATTACTATTCATAACGGCTAGTTTTAATAGCATATTTTTGTTTAGTAAAACTCGGTATTGCGTACGACGCAAGCTATCAAGGAAGGTCGCGATTGCATGTAAAGCAAGCCAAGCAAGTGTTGTGTAGAAAAAGATTCCTTTGATGATTTATATAACATAAATGTCTCGGGTGTTACAAGTTCACATTAGGGTTAGCATGGTTTTGATGAAAGGAATTAAAAGGATTTATTAATGTCTTTACCGAAGGTTGTTAAAATAATATGGTTGATATCCCATCCATGACATAAAACAACACATCGATATGGACATATATTGAGAGGAATACTATCCTTAATGTTGGTCTCCCACCACACCTTCATTCGAGAACTACGTGTGGCTTGATTCTCATCATAATGAGATACGTTTAGACACCTAGGTTATATATCCTAGAATAGTCAAAATATAAAAATTCTCCCTCATTAAGTATGTATTCGACATGTTCTTCGATTTTTCTTTCCTAGAAACACATATGGAATGATTTCTATTGGAGAGGGTTATATAGTGACACTCAGATCTCCAATATTGGGTCTAGTCATGAATATTTATTTTTCTATATATGTGTTAGTCTTGTGTAAGAAATAAACTACATGCTCCTAGTCAATTTCAGTCTAAATATTCCTTTATACTTAGAAACATTCCTTTCACATTATGGAAATAATACCTTAAAAAATTTGGATCTTCATAATATTTCCATTACCTATTGATAATAGGAGTGTACAACTTTGATGGAAAACATTGTTTTAACTACGTATAATATACCCATATATGTATACGAATAATGTGTGGCCTAAATATGTCCCATCAATCAAAGGATTATTCTTTCTCATGAGGAAATCATCTTATATATATATACTCTATCAAAATAATAATAGGAAATGATTATCGAACATGGTCAATGGCCATCTATTACATGCCTATCCCATACTACTCTTTCATATCCAAGGACCCCAAGGCCACATCTTACAATATTTACCTTTATGCCCAGATAATGTTGAATCACTTTGGCCAAATCACTAAGTAATATACAATCCTTTATAAATTATCGTATATGGAATAGGAGACATCCCTTTCACATGACGTTAAACTATAGGGAAATTGAATTACCACATGAAATTAAACCTTATAGTTCACAACCCTATTGTATGACCTAAAAATACATGTTTTTGCAGCCTCTCATCATATCTTGACTCTAAGACTACATGTGTCTTGATTCTCACATTGATGAAATTCATAATAATGAATGAATTCCCTATTTGAGGCACAAATATCCCAAAAAATGTTTGTTCCAACATGTGAATGGAATCCTAGCATGGATTTCACTCACATGAAACTCATGATTGGTGAAAAAATGTTTCCCTTCCTTCAAATAATGTTTTTAATGTAAGATTACACCCATGTACAATGCTGACTAAGATGCTTCCCACCATAATTCATTGGAACATTCCCTATTTTATAATCCACACTCCATTATCATAGGAAAGGTAAAATTTCTAGAAATAGTATTTAGATATCAGTGGTGAGAACATCTGATTCCAAAGAACACCATTGTTTTGACTATGCATATTTTTCTCAGATGTGGCTCCACACAATGAGTTCTCTAAATATGTCTCATCAACCAGAGGAATTTTCATTCCCAATAGATAATTATTTTTGTCCATATGCCTCGACAACATCATAAAGAAGTCATCCATTTTAACAAGATCCATGAAAATTACTTACATACCTACACCATGCTATTATTTATTGATTTGAGAGATTTCAGATTATTTTTTAAGATACCTCTATATGCATCCTAAATTTTTCAGAGTAGTCTTTACTTGGAAGATTTGTTTGGGTAATTCTTGGACAAAGATGTCTGAATTAAAACATCAGCTGCACTAGTCTAGCATGAAAGACATTAAAATTCCAATGTAAAGTGACATAAAACTTGTTTGCTTGGAAACCCACTAAGGAAGACATGAAAAACATTTGAGTCACACCCACTAAGTCTTCTTCAGAGTCGACTAAAGAAAACATTATAGTGGTAACAAAAGTGATAAAAAAAATTTAGGATACTTAATGTGACCCAAGAAATAGTCAAAAAAATTCTCACTAGGTTCCTCTACCTATGAAAAAAATAGATCATAAAAAACATCAATTCACAACATTTCAACTCAGATATTAATTTTTTTATACAAAATCATTAATTATTTCAAAAACTACAACAATTATGCTATAGTGATGGTAATCATACCTACTATCATCCTTGAGCCATGCCAAAATAAAAATAAATAGAGTACATCATCCCAAATGTTCTTGATTATGACTGATTATGTTACCCAATAGTCAAATGATTTGAGTTATATTGATTTTAATTTTTTGAAACACTTCATGTTGAAATTAAATTAAAATATGGAAATAAAATAATATAAATAAAATTATGAATAATAACGTTTTCATTTTTTGATAATGATTGAAAAAGGGGGGACCATCCAAAATTTAGGAGCCTCCCCACATGAGATAACATATTATATTACAATACCCACACTATGGATTGATGGATTTGAATCATTACCTTATCAGAGTCCTCTACTAATCAATGTAGTTCTGAAAACACTACAACATCTATTTTCATGTTATCTCATCATGATTCTTCCTTATGAAGGCATCAATACCAACCTTTTGTGCCTCTTTCACTAGATGATACTCTATATTAGATGCTCATTCAGCATGATGCAATTGTTGATTAAGATAATCTAACTTTTTAGGGATCCTTTCCACTAAGGTACATAATTATGCAACTCATATTTGGTGCCCAACTACTAGTCTAGATTGTTCCGAGGCCTCATTAAGTAGGAAATTTATTGTTGCAACAAAATGGTCTACAGAATCCATAGTCGTGATATGAGTATATAGTGATCTCTCCATATCTTTAATAATTTTTTTTACTTTTTTGTGTATAGATTAGTAATCACATCCCCCATAACTATGTAAAGAAAACATGTGATTTAGATTTGGAAATTTTGATGGTAGATTCGATAGGGGTTCTAAGAAATAAATTTCTATATATCCCTTAATACTATTTTCTAGGCGATGAGAAAATTATCAAGGGTTTTCTAGTCTATTTTAAAATAATTTTAGAGGGAAGAAAATATTATGTGACTAGTTCATCGAGATGATTCTTACCATCAAAATTTTAGAATCGACCAGGATCCACAACAGTCACAGTCACGGTAACCTCAGACGATTGGAAAATTGTAGCATATGGGACCTCATATACTTATGCCAATGCTCCTATTATGGGTACTGAGAAAAAAATACTTGGTAATTTATAATATGACATGGTCATGAAGTCAAGATACTCACATTCACCTACTGAGGCACTGAACCCGTCGATCATCATTACCTCACCAAAAGGCATGATAGGCACCAAATCTCCCGCTTGTGTGTCGACCAAAGGAGAAAAATATTCCATGGATGAACACACAATATTAAAAAAAAAAATCTAGACCAATAACCTCCAAAAGGTTACTCATAGACATTGATCCTATAGGAATTACTATAATCAAGCTTAGAGAAATTAATGGGCTCAAACCTCCTTGGACCCATGATGCTACATCCTCTGCAAATATGAATTCTTGAGGAATGATATTAATGTGTACCATATAATTTTAAACCATCAGAAGTCCCTAATATAATAGCGTGATGCTCATTTTTTTCTTGAAATATTGACACCTAAAATCCCTGAATCTCTGTAACGTCATCATCCGACCTCAAACCCTTATATAATCCAAACCTCCCTAGATTCAACAACTCCCAAATGATTGATATTTATTGACTTGTGGAACCCATGAAACCCCATTAAATATTGAATCATCAACAATATGTGACATAAAACATTAAAATTAAGCGAGAAAGTTACAACACTCACTTGATTCCCCTAATCAGGTATGAATTGTCAGCTACCTCACCCACATACACCTTGTGATCTTCCAGGAAGATAGTATCATAGGAAACATAGTAGGTGGAAAAGTGGTGAAAACAATCTTGCTGGATCTTCAATCACTACTAAAATATGATCATCTTCCCCAAGGGATCCTTATTCCAAGACCCTTTCATCAGTAGGAAAATCTATTCCAATAATAATTCCCCCTATATATTCTAGGGAACAAATTGGGGACAAATCACCCTTATACTCCTAAAAAAAGTTGGAGTGAAGAAGGGATAAATATTAATGTAAGAGTGAAAAGTGAGTTCATGTAAGAACAAAGGAAACCTCTATAGTATAATCATCCATGTATTCCCTCATCACCAGTATTTCTTGCACTTGGTTAGACCAATCTATCCAACCTTTGAATAAATGCATAGCAACATCCATCTCATCCGGGTATAAACTGGCCTCTTTAGGATTTTCTCTAAAAGATATTTGTTCATGTGTAGTAATTATCCTATATCCAAGAAAATAAATTTGCTCTTCTTGAAGACTAGTCCACACTTCCTTGGTAGTAACATTACTTCTCTAGGTGTCCCATTCTCTCCATTCTTCGAGAAATGATTCTAGGATAGGGATGATCAATATAGAGGAGTCCAATATTGTAGGTGGGGTCAGATCAATTCCTCTCACGTACTTCTCTAGAATCTTGGGTACTACTCCCATTAGATAAGGGTGATTTTAAGGCCTCAATTGCGTGGAAGAAGGAAGATCACCATGTTCATGTGGAATGGGAAAATCTATTACATCAGTCCCCTATGAACCACTATCATGGTCTTCACTCTAACTTTCTTATGGTGTCAATATATGATGTTCTTATTACAAAAACATTAGTTGACCTTGAATTGAATGAATGAAGGCATCAAAATCCTAGATATAAGCTTCCACCAAGTCGGGGTGCTCCATAATAGAAATGATTTCAGGTGCAGATACTCTACCATACCATGTCAAAATGATTTTCCCCCAAAAGGAAGAACCAAATTTTGTAAATAGGCAATGAACTTCTCCTAGTATCCCACTCCCTCCAAGCCTTAGGATATGAATCCTATGTGGGGATGGGAACATGAGAAGAATGTTCAGAAGATTCTTCCAAATGGGAAAACCTAGTGTTTTGAAGGGATAGACTCTAGATCTTCAACCACTTGTTCTATATTTCAGAAATTATGGGTTTCCTCGATACAACCCCATTTCTAGGCCAAACCAATTCTATGGAATGCTTCTCACCCTCTATATACTTAGTTATGGGTGGAACCTTAATATTAGGTAATAGTTTTTCCAATTCACCATTATGTATTAGCATATCCAAGATTTATCATTGGAATTCACAATACCATGATTGATACATGTGGATGGGATTTCAATCTGGTAGCCCTGTCCTCCCATGTGACCATCAACAAAATATAATGAGTGACCATCATATGATTTTCCGGATGATAACTATTAATATAGATAGAACTCCTATTATGGATGAAATATAATTGATTCCAAAATATGTGGGGTGAATACCCTTCAAAGATTAGTTTTACGTCAATTATTGCTACCATAACACCATCCATTAAGAAAATAAGGTATTCTAATTTTATATTATTTCTAAATGAATCATTTACAAGGGTACCGGTAGGAGAATATTAAGAGGATTATAAAAAAATGTTTATGACAAATGATCCTTTTCATCATAACACTTAACCCCAATATCAATTGATTCACCCCACTTATACATTATATGTATGGCCTGAGTTGAGCATCTAGAACTCGCTGTTATTGATGAACTCATAACCCCAATATGAGATGCTTCCCATCCCTACTAAAGATAAAATGGGATTGTGATCCTAAAAGGACAATCATCCATCAAAATTCATCAAAAAAGATGATATATCTATTCCAATACTTGGACTAGATGGTTGATGCATCTCCCTTTCACCAATTAGGATTCCATCACACTGGTTGTAGCTATGACACCAATACTTAACTCATGAACTGGTAGTATCTATTCACTCAAAAAAATTCTACAAAATATTTCAATCAAACTAATGGATAAACCCCAGGGTAAACTTTCCAACCCCATTGATCAAAGAAACCTTCCTCGAGAAATGGCTAATGAATAGAAATGTTTCTCTGAGTACTATAAGTAGGAAATATCCTCATCCTCCCGGCATGGGGATCATGACCATTTGGTGTATAGGAAACATGAACCCAATCAAGAAAAGGACATACATACTGGGGTGGGGCTTGAACTCTTGAAGATTTTATGCTATGTTATGAAACTCCCTCATGACCAGAGGGGTCCTCGTGGTGTCATAACATAATGATGATGGAGTAAGGAACTCTTCATACATCTCACCCATGATCATTTCCCCATGATAATCAAGACATCCCAATTAATAACACCAAATTCCACATGCACCTGGTGGAACATATTATTATTTGGGATCCAACAAATTTTCTGTTGAGGAATGTTGGATTTTTTTAATGAGAAAAATTATATGACACCCAAATAACCTTATATAGTCCTATAACCTTCAACAGAGCCTTAAATTATTTATAGCTTTGGTGGACCCAAAAAGGACTTCTTCATTCTAGGATGAATGATCCTCTAGGATGAATATTCTATTTCAACAGCCAACCTAATCTCTAATTGGTCATCAATTACCTCATAATTTAGTTATAGGGAATGTGTATCTGATTCTGGTGTTCATACCCCTTCTTCTATCAATAAAGGCGTATTGCCTAAAAAACCCTTAGAAAAGGACTTGTGAATGTATAACCCATTTTCTATGATTTTATCCTGGGGTGAATTATTATACCAACTTAACTATACCAAGGGATTAGTTTTGGGATGTGGTACTAGGATTTGGATGTCATACAGTAGTACAAATCCATAAAGGGTAAACATATCTAAGATTGGATAGATTTTGTGACTAGAATCCATGAGCTCTGTTAAGACCCGATTATGGGGGATAACATCATGATTTTCACCATCATTAATTTGTTTGAATAGGGAATTTATGATTTCATGAACTTCATTAATGATTTTGAGCAAGGTCCATTCTATCATCATGGAATGAAAAGTTTGCAAAGAGGTACTAGATCATCAATAAGAAAAATCCCACATATCAAGTTACACATCCCTCCTAGTGTGTTACATGACCCACATAACATGAATTGTTAATCATTTAATAGTATAAATTATGTATGCATAATTTTAAATATCTATGTAGAGATCATTCTATCACAAACTAAAGTAATTAGTTTGTGGTAATACTAGTTCGTGGATGATAATGATTCAGTATGAATAAAATTACATTCACAAAGAAAAATAACTATATGGGAAATGATGTTAATCCATGAGATCAGAGAGATCCTCAAAGAACCGGTAGGTCTCTAGGTGAAAAATGGGTTAACCTGACACCTTTTATAGGCATGGGACCTCCTATAGGTCCACATGAACCCTGTAAAGTATTCAACTAGACTGAATGCTTCCTTGGAATTGAATACTCTTCAGGCCTATTAGACCCCATTCCATTGAGGGTAATTTACTGGTCCTAGTAAAATCCACAAATAATCTGTTAAATCTCTAATGAATTTGGGAAAACAAAAAAATTAAATTGATAATGAATTCATGTAGATGAAAATTGGTATATTAAACAACACCAAAAATCATACCATTCCTCTCCAAATTTAGAGTTTGTAGTGGATTCAAAACTTGAATCAGAAGTAGCACTACTATTATCCTTCATGAATTTATTACCTTATTTTTTATAATTAGATATCCTTTGGGATTTAGTCATATGAATTTTATAATTTGTGCGACCTTTAGAATTTCATTAATAAAATATATCTTCTTTATTCCTTTACTTCTCTAGTTTTATAGTTTTCTAAGTAATTTATAAATATCTGATAACTCTTTCATGGAATCATGGTAACATGAATAAGATTATTTTCTATAGTAGTTTTAAGTGAAACATCTTCATTTTTATAGAAATATGATTTTTTATATTGAAATTTCATCTCAACATCATAAAAAATCAAGCTAAAAATCACTTATTTTATTTTCGTTTATTTAACTAGTTTGGATTGATGAATAGAAGCAGATATTCCATTCCAATTAGAGGGTAAAACCTTGATTACCATTAAATCTTGATATGGTTGTTTAATTGGATCTCCCAAGGTAGCAATATTAATGATAACTTCTATGAATGTTCTATTAATCTGTGTGATGCTCTCATATCCATGCATCCTAAATATGTTAAATTTTAATTTTTTTATTATTGTACCTTAGTTTTAAAACATTATTAGTTTTTTCATAGGCAACAGAAATGGTCTTCCACATCTCATAGGTGGTAGTACATTGAGAGACTTAATTAAATTCAACAGTTCCTAATTCACAGACAATAGTTTTTCATAGATCATGAATTAAGATCATATCCTTTAACATTATCAACAGTACATTTTTTATTGATCTTATTAACGAATTTCATATGTCTTGACTACCTTTAAATAAACTCTTATTCTAATTTTTTTAAATAAATAATCATTCATGCTTTCTAGAATCCATAATTATCATCAGTAAAATAAGGTGCATAGAACATTGACATACCTTATTTGAGATCATCCATTGAGAATTATCATCATTTTGATATTAAAATATGAATTTTTAGAGTCAAAATAAATATAACCACTTGAATCTAATCTTTTATATCAATTAATGGTTTTGGGTCCAATCAACATAATATTCAAGAGTTTCCTACAAAATATATCAAATAGGGATTCTATTTTGATGCCAATAATTTTTATCATGCATAAATGAAAAATTAATTTTAGAAATATAAATAAATCAACACAGTTCAACCACCAATTCTTAGGTAAGAATGGAAAAGATGAAGACACATGGGGGGGGGGGGTGAATAGTTTTCCTTTAAAAACATGATTGAAACCAATCTTATTTTATGAAATTAATTTGATTCTTTTCCTTATCTCTTAAATATGAGTAATAAAATTAATAAAAATGAAGAAAATATCATAGTGATGAATAGTGGTTCTTGTAAGAACGGTCCCCTAGTATACTCCTATAAGAATCTTATCCATGAGCATGGTGACTTTTATTATCAGGGCCTCTTTTCTAGAGACCTCTATAACTAGGTGAAAGTCAATGACAGCTTACAATAATAATTTTACGGGTCCTTATAGTTATTTTACACGGAACTAAAATATCAATAGTTTAATATGAGAATCCAAAACTCCGTCAGTTTTGATTTTGAGCAGTTGTCACTTCAATAGAAAATTGATTAGGATGAAGAGATTCAATTTCGGTTCATTTCACAGTTACAACAACATCTGACTGATGAAATGATCATCAATAAAACACAGCACAAAATTATTATTCAATGTCAACCATGCAATATTTAAGTAGTATAATATAAAAACCAAGTCTATGGTGAAACATGTATGTCTCGAAAGTGAAACTCAATAATTTATTTGTCAAAATGAAATGAAGTATTGACAAATAAATATAACAACAACAACAACAACGGTTCAGTCAATCAAGTAGATACAAATCAAAACATGTATGTCTATTAAGTGTAGCACTAGAGGTGTAGAAACATTATTATTTTCAAATAAAAATAATTATTTTTATAAGAATAACATATGTATCTTCAAAAGAATAACATATTAATATTTAATATGATGGTCAAATTCCTTCATGTTAAACAACTCCAGATAAAATCACATGATAAATCAAGAATAATTGAATTTAAAATGTTCAAAAATATTCATAATTTCCCTTATAAATGGAAATTATTTACTCTATTAAATATGAGCCTTTGAATCAGTATTTAAATATCTTTAAAGAGATAAATAATTCTAGAAAGACCATTTCAAAAAACACATAAATAATATATAATTCCAAACATTGTATATGACCAAGTCAAACATAGGGTTTCTCTACGTAGAGATAGACTTCAAAAATCATGGTTAACAGAGTATAGTTGATTAAAAATGAATGGATGTTGAACCATATGTTTGTTCCTAAAATTTATCTTTTCTTCAAAAGTAGAGTTCTTGATCAAAATGTTTACTCCAAATGTAGGGTACAAAAACCATAAGTTATTCCTAAAACATAGGGTATGAATTCTGTTTCTAGACTTCTTATAAATTCATCAATAATAATTATTCTTTATGAAATAAAATATCCTTCTTTGGGTTTATGGTTTCGAAATTCTTACAGAATAAAATAATTAATCCAATGATTATTATCCTAAAATTCACTTAACGTAACTTCATTAGAAATATAGATTGACGTGTTTGTGAGTATCAAAATTTAAAATAAATTAAGAAAATCTTAGGATTAACACTTGCTAAATAGAGAATACTCATTCAGGAAATTCACAAACCACATACCACGAAGGATACCCACAAAATAGATCTTTTCTAAGAGGACCTATCAGGACACCTGCACAGATTTTTCTTATGCCCACAAACAAAGCATACCATGAAGTAGTCCAATTAGTAAAACCCTTCATGATCTCCAACATTTCATAGAAAATACAATTATATAGAATGATGTATCCTTAGGGTCTTTTTCCCTTTCTGACTTTGTTCTCTCTTTCTATATAGCTTCAACCCCATATTCTTCCATTTGTGAAATATCAGAATGTATTAACATATCTCCTACTAAAACATGAAAATGATCTCATTAAGACCTCCTATACGTCAATTTGACTCATTCGGCCTAGGGACATGACAAACTAACTTGTCCCCCATCCAGTCATCCATTACCGTGGTAATAAAAGCCCCATATTTTACCTCCCTAGTGGGAGGGATTCTCATAATTTTCACAGTCTTTCATTCTCATGGAGACTAGGATCCCAACCATAGGGATGGTGGTAAATTGTTTCTAGGCCTAGGTAGTGACATATGTTGCATTAAATGTGAATCAATTCATCCAACAATGACCTCTTATAGTATATCTACCTAGAATATTTCTCTCTTCCACTTGCCAAAAGGGGAGGAGAAGAGGATATATATTAGGGAATACCTCCTAGTGTAAGCCTTGAGTCTTTCTTTTTGGGATATTAGGTTCCCCCTTCCCTTAGTATCCTCTCTCTAATCCACCATCATATGGAGAAGATTGTGCTGTTTTCTAGATCCTCTAATTACTCTTTTTTATCACACCAAGAATGAATCATGTAGGTTTAAAGGTTATTGACGATCATTTAATCAGCATAATCCTATATAAATATGGTAATCCTACTCAGAATACACCCCAAACATGTTGTCACCACCTCAATGGGGGCATATTCCTAATGAGGAAACCCATTGGGCCTCCCCAATTGGTACAAGCCCCAAACCTTAAGTTCTATGTGGCCTTTGATTACTCTATAAATAGGATATGTCGGAAGCCTCTCTAAGGTTCAACCCCAATAAACAAAACTATATATAATCTTCTCTGGTCTATATTCCAAGTAAGGTCATATTCGACCCAAAGGGCCATATTCAAAATGATCTTTTATTTTTCATCAGAAAACGTTCTACACCAACTTTTTTTATGATATGTTTACCTAGAAATCATTGACATGTGACATTAAACTACACAATTTGGTCCTTGTCACATGAACTTAAAATGTATTATGTGTCCCATTATGTTTCACCAAACTATGTGGGTTTTGATTCCTTTCACAAATATATGTAGTAATCCCTTCTCATGGGCTTGATTCGAACATCAAAAAAACTACAATCTTCCTAGATAAATTTAAATTCCCAAACACCCCACTAGGTGGATTAAAACCAATGACATGATAATAAATTACTTAATTATCTCTAACCCATATAAAATGTTTCCATCAATGGGGAAATTCAGTTGCATACAGATTCCTCCATCTATGAATAACCTTAGATATATATAGATGATTCTAAATCAAATACATTCTATCAATGGATTATTAATATAAGCGTGGCGTGTTCTATATTTCTGATTTAACAAAGGATTCATGAGTATGTATTAAATATATAATAGAGTCATAATGTAGGAAATAATTCCCCCCATAGAGGTGCGATTATCCCCACCTCCCATTATCTCAACCAATGTGAGTCCTTAAGTGTTGGTGGAACCATGTCCTAAAGACCACCTACCTTTGGAAATAAGGTTCATGAATATCAAATATTATGGAAACATTGGGGGTTTCTGACTCTATGAATAAACACTATCGGAAACCAAATCATCATGAATATGGGCATGCAATGAAATTTGTAAACCCAAAATAAATGATTGTGGAAACATATTCAACCCCCAAAATCAATTTTTCGGGCACCAAATTTTCATCAGAAACAACGTTGGAGTTCTATACATAGTTCTATAGAGAGATTTTTAAGGATCTATCTGAATTATTGAGTGAAAGTTATTTTAATAAGAAACATTTATTAGAGGATGGTGTTAATACCGTATACCTTTTAAATCCCTAGAATAATAACTCTCCATATCCTCCAGGTTTTGAATGGTCCTCTGAATTGGACTATCTCTCTAAGGATGATAAGCATTAATCAAACAAAACACTGAATCTAGATAAGTCTTAATACCTCTCCAAAATATTTAGATAAACATAGAATATTTATTGGATATAATATAATGTGGTACTCCATGAATCCTTACCACTTATATAATGTATATATTGTAATGTTTATCAAGAGTTGTATCTTCTCTGATAGTAAAATATTGTGAAGACTTCATATAGAAATTTTCCTTAACCCAAATAAATTTATAGACCTTATTTTCTTGAAGATTATAATGAAAAAAATCTATGTTGATTTTTTTCATTTCCATTTAGACATGATAAATGGTTGTAAAATTTACATAGACAATTATTTCACATCCTTAACATACTGATCTACCAAGCACCAATATACATAATATACAATATCTCCCATCATGTTGTGCCATAAAAAATAATAATTTATATCTCTATATATAATTTTACTTATAGGTTTAAAATAGAATGATTAAATATGAGAGAAATCCAATATATCATTTTTCAAATCTAGAATCGATAGAACACATACATGGTTACCAAACCATAGCATTACAATGAAATTAAATTTCAACTTTGGAACATTTATTACCTTTTTTTTTCTACTCTAAATCTTCATTATGAACCTCTTTAATATTCAAATAGAAAGACATTTGGACACTTATTTGAGAAAGATAATATTTCTCCCCTTCCATCAAGAATTCTAGATCCATGCTCTGAAGATTTGGAAATTTTTTATTTGTTGCGATCCACATCATAGATAATCTTGCGTAATCATTTAGACTCCAAGTATCAAACACTGTGTTATCTTACCCAGGGTGGTAATTTATTGTGTAGTCATAATATTTAATAAAATCCAACCATATTCTCTAGTGCATATTAATCTATTTATAATTGAATATATACATTAAAATTTTAGGATCGGTTTATATGTCACACCTTTATCTATAAAGGTAATGCTTCTATATCTCGAATGAAAAAATCAATACAACTGACTACAAATCATAAGTTTGTTACTTTTTCTCATGAACCATTAATTATCATGATGTGTAAGATATCACCATGTAATTATACATACGGATGCATCCTAATCCCTTTTTCGATGAAAAACTAAATAACACAAACCTTTTTCCACTATAGAGTTGTTTAAGAATAGTTTCATTGACCAACCATCAATTTAGTTTCATGAATTTTTTTACATTAAACTATATAAAGGAACTTGTCTCCCTTCAAAGTGAACATGGTGAGATGATTAGACTGATATGAGAAATTCTTAAAAAATCATTAATAAAAGCCATACAAACAAGGAAAGAAATGTTTCTTAGTGACATTGGTTGGTCGGGGACATTGTTATATAACATCCACCTATAGTGGATCCACCGATAAACCCTTCCCTAAGATTGTATGAAAAAAAATGAATCTTTATATAGATGAAATTACCACATATTAATTTTTTCATGCAACTTATTATTTATTTGTGTCTTTAGTACATCCCTCAAGTGAACTTAATACTCATCCTAATAGTTTTAATATATAATAAAACCATATATAAAGACTACCAAAAACTGATCACGGTAATCTACAAAGACTATATTAATTAAATCTATGAAGATAGTGGGAGGATTAGTAAGACCAAATCACATTACCATAAATTCAAAGTTTTCATACCTTGTATGGAAGGCTGTCTGGGGTATGTCATCTCTTTTAATCATAAAGGTATAGTACCCAGATCAAATATCTATATTGGAAAAATATTGATCTCCTAATAATTGATTGAAAAAATTATCAATAAGAGGTATAGGAAATTTATTATGATTATGATATTTTCTAGGTTCTAATAATAAATGTCGAGTCCCATCGATTTATCTTTATTCTTAAAAAAAGAATAGGTGAACCCCAAGGTGATGTACTTGGTTGAATGAAACCCTTATCAACATTCTCCTTGAGTTTATTATTTAATTCCTATAACTCAATAAGGGATATTATATTAGAGTCTTCAAAATAGATGTAGCACTAGGTTTGAATTCGATTGAAAACTCAACATCATGATTCAATGGAAGACTAGAAAACCCTTCCATAAAACCATACAAAATCTCTCATACAATTGTCATATATTCCATGTTCAGTTTCTCCCAAACCATATAATATAAGAACCCCTTTTGAATAATAATAATTACACTTTAATGGTTATAATTTATAGTGAAAGTTCATATTTATCATAACATTAATAGATAATAATAGGTTGGTTTAGAATATCAAAATTGGATTCACTTCTTCCGAAATTGAGAAATATTTTATGTAAAGAAGTAAAATCCATGCCAAAAATCACATCAAATTCAACTAAAGGGAGAATCAAAATTTTTTTAGTAATAATATTCCCACAAACGTCAATTAGAGAGGAAATATAGACATGATATTCAACAATCCTACTATTTTAAGCTTTCACCTCTAAATAAAAATATATTAATTGAGGTGGTAATTGAATAACCTTAGAAAATACCTTAGATATAATGGAATGGGTAGAGATAGAATAAAATAAGATATTAATTGTTAGAGAGTGAATGATAAATATAAATTTCACCAATAATTCTTCTAACCCTCTTTAGTAGTAATGAAGAGGTTGTTGATGCCGATCATCATTCAAATCTTTTGGATTCATTAACTAGTTGGAACAGTGCCCATACTCCTTGAATTTTAAGCATTGAAGCCTGAATGGTGTACTTTTAAGAGATTCTTCTCCATTCTCATCATTATCTAACTTCTTCATATAACTTCAGAATTTCATTTTCCAATGACCTTACTTTACATACTAAAAACATTTACCAGTCCCATTATGGTAAATTCCTCTGTGTATACTTCTACACTTCAAGAATAAAGGAAAACTCATCTTATTCTCTACGTGTTTTTTAGAATTTACTTTGAATTCCATCATTGTTATCTTATCAGAACCATGATATTTATGGGATACTAAAATATCTATTTCCACCTTGATAGTATATCATATGATTTATTCATAACTGCTAAAGTCTCTTATTGTTAACACCCTATAATGGCATAGTTTTAAGACAATAAATAATCGAACAATTTTAGTTTTTAGATGAATTATAATACCATATGTAACACCAAAATATTTTATGGAATTTTTTCTTTTTAACTATATTTAAAAACCATGCATTTCACACAACACCCAACTTAAATAAATCGTGAAATACTATTAAATATTATTATTTTTAACACTATCCATTATGTTCGATAGGATGAATAGTATTAACAACATTATGAAATTTATATATATTATATATAATTTTAACATTCATCTTATTTATTTTCTAAACATGTTATAAGAACAAATCCAATTTTTTGCATAGAATAAGTGTTTTTAAAAAAAATGCAATTTTACTGCCATTTAATGGAGAACCCATTTTAAATCAAATTTTTGACACTTTTTGAAATTTTATATGATAAAATAATCTTCTACCTTGAAATAGGTATATCAAAATTTAATTTGGTAGAATTTTTGGTATTTTTTTAATAAGTATAATGTTTTGATGAATAATGAAAAATACTAAAGTTTAATTGAAAACAAAATTTTTCATCAAAATAATTTATAGAGTTGAATTATATTATTTAATGGTTTTAAATTATAAATAGGTTATTTATTATCAATTAATATAATATATGTAATTAGACTAAAATTTACATTGAATTTATATATAAAAACGTTTCAATCTTTGGCATGTGTTGAGCATTAATAACCCGTTTTCTCACCCCATCAATGGGATTAATTTTAAAATTTATTACTGAAACTTCTATGTTTTTATTTTTTAAATATGGAATCCATATTTGGAATCATTCAGCACAAATTATTTAAAACGATTTTATTTTTATTTTGGGGAATTATGAATAATAACGATAGTAAAATTTTAGTAACATGGTAAAAGGAAAATTGACTAATTATGGTGAGAAAATAATATTATAGATATTATGAAATTACCCTAACACTTGTCATAACTTCATTTTATGAGGGTTTTTTCCACAAAAATAATCCCTTGGTTGAGATTATAACCCATTTAATCCATAGCTGTGAGAGTATGACATTAATTATATTTTATTCAATGAAGAGTTAAAGATTCCATACTCATATTTTAATAACTCTAACATATTTAATATAGGGATATACAAAAGATAAATTAGAATATAAATATTAATTTCAAATCTAAAATGTTCTTATTTATCATGGAATTTTTCTCTAATTTTTATGAAATATATTATTACCCAAAATGCTATTATAATGATGTTGTAGTAATAATTTAATTAATAGAAATATCAAATAAATGATATTCAAAATATTAAAATAAATATAATTTATACATATTTAATTCCATAAAAAAATATTTTGGATGAATTTTATATATAATGGACGATTTAATATAGTTTTTATAAGATATCATGTTATTATATTTTTAAATAGTCAAATAATGAATAATGTCAAAATTGAAACTAATGATAATTTATCCAAATGATCTTTTATTAAATTATTTAAATACCATAAATATATTTGAAAATAAAAAATAATTATTATATGATTTTATATTTTATAAATCATTCATTTATGTTCTAATTTACATCAAATAAGTAAAAATTACAACCTTTTGATGTTGAAAAAGTTGTTAGCTGCGCTAAAATTTAAATATCATAACTAAGGGTTAATCAAAATGACAAGGTTTAAAAAAATACCAAAATTTTTCTAAAATATATTGGTTTATGAGATGAAAACATTATATTATATTATCATCTAATAAATTAATTTTTTGTAGTATTGGTATTGATATAGAATTTCTTTTAAATTAATATTTTTTAAATTTTAAAAGATCCCCTCACCTCAATTATAAAAGGCACCTCCTCCCCCATCTGATTTCATCACATTTAGAGTTATAGCTCAAAAACTCCAAAACCAATTATCTTCTAAAATTCCCAAAACACATCCTATATGTTTTTTTCTTCCCAAAATACTACCCCTAGGGTCCCGAAGCGGAGATCCAAAGGAGGTTCGCTAAAGAAGAGCTTATTGTCTTAACCGACTCCACCAAAATTATTTATTATTCTACTTCCTATTCATGAATTGTATACATAATAAAGTATAACTCCAGTATAAACTATATTATGAAATTTTATTATGACTATGGGATAACCATATTCCATGATCTATCCATCCTACTAAAAACAAAAGCACCATGCATGTATACATATGACTAACCATCTTTATGTCGTAGTGTAATATGTTTTTCAACACAAACTTATTTGGATGGGTATAATGATGGATATAATTGATATAAATAAAAAATGACATGATATTTATTATGTATAATTCATATACCATTTTATTCCTTACCCTTTCACCATTAAAATAATGATATCGTCGCTCATCCGCACGTAGGACCCAATGTCTCTAGGAAGCGATGGGATTCATTTACCATGTTAACTATTAAAGAATGATTATAAATTTTTTGATAATGATTAAATATAATTTCTATAAAAGTAATATTATTTTTTATATGATATATATATGTAACCTTTTCATTATAATCAGGAATTATACAACAAAACGTGCATATAAAAATGAATCAATTAACACCCAAAACAAGGGTAATAAAAAAATATTATTAAAAAAGTGATATAATAAGACCATATATGATATAATAAATATGAGTATGGTTTTTGTAAAAGTTAATAACATGATTTAAACCATTATATAGGAAGTTAAATCACATTAAACAAAATTAATGTATGAGGTAAGGGTTATTTCACGATCTCATTATTATTTATGATAGCTTATATATAAGTATCTACTAGGAAAAATTTATCATCCATGTACAAATTTATTTTAATTGTTTTCCAAAATATTTTTATTATCATCCTTCAAATATTTAATGTATATTTTACATGTTTGAATTTTTATAAAATAGTTTGTAGGGAATATTTTTTTTGTTTTCCTAAATAAGGTACTTTATGAATTTTATAAAAAATACAGAAGTAAAGTTTTTAAACATATGCGACATGAGAGGTTTTTCTCACTATCATGATGGCATAATGTTTTGAATTATCCTTTAAAATTTGAAAAGGATATTTTCAAATAAAATGTTTTCATTTGTAATTGCTTGACTTTTTAAATAAGTTATTTCAATGTAAAAAATGTATATTTCTCTCAAGATGTTTTTAATGATTTTAATAGAGTATTATAATCTACATAAAAATAATTTTTCATGTCATATGCTTGATTGAGGTTGAACTCTAATGATACCTTTTATCATATCTCATTGAAGTGTCTATAATAAGTTTGACTATGGATGTTTTATTTTGATATCATTCATGGTTTTTGGTTCAATTATTCACATTTCTTATGATAGTTTTAATATGAATATTATGTTGATTATGTTTCAAACATTTCATATGAAGAATGAATTTTAGTTAGTAAGTGATGGGTGGAGCCTGATATGGCCCCTCAATGCATCGGTAGGTCTAATGAGACCAACTAGTCTTGGTGTTGACTGATGTATTACCCATTTTTGTATAGTGTCTTGGAAAAATCCTTTCTGGTATGTTTATAATGTATGAAAATATGAATTACATCATTATGAGATTAGTTATTGAAATTCCATGTGGTTATTCAACAATTAAAATATCCATGGTTATGTTTTATAGATCATTTGATTATTTTATATTGTATTATTTATTCATTTTATATTATGCTTAAGACCATGTTTAAATGACTTTTGGTTCATCTATTGACCTTGCCTTAATGATTATTCCTATTTATGATAGCTTTTTTTTACGCTTACCATTATCGATCATCTGATATCACCCCTTTCTTATGTATTATTTTACTTAGGATTCCAAGATGTGTAATATGGCTAATATTCAGGGTTATTCTAGAAGAATAACGGTGATATCAAAATATTTTATATGTTGTATTTCAGGTTTTAAAATTTTAATGTAAATTTCATATATGTAATATGGTTTCCAAAGCTGATAAACTAATTGGTTCTTTGGGATTCGAATCATATAAATATGACAATGAAAAATATTAAGGCACCAGCTCCAAGATACTAGGGTTGAGGTCTTTATAGTTAGTATCAAAGATAGTTCAGTAGAAACCTTATATACTAGATTTAGAAAACATAGATTAGGGAACATAACCCCATGATAGACATTGTGGAAAATAATAGTAGAAAATATTATAATTTGGGTAAGGTAGAGATTATGTGGGTCTTCCTAGAAATAAATCTCTATCTAGATACTACAAGTGGATGTGGTTATATCATAGTTGTACCTTAGGTTAAAAACGTCGACAAGGTGTGTAAGGCCTGACCTAGCAAAACCTACCACTCAAAAATGGTCCATACTGCACACTTAGTTTGACATTCCCGGTAGATATTCGTAGGATAATTCAAATTTTATTTATATACCATTATAATGGATTTAAATTTAAATATGTACCCAAAGAAACCATGTTTATGATAATGAGATTATAAATGGATAACTTTTTAATTTTTGTTATGTATTTTACTTGTTAGAATTTATGCATTATGATTCATATCCTAATTGATTTTATGCCATTGTTTAGAAATGGTTCCTTGTTTAAGGAATGAAAACCGTATCAATGCACACTATCCATGTAGTGATTTCCCTCATATACTAGATAATATTGTTAGATATAGAGATTCAACTGGTACCGAGAAAATTATAACTATACTGGGACAATTAAGTTAGGTTATTAACAATATCCATACCTGTATAGAGAATATCTTTCCATAATGTGTTGGAATAATGTTAAACCACTTCATGATACAATAACCACCAACATTTAGTGGGTCTAGAAAACCATCCGTTGCGGAACAATGTATATGTTCTATAGAAAAGATATTTCCTGATTTTTTAAGTAATGAATGGGAGAATGTTTTCATTGAAATTTATAATCGCTCAGAAGATGCATGTGAGTAGTGAAAACTAATTCAAAACAATAAGGAAGGAGAAGAAATTTCAAACATGGAATTGGAGGATTTTAAGGAATTCTTCATGGAAAAATATTTCTCTTCTGAAAAATGAGAAGATATGGAGAGATAATTCTTGAACATAATGTAAAAGGAGGATGATAATGTTTCTAAATATGATGCTTACTTTGATAAGTTATCAAGTCATTCTAATGATTACATACACAATCTAAAGAGGAATATTGATTAATTATTTGATATGTTAAAACCAATACTCAGAAGGGAACTGGTCTCCCAATATTTCTCATAATATTAAGGTATAATATCATGTGCTATCAATAAAGAAAAATAATTCCATAAATCTTATGAATTTAAAGGAAACAAAGAGAAGAAGAGGGATTATAAACACTCTATAAAAGGAAATAAGGAAAATTGGAAAAAAGGAAGATTTGAATGTCCCTAGAGTGATAATTATGGGACGAAACACCCAGGTACCTTCTTGAAGGGAATGTGTGTTTGGTAAAAGTATGGAGGGAAAGGATACCAGACCCGTGATTTCAAGGGAATGAAGGAAGATAGTAATGTGAAGTGCTTTAATTGTAAATAGATGGGACACTATTAAAATGATTGTCTAAAGTATCAAGATAATTTACCCATGAAACAGACTAGGGATAAAGGATATGATTATATAATCACAAATGCTGAGGTTGAAGTTCTTTGTGAAGTGGTGGATGGTACATTAATCATATCCTCAAAATTATCTACAGATTTATTTGATTTTTGATTATTGAATTATTTTATATCTTCCATGTTTTCCAAGAAAATTAGACATTTTAATTTTTATTTAATTATGGTTTTATAGTTAAAACCCCTATGGGAATTCTAATTAAAAAATATGTGTTAGGAAGTCCCCTTTATGACAAATAAAAGTGCTTTTTTTATGAGTTTGTCATCATTCCATTAGTTTAATTTGATATAATATTATGTATGGAATGGATTTAAAAATATAATGTAAACATTTATTACAAGATAAATATAAGTATGATTTGTGAGGAATAATAAGAATACCTATCATTAGAGAAGAATCTTCATCATCTAATTCTTATCAAGATCCACCCCCAGTAACTCTACTGAATGAAATTCGTAGGGAGGAATGGAAACCAACATATATGGACGAATAAGGTAATCTTAAATTTGAGGATATACCTATTGTAGAAATATATATTTATTTATTTATGGTGGAATTACCCAGACACCCCAAGAGTGTGAAGTAGAGTTTTCTATTGATTTAACACATCTATCAAGACCAATATCGAAGACTACCTATAGAATAACCATGGTAGATTTATTGGATATAAAGAACTAAATAGTGGATTTAGGTAAAAATGGATCCATTCTCTATAGAGTGTCTATATTGGTATCCCATATTATTTTTGTTAAAAATATAGATAGATCCATGAGGCTATGTATTGATTATATTGAAATCAATGTTATTATAATAAAGAACAAGTATCATTTTCCTTGTATCGATGATTTATTTGATTAACTTTACGATGCTCAAAATTTTCCTAAGATTGAAATTAATCATAGATATCATAAACTATGAGTAATGACAAAAGATATTATGAAGGAATTTCTTGGAAAAGGTTTGGACATTATGAGTTTATACTATTACCATTTGGATTGACTAATACATCATTACAGATATAATGAACCGAGTAATCATGGAATATATTGATGATTTTTTGTGGTATTCATTAATGATATTATAGTGTATTCTAAAAGATATTATGACCATTAGAGTCACTTAAGGATAATTCATGATACTTTCAAAAGGTAAGAGTTATATGGTAAATTTAGAATGTGGGAATTTTATATTCAAGAAATTTCTTTTCTTCGACATATTTTCTACAAGTATGGAATCTCTATTGATACTATGTAGAAAAGGGAAATCCATGAATGACCTTCACCAATGAGAATAATAAATTTACATATATTTATTGTCTTAATAGGTTACTATCTTTATTTCATTCAGAAGTTTTCCCAATTATCTAACCCAATAACCAATATCATATGTAAAGGCGTTAAGTTAATTTGGAAAAATTAACATGAATATTGTTTTGTATTATTGAAGAAAATATTGGTCAATGATATGATCTTGAATTTACCACCGAGATATTGTGGATTTGTGATTTTTAGTATTACATCAAGGAAAGGACTTGGTTGTTTCCTTGTGCAAAATGATAGAGTCATTTTATATTCCTCAAGGGAGTTAATAAATCATGAACAAAATGATCTATCTCATGAACCTATGTTTGAAATGGTAATATTTTCTCTGATTATATACATAAACTATAACTATAGTAACAAATGTGATATATATAGATTGAAAGAGTTTTAAATATATCTTCTCATTTAAATAACGCAATTTGAGGCAAATGAGATATCTCAAGCTACTAAAGAATTATGATAATTCAATATACTAACACCAAGGGAAGGAAAATAAGGTGGGAGATGCATTGATCATTAATGATCATGGAGTTATTAACAAAATTAGAATTGAAAGGTATCATTTGTTTGTCGATCTAGTAAATATGGATATGGGAATTATCAAGGAAGGTGAAATAGCATTAACTTTTTCAAATGGCTTACAAACTATATTTATTATAAAGGATAAAAATATCTCAGCTTTATGATGAGAATTTACATAAGAAAATTAATTCTATGAATGATGTAAAATTGACAGACTTTATATGCTAAGATGATATTTTAAAATTTGGGAAGAGTCTTTGGGTTCCCTCTATACCTGAGCTGAAAAGGGAAATATGGGATGATGCATATAGTTCAAATTTTTCTATACACCATGATAACACAAAGCTTTATAGATATCCGAAGGAACATTTCTTGTGAGAAAATATGATTCTACAAATTTTGGACTATGTGTTATGATGTATGGTTTTCCAATAAGAGAAAAATGAGAGACAAAAACCTAGAGGACTCATGAAACTTATTCTTATTCCTGTGTTGAAATGCGAAGACATTATGATTAAAATTGTCACATGACTACCAATGAATCCTAGAAGGAATGATACGATATAGGTTATTGTTGATCATATTACAAAATAAAAAACTTTTCATACTGTAATAGAAGATTTACCTTTTAAAAACATAGAAATAATTAATATTAATGAAGTTATAATACATCATAGTGAACCTATTTCCATTTTTTCTAATCATGATTTGTGACTTACATCGAAATTTTGTGAATGTATCCTGATTAATCTAGATACAGATTTTCAATTGAGAACCGCCCACCGCCCACAAACTGATGTGTAGTCAGAAAGAACTATCCAAACTTTCAAAGACATTTTGATGTCCTAATCACTTGACTTTCAAGGTATGTGGGATCATTATTTACCTTTGGTGGAATTTTACAATAATAATAGCTTCCATTTGAGTATTAATATTGCACCATATAAAGCATTATAGGAAACAATATCTCTTACACCAACCTATTGGGATTAATTTGGTAAAATGAATCTTATAGTCCCCCAAATTGTAGAGGAAATAATAAAAAATGAGAAGTCTATTCAAACCAATATCAACGTATCCCAAATTAAAAAAAAGTGATATACCGATAATCGAAGGAAGGATTTGGAATTTCAAGTGGGATATCATGTTATCTTGAACGTATATCAATGGAAGGGTGTTATAATATTTGGTAAGAAAGTAAAATTAATCCCCAGGTACATAAGACCGTTCAAAATTATGAAAATAATTGGAGATGTAGCTTACTGTTTAGCAATGCTGCGAGGTCTCTCCCAAATTTCATGAGGTGTTCCAAATATCACTATTAAGTTAATACATGCCAGAGCCAACACATGTACTCACCAATGAATAAATATAACTTGAAACAAATATATCTTAATGTGATGATCCTATCAAGATTCTTGACACTAGAGAACAACTTTTAAGGTATTAGATGACTCAACTAGTGAACGTTGTTTAGTGAAATCATAAAATGGAAGAGGTGACGTGGAAACCTAAGAAACATATGATGAAGAACTACCTAAATATTTTTATGTGGTAATATTTTGGATATTTCGAATATAATATTTTTGATGGGGGTGAACTTTAAACCCAAATATTTTATGGTACATTTTCATTTAAACTAAATTTAAAAATATTTCAATGCACTCAACACCTAACTTAAATGAATTACAACATACTATTAAATAATATTCTTTTTAACACTATCCATTATATTGGTGGGAATGAATAGTATTAACCCCATTATCAAATTTATATATATTCCATATAATTTAAAAATTCATTTTATGTGATTTCTAGTCATGATATATGTACAAATACAATTTTTTCATAAAAGAAATATTTTTCAAAAAAAGGTAATTTTACCAACTTTTAATGGTGAAACCATTTTAAATATAAATTATGAAAATTTTAGAAATTTTATAAGAAAAAATAATATTTTCCTTGAATGTGGGATATAAAAATTTATTTTGGTTTAACATTTGGTATTTTTGTGAAAAGTTTCATGTTTTGTTGAATAGTGAAAAATACTAATTTTTAATTGATGAAAAACTTTTTCATCAAAATAATTTATAGTGTTGAATTATATTATTTAATGGTTTTAATGCATAACTGGATTTTTTTATCGTTTATCCCAATTTAGGTCATTGTAATCAAGTTTACATTGAATTTAGATATAGATATGCTTCAATCGTTTACATATTTTAAACATTAATAACCTGTTTTCTCACCCCATCAACATGATTCATTTTAAAATTAATTATTTAAAATTATGTGTTTATAAATTTGAAAATGGATTCCATATTTTGAATCTGTGAATCCAATTTTTTTTAAATAGAATTATTTTATTTTTGTTCAATATGAATAATATCTTCAGCAAAATTTTATTAACATGGTAAAAGGTAAATCGATTAATTATGTGTAAAAAATAATGTTATAAATGTATGAAAATTATCCTTACTCCTATACTAATTTCATTAGATGATTAATTTTAGACCAAAACTATCCTTTTCTGAGACAATATGAATTTTTAATCCACTTGTTTGAGAATATGAAAATTATTTTATTTTATTTAAAGAAGAGTTAAATATCTCATACAAATATTTTAATAACTAAAATATTTTTAATATAGGATTATATAGAAGATAAATTAGACTATAAATAGTCATTTGAAATCTGAAATGTTTTTCTTTATTGTTGAAATTTATCTATAATTTTTTAGAAAATAAATAACTACCTTATAAGATATTACAACAACGATGAAATAATTGTTTAATTTATGAAAATATCAAATAAATGATATTTAACATGTTAAAATAAATATAATTTGATATAATTAATGTCATCCATGAATTTTATGGATGAATTTGACATGTTATAGATGATTTATTATAGTTTTTCGAGCATATCATGTTGTTATGATATTTTTAAAAAGAAAAATAATGAATAGTGAAAAAATTGGCACTAATGATATTTTATCAAAATAATATTTTATTAAATTATTTAAAAATAATAAAACATATTTAAAAATAAATAATAATTTTTATATGGTCTAAAATGTTATAAATATTTCATTTATGGTATAATTGAGTTCGAATAACTAAAAATTAAAACCTTTTAATAATGAAATATTGGTTACCTTAGTTAAAATTAAAATAAGTTAAATATGGGTTAATAAAAATGATGTAGTTTAAAACAGTCCCAAAACATGTCTAAAATATACTGAATTATGAAATTAAAACCTTATATTATCATATATTCTAATACATTACATTTTTGTGGTATTATTATTGATATTTAATTTATTATAAATTAATATTTTTTGAAATTCCAAAAGTGTCCATCTGAATTATAAAAAGGCACATCCTCCTCATATCATTTCATAACTTCCAGCCTTTTAGACCAACCAAGTCCTACCAAGTTATCTTCTAAAATTACTTATACACATCCTTGAAGTTTTGGTATTCTCAAATGACCAACCCTTGCGTCCTTGAGAGGAGATCCAAAGGAGGTTCTCTAAAGAAGAAGTAATCGTCTTAAATGAATCCTTCAAGAATATTTCTTCCTCTACTTCCACATCATGCATTTTTACACCATAAAGTAATAACTCAAGTATAAAATATAGGATTAGATATTTTTTATGATTATGGTACAACCAAATTAATTGATTTATACATCCAATGAAAAATGAATGCACCACGTGTGCGTACGTATGACTTACCGTCTCCACGCTGTGGTGAAAATTGTTTTTATGCACCTATTTATTTTGATTGGTATAATGATAGATATAATGGATATAAATAATAAATATGAAATTACATGGACTCTTTATAATAAATACACCTTCCAATTATTTACCTTTTCACCATAAAGGTAATGATACCTTCAATCGTGCGTGCATATGACCTACCATCTCAACAACACGATGAGATTAATTTTACATGTTAACCAATAAAGAATGATTATAAAAATGTATATAATGAGTAAATATAATGTCTGTGAAATTAATACCATTATATAGATTATATATATATACATACATATTATGCATAATAAATAGAACTTACATGAAAAAACATGCATATGAAAATGAAGCAGTTAACAACTGAAACAAGGTTAATAAAAAAATATTATTAACAAAATGATATAAAAAGAAAATATATGATATCATAAATATAGATATGGTTTTTCTATAATTTAATAAAAAAAGTTAAACCATTATACATGATGTTAAGTAACATTAAACTGAAGGAAAGAAAAAGGTAAGATTTATTTCACAATCTCATTATTATTAGGGATTGTTTCTATATTAGTATATATAGGGTAATATTTATCATTCACGTCCAAGATTCCTATAAATATTTTAAAAAACATTTTATATATAATCCTTTAAATATTTAATGTATTTTTACCATGTTATAATTTTTATAAAATGGGTTTTAAGGATTCTTTTTTTCATTTTCTAACGGTATCACTTTTTGAATTTTTGAAAAATCATATGGAAGGAATGTGTTTTAACTTGTGCGGTGTGAGTAAATTTTTATACCATGATGATGCCTTAATGTTTTGAATATTACATTACATGTTTAAATGGTTTTTTTCAAATATTTTTTTTCATTTATAATTGTGTATCTTTTTAAATAAATGATTTCAAACTAAAAAGGGGTATTTCTATCAAGAAGTTTTTAATGATTTTAATATAGTATTATCATCTATGTTTAACATTGTTTGTTGGATCTTAGGAATGATTGAGCTTGATCTGTTATGATACTATCTAAAATATTTTATTGAATGTTTTACGATCAGTTTGACTATGGATGTTTTGTTTTTATACCATTCATGGTTTATGGTTGAAGTAGTCATATTTTACATGATATTTTTAGTATGCATGTTACAATGATTATGTTTCAAAATATTTATATGAGCAATTTATTTGACTTAGTTATTGATGGGAAGGTCCCTCTATATCCCTTCTATGCATCAGCAGGCCACTTGAGACAAACTAGTATGGGTATTGACTGATGTCTTACTCATTTATGAATGGTGTCTTGGATGAAGCCTTGAAAATATGTTTATGATGTCTGAAATTATTAATCTCCTCATTATGAGATTAATTATTGATATTCATTGTTACTATTAGAATATTATAATATCCATGGTTATGTTTTCTAACTCATGTGAATATTTTATATGGAATTATTTATTCTTTTCAAATTATTCTCAAGACTATGTTTAAGGGGATTGTGTTTCAGCTATTCACCTTAACTTAATGATTATTCTTATTTGTGAAATATCCTGCTATATTCATACCATTACTGAGAATCTGATATAACCCCTTTCTTATGATTTATTTTTCCTCAGATTCCAAGTTCTGTATTTTGACTGATATTTTGGGTTAAAAAAAGAGAAAAGTATAATTATAAATGTATTTTTTATGTTGTATATTATGTATTAAAATTGATAATGTAATGTTTATATATGTAATCTGGTTTCCAAAACCGCTAAAATGGTGGGCCCTTTTGGATTCAAATCATGAATCTATGCCAACATAATAATTAAAGGCTTCAAATCCATGATACTGATATATGGGTCTTTACACTAGAAGAACACCTCACAAGTCTTTTAAACTTTTCATCATATGTGCTTATGGATTCATCAACCTTCATCCATATATTAAAGAATTACTTATCCCTTTTCATATGAATAATGTGAGGAATGTACTTATTAAAAAATAAGCTCTTAAAATAAACCAATTCTATTGATTCAATTTCTTCTTGTTACCTTGTGTTCTTGATAAGAGTCCATTATTGATATACATTGTATCCCAAATGATAAAAAAACAACATAAAATTATCGTGTTCTAAACACTAGATAATGAAAAATATCGTTTCAATGGAACTGATCCAACACACAGCATCATGTGGATCAATATAACCACTAAATAAAAGTGAATGATTCCTCATAAATGACTCAACATAATGTCGTTATCACCTTTTATTGTTTAGGAGATAAACCTGATTCATATATTGAGAAATATTCATAATATTAACAACCATAATTTTTCTTCCATCTATCAAAATATTTGGTTTATTAGGAGGATTTATTTAAATTTTTAGTCACATTAAGAACTAACAGGATTCCTTCAGGTTCCATTAATTGACTAAAACCAAAAATAATAGTATGAGAAACAATAATCATAGTGGGAAACCAAAAAATATCAATCTTATAAAAAAATTAGGATTTAATTCTTTTATTAGGATTATCAATAGGGTTTTACTTAATGTAATATAATTATAATTTTTAAATATTGACTAACCCATTCTTTAATACAAACTATAGCAACTCATACATTTTATACATAAATATTAAATATTAATATATGAGTATTCAATACAGAGCATTATGATTTGTAAAAAAATTATATAGGTATAGAGTCTCTGGAAACTTGGATACATAAACAAATTATTCATAAGAGATCTATATCTTATTCCACTTAACTCTTCATCAAATTAATTTTTTTTATGAAATATCATTCTTAAAATCTTTCCTTATATCCTAGGGAAGGGAAATATAAGAAAGGTTAATCTCAAATGTTTAGTAAGGGTAAAAAGAAAGATATATATGATGATTTAATCATAACCTAAAAATCATTGTATGAGAAAAATATATTAACATTTGAAAACCATACCTAGTATATCATAGATAAGAATATTGATTCATCGATAAATGCTAAAAATTAATAGAAAATTAATCATAAAGGAATCAGGGAACATGAGCCTTGAGTGCATAAAATTGGTATAAGATATATGTTTATGGAATATACCTAAGCATAGAAAACCAGTTATTTAGTTAAGGATCACTAATAATACTATAATAGTGGATTGGGTTCACTCCCTATTCCGTCTTATTCTTAGTCAAAGTTCACTTCCAAGACTATTGTAGAGAATAACGTCCCTTACTGAACATGGTTCACTCCCCATTATAGTATTTATTATGTCACAAGATATCCATATTTGAAAAATGAATTGGAGGGATATATAATTATAGGATCACCCATAACATAATAAAATTCAGATATTTGTGTACCATAATATCATAAAACATTCCTAACCTCATAATCCATGGAAAAGAAACTAGTTTCATAAAAATTTAAATTTTTTATCATAGGACAACCCGTGAAAAATAAATGGTTTCCATAAACATTTCATAACCATAATGATAAACCATCAAAATAAATAATAATGATGGTATCATTAGGTTATATCCCTAGTAAAACATAAATATCATCCAATTATGTTAATATAAATGAAAATTTTCTTTGACGGATCAACGAAATATTTATGGAAGAAAATATCCTTTGGATATTGAAAAAACTTATTTAAAATATAAATTTTTTTCCAAATATTTTGAAAAAAAGTTCCTTTAAAATAATTTATAATCTAATAAAGTAATCTTAAAAACAATTATTGGTTATGAGTGTATAAAATTCCCTTGATTCCATGTATATTAACACAAATATTCCTTTCACATTTTTAGTAAAAAGTCAAAAGTTCAACTTTTTGTAAAATTATAATAAGATTAAATTACATACATTTTTATAAGGTAATTCATGGTAAAAATGACTTTAAGCATTAATAGGATAATATTAAAAACATTCTTTAATTTTTTTAAGGAAACATGGATAAGGAAACACATGGATTTTCAACTGAAAAGAGAAATTAAGTTAATTTTCCATTAAAATATTCTTTTGGTATCTTGAGTAATTAAATAGTGGAAAATTAAATGCAAACTTGTAATATCTATAAAAAAAGAGTATAATAAAATTAATGATATTTTTTAGTGGTGCATCATAAACCTCTAATGATAAAAAAATGTAGGTATAAACAATCTCATAAAAAATGGGATTGAAAAAAAATTCGGTTACCTCAAGTTCTAATTGCTTTAAAATCACAAAAACCTCATATATAATAAACATAAAATTAATATAATTCTATAACATAATAATATAAAAGTTTATAATTTCATATATTATCAAATTATCACGTTCCAATCCCAATTTATTAATAATTTTATATTAAACCTTTTGTTTTTTTGGTGTTAAATATTTCATTTGTTTCATCAGAGTTTCAATTTGATAGTTATGGTCCTTGAATATTGATCCTTGTTCCATAAAATCAAGAATTTTTATAATGATATTGATATAATATATTATAAATATATATATATATATATATAGTTTTCCATAAAAAATAGAGATACAAATTTGATTGAAACTATTCATAGAGACAGTAGGGCATACGTACGCATAAATGCTATTTTCTTTTTTCAAAAGATGGAATGAAATAAAGGAAAATAATTACTCATATTTCAATAATTATTATTATATAATTTATATCATACATATTGTCTAAATTTATTTTTATTATAATTCATTTAAAGGATAAAATGAAAAATAAATCACTTCGCTTCGTGGAGGTTGTAGTCTACACGTATATATGAGCGATGTTATCATTTTCCAATGGATGAGAAGAAGGTGGATAATGGTTGAACCATAATAATAAAAAAATAAGTATATTTAGTTCAATTAATTTATTATTTTATAATTGATTCCATATATTTATATGAATTAAAAGAATAAATATAATTGAAAATGTCCGGTTAAGATTTATACCTCTTCATTGAGAAACCTATTTTAGATTACACCTTAAGCCTTTAATGGATCATATTCTGTTAATAAAATAAGATATAATATGTGGTATGGAATATAGGATGATATTATGGTAGGTAGTTAATAATATATAAGGTTGAAACATTGTGAATAATGAGGGATATTAGGTTCCCATTTATAAGTGATGGGAGGGTCAGCGTTGGAAATATTCAAAGTATTAAATTAATATAAATAAATTTTAATGTTAAAATGAATAAAAATTGATAAAATAATAAAATAAGATGTGTATGAGTCTAAATACACACATAAAATAAAAATTATACATTTTTAAGTTATGTTTTCACACTTATTGCTTAGTTTTAACTGTTGTTAGCCCTTTGGACTTTACAGAGATAACAAAGTATGTTAAACTTTCATGGTCCAAAAAGTTACTATAAAAAGAAAAGATTCTCATAAATAGAACATTTATGATATTTTTAACCACATATGATTCACTTGGATGAATATAGTATTTTTTTGAATTTTAAATCATTTAATAATATATATTTATTATAAAATATCATTAATGTCATCTTTGAAACTATTAATTTAATTTGCCTTTGAAAACAACCGAAAAGTAAATGAATTTGAATATAAAAATTTTCAATATCCCCAATATGTTAATGTTATCTTTAAAATTATTAATAAACTACAATGCATTCATAAAAAATTACTTTTAGAGTTTTTATAATAATTACTTGATTTTTCTACTGCTTGCTAAAGTATTGTCTTAGAATTGCTTAATAATTTATGGTAATAATTTCTTCCCTAAAATTTAAAAATAATTTATAATTAGAAAAAAAAATTAATAATCACCATAAACATTTATATCTTAACTTAAGATGTTTTTCCCTATTAAAAAATACTAGGTTTTATCACAAGTTAACTTATTTTACCTTTATCGGAGTAACAAAAATTTATTATGGTTATTATTAATATTGAGGAGAAATAAAAGGACTTAGTTTTAACATTTGGACCGAAAAATTCTAAATATGGAATCCATTTTTCAATATTCAATTTTTTTAAGTGTAAAAATTTCATTTCAAAACTATTAGAAAAAACGTGATGAAAAGCACTTTCCTAGAAAGATAACGTTTTCTAAAATAATGAATTTTTTTATACCAATATAAAACATAAAATTTATTATTATGTCATTAATTGGATTATTAATAATATAAATGAACTAATTTTACTTTTAAAATAATTCAAGAATAAAATTGAATTAATATATTTTTTAAATAAAAGAATACAATCAATAAAAATCAATATTTTTCACTATTCATTAGAAAATCAATATTTTCCAAAAATTTAAAAATACTCTATTCGAAACAAATTTTGACATGAGGATTTATAAAATGAAGTTAATTTTTAAAATAAATTGTATAAAACTTCTATTATTTAATTATATTATTTTCTTGTAAGAAGAAAAAAACATTATTTCATAAATAAATTTTTTTGAATACTTTACTGGAAAATTAAATATTTATTTATCAATATATATGAATAATTTTTAAAATATAGTTATTAATATAAACAGAACATATTTTACGTACACATTAAAATTGAATATTATATTATGGTTTATTTTGAATGAGGTTTTCTGGTATCGCAAGCTATCAAAGTAATTAAATTTATTTAAAAAGAAATATACCATAAAATCTCTTAGAGTTACACTCTAATATAATAGAATCTTGTACTATATAAAAGAATTTATAATCATATAAAACTAGAACATTATTTTCTAATTTATCTATGAAATATATCCCTAGTAGATACCATTCCTTGGGGCCTCCCAACAATATTCACTCTAGCATGCGTTATGAGGAACTTTGAGAAACTCACCAATATATATATATAATCCATGCCTATTGTTGTTTTTAAATCAATTTTTTTACCCTTAATCCAAAGGTTATTCTGAATTATCTATTTTTAATAGCTCTAACTAAATTATACACCAACAATTCTACATTGTTAGAAAAACCTACAAAACTAAACACTCGATTCAACTCATCTTTCTCTACAAAATCCAAACCCATGAGAAGATAAAAAACCCTCATTTTCTATATATATATATATATATAAACAAAAGAGTTTATTCCCATCACCAATAAATATGTAAAATATAAATTAAAAATCTTCACCCTAATAATTTAATCATCTAAAAATGTCTATAATCATGAACCAAAATTGCCTGTAAAAATTTTTCTTCACATTAATCCTCCACCTCCATAAGGAATCTATTTTTTTAAAAGGTGGTGACATGAATTGGATTCCCAATTCATTCCACCAGAAGAATTTATTAAAATCAAAATGTAGCATTACAAACACGAGTCATGGTTACCCCTTACAATATAAATTGAAAAAATGGAGAGTTTCTTTTTTCACAAATAAGATATGGATAACATAGTATTAGTCTTAACATCAATAGTTTTGAGGGCTCTTAAAGACACCATTAGGTCCTATAAAATGGTGTTTAAATAAAATTCACATTGGAGGCATACATGGATTATTATTAGTGGAAATTAATTCATGAGTAATGAATATGTTTTTATTTTGTATTTATTTACAAAAAACTCATAGATGATTGTGAGTCTATTTAGAACAAATTTAGTTTTAATGGAATAAATAACTATTTACACATTAGTTTATGTATCATGGTGACTACTAAAATTAGTTTTATGATATGCCCAAAATTTTCTGTGAATATTTCTAGTGCAAATTTAATATTGTTGGTTGTTTTAATTATATGGATCTTTGATACCCATAGGGGAAGCCATTATCTCAAGGGATTATTTTTAGTTTCCATGGGGAGGCCCAAAATAGGGGTTTTATAATTTATCATATGTAATGTATATAATGTGAAACATTTCAGTCTTGTTTAATATTGTGACTAGGTTTCCCAATTGAAGACTCAGGGGATGAGTTGGGCTACCCCATGGGGACTCAGTGTTTTAAATGGAATTTTCCATATAATTTGGTGTAATTATATTCCTGGTGATCCATGAATTTTGTGAATAATCCACATAAAGAATATGTTTGAAGCTTATGATAATGACGACTATGAAGTGTACCAACTGTGTAGATGACACTGTATTTATAGAAAATATAAAGGATTTCATTAAGTGGACAACATAGATATGTGTATAGCCTATGCAATTTGGAAGGTACTTTGATATGGTTTAATATGTGGTTTTATTGACTATTCCATGGTGTTTATATCTCAAATTATATCTTAGGTAGAAACAATATTGAAAAATGAAGAACTTGAGGAAAGAGATAGATGAGGTTTTTATACATGTTGAACTCATTGAGCCCCTACTCTAATTTTGAATAGGCTATCTTTTGGTGGTTCCCTGCATATAAAAAATGATTCATTTTTTATTTTATAGTTTTATGAAACTTAGATATATCAAGGAAATAATTATAGGAATAATTCTAGAGGGGTTTTGGATAGGTGCGATTATAAGAACATTGTTTTAAATATGATCCAAATTAAAAATGTATTTAAATCCACGAGATGTAATGATAAATAAACATGAATATTTAATAATTTTTTTCATATTCATAGAGTTTTGAAAATATATTCTTAATCCATTCATTTTCCTTATTAATGAAAACATAGAAACACGTCAAGTGATATTATTACCATTTTTCAACAATGATCAACAACTTAAAAGAAGATCCAATGAATAATGTATTCACCCATATCCCATGTGTGTTATTTCTTACTTTATATCTCAGTGGCACATTTTTTTATTAGAGATTTAGTTGGGGTTTGGCTTAGTGGTAATCACCCCATAATCCTAGATGAAAAATGGGGGTTCAAAACCCATTGGGAACTAGTTACTGTAGCAGTACTATAGCGGTACTGTAGCATCGACAGTACTATAGATCAGCGGGTACTGTAGCGGCGGAAGGGCACTGTAGTAGTGGCAGTACTGTGCGGGTACTGTAGCAGCAGGGTTACTATTCACAGAATGACAACTGGGTCAAAAAATTTGGCCTACAGGCTGTGTAATGGTCTACAAGCCCACTGGGCCTTTGGGCTATGTAATGGGTCTCCCTATACCCAATTAAAATAGGTCTTTGAATTGATTTAATCATCAACTAAAGCTTCGGCCCAAAACTTTAAAACAAATTAGAGATTTAGTCATAATAAATAGAAAAGGATATTCAATTATGAGAATTGGTGTCTTTTTTACGATTTATTTACCCCATATTAGTGGTGGTGTGCTCTCACTAGGGCCATTCATGTGATATTAGTGCATTATTGAGAGAGTTAAAGAATTCATTTACTTAGATTCGAATTTATAATTTATTACAATTCTTTTTTGATCATAGTCTTCTATAGAGGATACAAATACTATAAATAATAAAGTTGTACCCATGTTTTATGGGAAATAACTTTATATATAGAAGGATATCATGGTTTCATCTCTTGTATCTTTTCTGAGGAATGTTCTTGATATCACTAAGGATGGTGTACATATTATGAAATATGTGATGACCTATACATTAATAAACAAGAAGAATTTTGATGTCTGTGATAGAATCTTCTTTCATTTCTATCATCTCACTCAAATAAGATGTCTTCATTAGTTTTGGTAGCATAAATAGAAAATGGAATTTTGAGAATAATCCATGATATCCATTAGAGAGTAAATAAAATCATGGATCCTTAGTTATAAATGTTTTAGGTATAATTTATGTTTGCACGTATAAGTTAAGATGAAACTATTTATGAGTTATTAATTAGATAAAATAAAAATGTAATATTGATTTGATGTTATGGATAATTTCATAACCAATTCTTCATAATAAAGTTGAATATATGTATTTTTTAGTATATATTTGATGAAAAATTTATACGGTAGAAAATCAGGACTAGAATGAGTGGACCATAGATCCTTAGATGAATTATGTGGGTGAATTTGATGATGGATACACTTCTATGGATTTTAATAAATTCAATTCCCTATTTTCCAAATGTATGAAGTGATGAAAAGGTAAATATATTGGTAAAAATATATTCAGGTGTATCAATTATATAAATATAAGGATCATTTTGTTTAATTTTCCTAAAAATGAAAAGAAACAAAGGTAATTAACAAAAAAAATCATCTAGATGGAAATAAATGACTACTCATCATAATGGAGGAAAATCATTTAATGATACTGGGATAGAAAATACAATGACAAAGAAACACTTTCTCTCGAAACTGATACCAAATTTTGTAATGAATAAAGTGAAATGTAAAATGTGGACTCAAAGAAAGAATGTTCACAAATTGTCCACTTTAATAAAAAAGGACCAGTTATCCCTCAAGTGAAGACAAATTGAGTATGGAAAATATTGGTAATGATGAGGAGTCACCAAAGGAGATTCAAATAAGAATAAATATTTTTGTGTTTTTAAATTATAGAAAATCAAGAGTTAAAATAAAGAATTAAAATATAAGAATTATTAGCTTAAAAATATATTAATGAATAAAAATCAATCAACATAGTTGATATGGACATTTAGTTCACATGAAATAATGGATATCTGAATGAAATACTAAATTATAGGTACACTATACTTGTGATTACCATTGAAAATATTATCACCATGAATGTGAAATTAAAATATCTGGAGATGAAATTGGTTGATGTTGAGAATACCTTTAATCATACTCCCATTGAGTTTAAAGTATCTATCAAGGAAGTTTGTTTATGTTGAAAATATTTTAGTAGTGTTTTTAATACTACCATGAAAATTATAAATTATATAATTACACCATTACTAATTATATTTTACATTCAAAATTCCATTTAAAATATGCGATAGTGTTGAAATGAAAGGTAATAAGCTGATTACATAATTTAATAAGGAGAAAATATGACTTGTATGTTTAAATAAATGTGTAGAAACTTGAAAAAGAATTGGGAATAAAATAAGAATAACAGTTCCATGTCTAAGGCTAATAGAAAATACAAGGTAAATGTGATTACTTTTATTAATAAGAAATATAAGAATAGAAAATGTATTTTAAATTTTAAATAAAAACAATAAGTATATTTTTAGGATATATATTTATAAACAAGGATATTTTTATTTTAGGATGTTGTTGGTCTAGTGGAATATATGTAAATAAATTCTATATGTAAAGGAATAATCTATCACTCGGTAAATCGAATAAAGGATAATAATTTAAGGGGATTCTACATGAAATTCTTAGAGACCAAAAAATAAAAATTTTAATGGATAAGTTACCATTTCATAATTTTTTTTATTCTCTTATGGATACTTACGGGAGGTATGATCATACTAGAAGCACTAGAAACAAGTGTGTCACTATGATTTTGAAAATATTATTGAGGCATTATAACTAAAATATTATAGATAGGATGTGTGATCGTTGAATAGTATTGGTGGGTGAAGTGTGTGGAATCTAAAGAAATATTGGATAGATTTGGATATGTGATAGCATTTTGTTGTCACAAATGACTGGAAATAAGGAACTCCTAAATAGTATCAAAAGTTGTAAAGGAATATTTGTCACTTTTAAAAATGATAAATTTCTTATTGTTATATGAATTGGTGAAATAGGTAAATCTAGTGATGTCCCCATTATTGATGTTTTGAGGCATAATTTCATGAGTTTCAATATGTTTTTAAATAATGGTAAGGAGGTGATATATTATAAGATATCAGTTTCATAAGGATATTGAAATATGACATAATAATCATTAAGGGCCAACAAATAAATGAAAACTTATTTCATATTTTCAATGATAAATGTTCATGATTATTGATCATTTATGATTAAAACTTTGTTTGGAATAAAATACATGAGAATTTTGGTAAAAATAATATGTCTGAATATATAAATTAAAATTTAGTGAAAGATATATAAAATGTGAATTGTGATAGGATGAACACTTATGAAATATTCCACATAGGAATGATGGTTAACAAAAATCATAATTCCATGGAGATTAATATAAACTAGTCCTCTTTATTTATTGTAGTAAAATATACACAGAACAATTATCATTAATTGAACTGATAAGGATAATTATTTCATAAATTTTTTGATGATTTTTCTCTATACGATTCATGTATATTTTATGCTGATTATATCAAAAGATCTTTATATGTTTAAAATTTCATAGAGATGTTTTAAAAATAACTGTGGTAGTGCTTTCAACAGGTTTGTGTCTGATAATGGAACCAAATACAGTAAATGATATTTTGAGGTATATTTTTAGATGTATAGTGGACATCATGAATGTATTTATGGTATAAACAATAATAAAATGATTTTTGTTATTGGAAAAACTAATGTTCTGTAGACATGGAGAGAACCATATTATTACAATACAAGACCTCATATAACTTTTATAATAAAAAATAATAATATTTTTCTACATAATGAACAAATACATATATTTATCAATTTAATTAAATATTTATTTTGATATATAATTTCTCAAGAGTCTGGAATTAAAGTGTTTAAATTTATTTGAACTAATTTGTTATAGAATAATCAAATAAATAAATTTAAGAATGTTTTATGAAAATGATGATTATGGGACATTCCATGGTTATTCAACAATTGTAAGAAGTTATTATTGTTTCATTAAAAAATTGATGATGATAATTGATAACTATGTTTTAATTGTTTTTGATGATCAAAATACCTTCAAAATTTAATTGAAAAATGATGATAAATTTTAGGAAACTATTATTAAAAAGGAATATCAAAAATGTTTTGAAAAACTTTAAAACTTCTCAAGTAGATTTTAAAGTTTACAATGAAGAGGAATTTTTAAATCCAAAAGTATTTATGTTCCAAATGTTTAGAATACATTTGACGCACGAAAAGACCTTGGAGACTTCTAAAATGGTGTAAAATAAAATAGAAGTATAATAAATTTGAATAAATCCAATATACGCTCAAATATTGAATCATAAAGTTCAAAATAGGAATTAAAATATTAATATTGGATAATAATTATGTAATATGTGTCAAATAAAATTGATAAAAATTATACTTTAGAGTTTGTGACATGTCAAGAAATATAGAATGTGATAAGTGTGGGGAAATAATTCTGAAATAATTTTAATGAGAAGTGGGATGTATCAAAAAACCAAGCTCTTATTTTTAATTATATATGTATGTGTAATTACCTTTTCTTGAAATAAGGAATAAAATTACGAAGGTTTTTCTTCCAAAATTTAGAGAATCATCAATATTTATTTGATAGGTGAGAGAATATTCTTTTTGGTATTGTAAATATCAAACACATTAGGTCTTGTATTTCTACCACAAGGTAAATATGTATCTAATTTTCAATAGATGTTAATAATAGAATAAAATAGAGATGTATATACACTTATAGTACCTGAGAATTAGGTTTTTATGAAATTAATTCATAAGTTTAATGATGTTTCCTTGTTGTATATAATAGAAATATGATCATAGATGATTAAAATTCTATCTGGAGCCAAGTTGGTTGAAAATGAATGAATAAATATTTTAGGGAACAATTTTAAATCTATTTGAAAAAGAAAACATGTTTTTTAGTATGTTGAAAATATTTTGTAAATATTTCAGATGTAGCACCCATTTTGGTTATCATTTTAGTTCCTTATATCATGTAACATGAATTGGGTAAGGTGAAACACCCATATGAGGTGTTTTTGACTCATGGAATTTATGAATTATTATAAGGGTCCCAAAATGGGAGTTTTAAAATTTCTCCTATATCATGTATGAAAGATGAAAAATCTAGAGATGGATTATCATGGTGCCTATGATTCATAGTTGAGTAAGAACATGGGGTCATGGTCTAGAAATAGGCATTTTCTATCCCATTTTATCTTTTAATATTACTTTTACTATACACCTTATGATAAATATTTGTAGAGTGATGGTGTTTCATAAAAATATTAAATTGATTATTTCAGGTCCCAGATGTGAACAAAACTTAGTGTTTCACTGAAATTGAATTGAGTTTTGGAAGATAAACTTGAATATTTGACGATTGACTAGTCATTTTGGAAGGTGTTTAAGGGTGGTATTCATCATGACCATCTTGACTATTACATGTCATTTTTATCTCAAATTATATATGAGAGATTAATAAATAATGAAAATAGGAAGATGAAGAGAATAGATATACCTGTTTTTTAGATCTGATGATGTTTGTGGAAAACAACACTTATTTATAATAGGCTATGTCATGAAGGTTCCATGCATATAATTTTTTTGGTCTTTGAATTTTAAAATCTAAAAAAACATTAATGTCTCAGTTTTTCTATGAATTATTTTTAAATATTATATGGTATTATTTTGAGACCATAATTTTTGATGATTTGTGATTCTGAGGCCCGTTGTACCTAGAATAAATGTCTGAAATAAATTAAACATCTAAACAGCGTCCGTGAGAAATTTTCCAGAAAAATCAGATTTACTTTTAAATGGGTGATTAGATAAAAAATATGAGGGCACCAATGCGTTCATAGAAGCGTCTTTACCTTAGGCAGGACCTAACATCAACTGACGTGAGTCAACTTCAAAAGTTTGTTTTAGGGACTTTTTAAAGGGAATAAAATAAATTGATGGATAATTTATTTTAATTGTTTCCATTTTTACAAAATTACCTAATTCATCCATTTTTAAGTACCTTCTTATGGAAATATCACTAGGTTAGCCGCATAACCCTGCAAATTGTGGATTTTCATTAGAGATTTAGAGGAGAACCTGTTAGTAGACGACAACGACTCAATCGATCGATACATCTTGGATTCGATGAACCTCACTAAGGAACATGACAAGATGATCATTCCTCAACTGAATTGAAGTAGGGGGGTTGTTTCTTTGTTTTGTTTCCCGGTTCTATGATTTAATGACGAATGTGGAACAACCCACGAATATGTTGATCCACGGATTACGTGTTCTTGCGGGAGGGTTATTATTTTCCATTTCTTTCGGGGAATGATTCTTGAAATTGATTTGTGATAATGTTTGGATTATCATTTGATTTTCAAAATTTAATCCTTCTAAATAGATCGGATCAACATCATGACGAATGACGATTGAGGTTCGTTACTCAATTTGGTTTAATGGATTTATTCATCTTTTCTTTGTTTAGTTTGCTTTATTCATTGGATGACGAACATCAGATCATTTTGAGTCCATTTTGGATGGAAAAGATCCCAAATCAAATATTGAACATCGCAACAACCCATTGGAGGTGCGACCGAGATGGATGAGGATGAATCGACTCGAAACAAGGAGGATCATTCTTTGACAATTCTTCATGCTAGTGGTTCGAAACATGTTTTTGGGGTAGATCGAAATCCCGAAAACAATGGAAACAACTTTACAGTGTCAGGACGACCTAGAATCTGGTGTTTCATTGTGATAGGATGGCCAGATCAAAGACTAGAGGAGTACCTAAGGTACGGTGGAGCAAGTTCATGATCTTGGAAATTTTCAGAACACACGACGTGTATCCTGATGAACACATCGTGTGGACTGATGACAGTGGTTATGGATTTCATGCTACACACTATAAAGAACACTGAGTGCCTCTAGGGAGACACGGTGTGTGGACCCCGCCCAGCGGTGGCTGGATTCCTAGGTGAAAGGAAGTTTTGACGTGACATGTGACCACTATTACACAGCATGTGGGTCCTTACATGGGGCTTTTCATGTATCTCAGATGATACACAGATACAGGGTGGAGTACACACCCTGTACTCCACTACACGACCATACGAGTCTAGTAATGTAGGTCACTTCATGAACCGATTACAGAGGTTGGCCTACATGGGATGACGCCATGTACATGCACATGGGCAACATACAGGGAGAAGACCCTAGATACCTTGACAAAAAAGTGATCCTACCTATACGATGTGTAATTTTGTGTTACCCAAAATGCCTTACGACATTTCCCATTGTACACTGGCAGTACTCAGGGTCAGAAGACACGGCATGTTACACTTATACATGCTGTGTACTTCTTAGTACGTGGCTTGATCATATTTTCCACCATTCCTTGGACATGTTTCGTTTGAGTTAGTGCCCCTTTTCACATTCCTTTTAAGGTCTATTATCGTTTCTATTCACAAGAGTATGATCCTTTCAGCAAGATGTTCCGATATAGAGTCAGGTATCCCTCCAAGAGTCCTAGAGTGAGATCCGCTATCGATTCTTTACCATAGGTATAGTTAGGTATTGACATTACTTATCCTCCACAGAACTGACCCTCTAATTAGCAGGTGAATTCGGATGAGTCACGGTATCCACCAAGGCCCTGGCAGTGATCCTAATCTGTGTATTATGATCTTTCCCAACTCAAGAGTGTGTTATCCAAGAATGAGTGTATATATATCTCATGGATTTTCCTGAAGAAAATTATTTCTCATACGAACAACATCAGAGCTATCAGACTCATGGAGTGAGTTCCTTCAGATGAGTTCTTCTTGGAACCTTCAAACTGAATCCCTAGAAGGGGTATTCTATTGTGTGACTTATCTCTAGACCCCAGGTATTGGTTCTGAGTGTATCTAGATTATGTTTCTCATATTATACGGTCAGTAGAAATATAGTGTGTATATTTGACATTACATTTCCTTTGTGTATTGCTTTTTTGTTTTTGGGGTCCCCTAATAAGTATTGTTATACTCACCCCCGCATGATATTTTCCTCCACGTGTCGTGTTTTCTACAGACAAGCGACCTTTTGACGAATTCTAGGGTATACCAAGACCATATCGATCTTTCTAAGTTCTCTATAGGCCAAGGTGCTCCTACAGCCACGAGCAGTAGTCCCAGTACCTCTTTGTGCTTATAGGCTGGACTTTGTAGTTTGCAGAGTCTTGTTTTTGGTGGGCTTGTATTCTAGCCCCATTTACATTCCATACATTTATTTTCATCATACTATGTTTGTTGGGATAGTTTTATGCATGAATTTTTCTCCATAGAGGGTTTTATATTTCAATATTAGTGGTCTTAGAGATGTGTGCATGTGTACAAGTACTTAGGAAATGCATCCCATGTTTGTGATATTCCAAATCGGTGCTAGTCACCAGCCTCTAGCCTATTGGCGGCAGGCTTGGGTAGTTACAGCGCAGGGCCCACTCAGACGGGTCTTGACATAGTGGTATCAGAGCTGGCCGGTTCAACCTTAGGACCAAGAGTATGTGAGATTTGTTTAGGGAAACAATACTAAGTGTTTCAAGTTCATCTTTTAGTCCAGCGAATCAAGTGTTGGTGCGTGCAGCTGACGTATCCAAATACCAGGACCCTGATAACCTGATTTTTGATGCGGTAAATGAAAACACTAGTTAAGGGGTAGGAAAATAATAGTACAAGCATAATATAGGAATGGTTTGTGTTTTCCATGTTCTTTGAGTCTGTTATCCAGATATACTAGTTGAACATGATACAACTTGTTTCCTTACCGGATACCTCCATGATGCATACCCTCTAGGATTCAACAGCTCGATCACGAGGATGACCACCTCAGTGATGAGGCTTTAATACATGGATCAGCTCCCCATGAGTTACCCCAGGTGGTGAACCTACTATACCACCACTAGATGAGTATCCCATGCTACCTGCAGTACCGAAAGATGAGGGCCGCACACTGAGCTCGCTCCATGTGTTCCAGAGACATAGACCCATCAGATTCCGAGGGGAGCCAGACCCACAGGAGGCTAAGGACTGGATTGAGGTGCTGACTAGATTTTTCCATCATGTGAGGTCACTGGAAGACCAGATGGTGATCCTAGGAGTGAGCCTTCTTCATGCTTCAGCAGGGCGATGGTGGAGTTTGACCACAGTAACTCACGACGAGGAGACTCTTTCATGGAAAAAGTGTGAGTGACTATTTTTGGAGGATTTATCTCCGGTAATTCTAAGAGAAGTGCGTATCCATGAGATTCTTCAGATCCAGCAAGGGAGTTTGACGGTGGCTGAATATTCATCGAGGTTCACCAAACTCTCCTGGTACTCAATGAATATGGTTAGGGATTAATACTTTTGAGCTCAGACTTTCAAGATAGGTCTATGACTGGACATCCGGGCTAGTTTCTTGCTTCTATGAATTTTGACTTATGACGGCGTGATCGAGCAGGACTTGGTGATCAAGATCTTATTGGAATAGCAGAGATAGATGATGACAGTCAATAGTAGGCAGACAGGTGTAGAGACATCGACAGTAGGGAGCCAATTTCAGGCATAGAGATCAGGATGTGGGGGGCTTCATAGGAGGACCCATGATAGGATATCGATAGTTAAAGGCAATTAAGATGAATCCAATTAGCCTAGGGAGAGGTGAGGTTACTCGTGTAGCGGTAGGGGACATCTCTCTAGAGAATATCTGACCCGTCGAGTTGCTGACATGGATACGATGGATGGACCACAGTGGAAGCGTAAGAGAGTGGAGTAGACAGACCTGAAAGGTGTCGGGAATGGAAGAGGAGTAGGGTGAGCTATAGGTGGTGGAAGACACTAATACCTACTTCCACCACCACCCTAGGAGGTCCACACCAGGATTAGGGAGCTGGGGCGACAAGGGTGGGGAAAACTGCATGCAGTCGAGCCTACAACCCATGGACTCCAGGGATGATCCAAGGTATGATCTGTGTATTCTCTACCTTAGATGTAGTACATATAGAAACTGATTCTTGTCATTCCTTCCTTGATGCATGTCTTGTGAGAAACCTTGTTATTATGGTAGAGTTGCTGACTTGACCTTTAAACTTGGATACACTAACAGAAGGAGACTCGATGATCATGCACATTTGAAGATTGTGTGATATTACCCTTGGGGGTCAGAGTTTTGGTTGGAAAAACTTGGTGGCAGTGTTGAGGTCTTACAACATAATTCTCAGAATGGATTGACTATCTTCGGTCCAAGACTAGATTTACTTCTTTAGGTGAAGAGTACGGTGTGTCCACATCGATGGGATAAGGTTTTCCTTTGACAGTAATAATGAGACCATGGCATCACAGAATGGGCTCATGCCTAGGAGGGTGTATCCTATCACTCATGTGTCGGCTAGCCCTACCCTCAGATCAGTAGATGTTGTGAGCTTCCAGTTCCCACTAGTAGTGGCTACGTATGAGGATGTCTTTCAGAAATATGTTCTAGGACTAAATCAATGTTGGGAGATCGACTTCTACATCGACATTCACACTAGGAATACATTGATGTCCTCACCAGTATATATGATTGCTCAAGTAGAGCTTCATGAGCATAGGGTGCCGTTAAAGGATTTGTAGAGCAAGGGTTTTGTAAGACTCATGGTTTTTCCCCGGGTGACCCCATTATTTCTTTTCAAGAGGGTAAATGGGAGTTTGATATTGTGCATGGATTAACGGCACCAAAAATAGAAAATAGTGAAGAAAAAGTATCCACAACCAAGGATTGTTGACCTATTCGATCTTCTAAGAGGGAACAATGGTTCTTGAAGGTTGAACTTGGATCAGGTTACCACCAGTTATGAGTACGGGACATGGATATACCGAAGACGGCATTCAGATGCTGTTGTGGTCCCTATGAGTAATTGGCGATGCCTTTCGTCATGATGAACGCCTTCACAATGTTCATGGGACATTTGAACTAGATCTTTAGGCTGTTTTTAGACCAGTTCGTAGTGGTCTTCATCAACGACATCCGTATGTGCTCGACATTAGAGGAGGAGAACCCGAGACACCTGAGGATGGTTCTAGACATACTTAGAGAGAACCATCTTTATTGGAAGCTTTAGAAGTTCTACTATAATATTCAAGAGGTTCATTTTATAGGATATGTCATCTTAGCTGATGGAGTAGCTATGGAACTAGCCAAGGTGGAGGCAGTGTTAGCATTATAACCACCTCGGAGCATGACAGTGGTACGAAGCATCCTTGGGACGGCAGGATATTACCGGAGATTCATTCCTGATTTCTCTAGGATATTATAACCGATGATAGCCTTATCCAGGAAGTTGAAAACCTTTATGTGGATGGATATGTGCAAGTAGGCTTTCATGTAGTTGAGATATAGTTTTACGAGCATCCCGATTTTGAGTTTCCCAGAGGAGGGTGTTGAGTACGTAGTTTTATGTGATGAAACAGAGAACAGGCTTGGATATATCCTGATGTTTAGAATGGTAGTGATTGTTTATGGTTTGCGCTAGCTTTGGCCACATGGGAAGACCTATGCGACCCATGATCTTGAGTTGGAAGCGGTAGTATTCCTGTTGAATATGTGGCGACACAACAATATGTGCAAATAGTTTATCATCTACTCTGACCACAAGAGACTCAAATTAATCTTCTCAAAGAAGGATATGAATCTGAGATATAGGTGTTGGATAGAGTTCCTCTTGGACTAGAATTTTGAGATTATCTATACTCTGAGGAAGGAGAACAAGGTAGCAGATGCTCTTAGCAGAAGATCGAGATTGAAACTATTGAGTGAGGTGACAGAACTGTTGGCATCATTACAATTATCCTTCATGGATAGAGAAGATGAAAATTACCTTCAATCGATGGTTTTCACCCCTCTACTCTTATAGTGAGTTAGGGAGGCATAGGTAGGGGATGTCAACTATTAGTATTTAAGTGCTCAGTTATCTATAGGACATGATTCTGATATTTGCAAGGTGGGGAGAACATTTTTATCTTCAGAAGATGCCATGTTGTACTAGTGGTGTTGTGGGAGTAGGTTCTATGAGAGTTTCATACATCCACCTTGGTGGTATTATTAGAGTGGAAAAAATGTACCAGGATCTCTGGCATCATTTCTGGTGGTCAAATATGAAGAAGGCAGTAGCAGAGTTCGTTTCTTGATGCTTTATGTGCTAGAAAGTGAAGGATAAGCACTAGGATCATGCTGGGTTAGGTCAACCCTGGAAGTTACAGAGTGGAAGTGGGATGTAATATCAATGGACTTCATGATGGGATTACCCGAAATTTCCAAATTTCATGATTCCATCTGGGGTATCGTTGGCTGAATCACCATGTCATCCCACTTCCTATCTATCAGGGAGAAGAGTTCCGTAGAGAGCATAGGGTGCCTCTATATGCATGTGATAGTTCATCTTCCTGGAGTCCCTTCGAAAATAGTCTCTGGTCAATATGCCCACTTCACATCCCATGGATTGTGTGGATGGTGTGAGCTACCACCGAAAATGTACAAATCATCCAGAAGATGATCAAGAGTGCATAGAGCTGGTAGAAGTGTTATGATTCTAGGTGATGGAGACTCTTAGATCTCGAGGAGGGAGACCATGTCTTCCTTCGAGTATCACCTCGACAAGGATTTCAAAGATTTGGCTGAGGCGGAAAGCTATATCCAAGGTTCATATGATCTTTCTAGATAATGCACTATGTTGGGGAGGTGGCATACCACATAGCTCCACCACCATAGTTTCACCATGTACATGATGTCTTCCAAATGTTGCAGTTGAGGAGGTACATGCATGACCCATTGTACGTCATCAACTGGGGTGAGATGTACATCGAGGATAGTGTGACCTTCATAGAGTACCTAGAGGAGATCATGGATCATTACAAGAGGATCATTCATGGGAAATAAATTCCATTGGTGCATTTCCCGTGGTAGCACGTTAATCTTTAGGAGGGCACGTGGGAGAGGGAGGCTCGGATTCCTGCCCAATACCCACATCTGTTTGAGTATCCTCTTGTTTTATCTTTTCAAGGACGCAAATCCCAAAGGGGGAGAATGTAATGTATCATATTTTTTTGTTAATTATTTTTAAATATTATATGCAATTAATTCGATGCCATTCTTTTTGACGGTGTGCGATTCCAAGGTCTGGAGTTCCCAGAATAAATTCTTGAAATAAGTTAAACTCTTAAATAGTGCAAGTGGGCGGTTTTACTGTAAAATTGGAATTTATTATAAATGGGTGTGTGGATCAGAAATCCAAGGGAATCATTGCGTTCTGAACAATGACTTCACCTTAGGCAGGTCCTATCATCGACTGACACATGTCGGTTGCAAAAGTTATTTTTGGGACATTTTAAAGAAAATAAAATATATTGACAATTAATTTATTCTAAATGTTTCCTTTTATGAAACAACCTAATTCCTCCCTTTTTAAATAAATTTTTAGGGAATGTTCGAAGGGTTAGCTGTATAATCCAACAAATTGAGGATTTATAGTGGAGCTTTGGGGGAGATCCCATTGACGGATGACAAGGATATAATCGATCAAGACATCTCGAATTTGACTAACCTCACTAACGAACAAGATACGGTGATCATACATCAAATGAATCAAGGTGGTGGTTTTGTTTCTTTGTTTGGTTTCCCCATTCATTGATTTCACAATGAACGTGGATCAACCAATGAATAGGTTGATTTTTTGATCGCGCGTTCTTCCTGGAGGGTTATTAATTTCTATTTATTTCAAGGTTTTAGTCAAAAAATTGATTTGTGATAATGTTTGGATTATTGTTTTATTCTCCCTATTTAATATTTCTAACAGTGTTGGATCAACATCATGAAAAATGATGATAGAGGTTTATTCCTTGATTTTCTATATTGGTTTTCTTTATCTTTTCTTCACATTCCTCACGGGGTGGTGAACAAAAAAACATTGCGAGTCTATTTCGCAATGCAATGATCCCAAATCGGAGACCTAACATAGAGACAACCCAATGGTGGTGTGACGATGATTGAGGATGACAAATCGACTCAAAATAAAGAGGATATGTTTTTAGCATTCTTCATGCGGGTGGATCAAAACTTGTTATCGGGGATGATCAGAAGCCCGGAAATAGTGGAAAAAACTTTGCGGTGTCAGGAAAACATGGAATCTAGAGTTTCATTATGAATAGATAGCCAGATCAAAGACCAGAGGAGTACCTGAGGTGTGACAATTCATGTTTGAGATTCTTGAAATTTCCAGAACACACAATGTATATCCCGATGAACACACCACATGGACTGGTGGTGATGGCTACGGTTTGTGTGATGCACACGATGAAGAACACAACATGACTATAGGGAGACACGGTGTGTGGATTACACCCAGTGGTGGCTGGAGTCCCGGGCGACATGAAGCATAGACACGGCGTGTGACCACAATCACATGGCGTGTGGGTCCTTACATTGGGATCAACATGTATCTCGGACGATACACAGATATGGGGTGGAGTACACACTATGTACTCCAGCACACAACCATACGAGGCCATTAACACGAGTCACACCATGTACTGATTACTCAGGTTGGCATACATGGGTTGAGGCTGTGTGATCCTTCCTACTTTCCATGTAGTTGTGTTTTACTCAAAAATCCTTATGAAACGAGCCATTGTACACTGGAAGTACCCGGGGTCAGAGGACACAGCGTGTGACACTTCTACACGCCATGTAATTCTCAGTACATGGCTTGATCTTCTTTTCCACCATTCCAGAGATAGGTTCTGTTTGGGTTAGTGCCCCTTTTTCCAATTCTTATTAAGGTTAGGTATCGTTTCAGTTCACAATAGTATGATTCCTTCAGTAGAACATTCTGAGATAGAGTCCGGTGTCCCACTGAGAGGCCCAGAGTGAGTTCCTCTATCCATTCTCGACCCTAGGTAGAGTCAGGTATCTGTGTGGATTATCATATATGGCACTGATCCTTTACTTAGCAAGTGAATCTGAATGGGTTTAAGAATCCTCCAAGGCCCTTATAGTGATCCTCGTATGTGTATCATTATATTTTTCCACTCTAGAGTGTGTTCTCTTGGAATGAGTGTAAATATCTCTCATGGACGTTTCCTAATGAAAATTACATCTCAAATGAACAAAATAAGATCTATTGGACTCGTGGAGTGAGTTCCCCTAGACGAGTGCTTTGTGAAACCTTCAAACTGAATCCTTAGTGGGGGTATGCGGTTGTCTGACTTATCTCTAGACCACGCACAGGTCTGGTTTTTGAGTATATCCAGATCGTATTTCTCTTATTATATGATTAGAAGACATATACTCTGTATAGATGACTGTAACTTTACTTTTGTGTTGCTTTTTGGTTTTTGGAGTCCCCTACTGAGTTTTGTTATACTCACCCCTGCACGGGATTTTCCCACATGTGTTGTGTTTTGTGAGGTTGAGCAGCCTTTTGATGGAGTCTAGGGAGGACCACTACAGGACTAATATTTCGGAGTTCCCTACAGGCCAAGGTGTTCCTATAGCCACGAGAAGTAGTCCCAGTACCTCTTTGTGCTTACAGGTTGTACTCTTTAGTTTGAAGACTATAGTTTTTGGTGGGCTTATATTCTGGCCGAGTTTACTTTCTGTACTCTTCTTTCCACCGTACTCTATTGGTTAAGTTATTTGTATGCATGAATTTTCTTTATAATTGGTTTTTACAATCCAGCATTTGTGGGTTTTGAGATGTGTGTGTGTGTACAGGTACATAGGCAATGCCTCCCATGTTTGTGATATGCCTACTCGGTGCTAGTCACCATCCCCTGGCCTATTAAGGGTGGGCTTGGGGAGTTGCGGCAGGGGTCCCATTGGGACGAGTCTTGACAAAAACATCGAGATATCTTGCGGATGAATGAAAATATCATTCTAGAAGACATATTTTTTGATTTTGGAGAAGAATATGGGTGTGTACATGATAAATATTTTGGGGGATTTTTAGTCCATGGTAAGTAAGGATCTATTGATTTTTTGACACATGAATTTCATTCAATTATTTGTACTTCATGACCATATTTATTATCTTTTCCATTTATTTATTTATAATTAGATAGAAATATATGCAGCTATTTCACTATATATTTTTACCAAGGACTTATGAAATGATAAAAAGATTTAGTAAACAATGTATTCATTCCCATTTTATATTTTTATTTTATAGAGAAAATAATTTTATGGGTGTAATTTAAACCCTAACATATCACCCAACCAATAAAAGATAATTAAGATACATAAGATATAACAAAAAGATTCTTGGAATATTTTAATATTTTTATTCCATGAACTTTGTGTACCTTACATTCAATGAAGATGTCGCTCTATTTCATATTATTATTTAAGTGATACTTGAAACAGAAGGCCATATTTTCCTAGTTCTTGATAAATTATTCCAAGGTTATATTACCCTTATTGAATACACAAATCAAAATGGTCACTTATTTGTTGATCCATGCTTATTATCCTCAAATTATTTCAAATTGTTTCTCCCTTTAATACATTTTTTAGTATCTTTATTAGAGTCATTGAAGTTAATAGTTTTTACTGGAACCTATTCTCAGGAAAATGTTAGTAGCTTCAATTTATTTATAGAGTCACATCCATATTGTAGTAAGAAATGGTCCTTGTTGACCATAGATTTAGGTCCTCAATAAAACATGGTGAAACCCTCTATATAAATGTTTTATTCTTTTCCTTGATTAGATTAAAGGGTATACATGGAATGTAATTTAGAATATTTTTTTCCACCCCCTTTAATTTATTTTACCTATATTCTCTTAGAGTCCCCTATGAATGATATTCATTTTCCTTAGTGAACTTCCTTACATTTTCCATGTCCTAGCTTCAAGTTTCATTACTATATATGTAATAAATTCATCATTTTTTCTATTTCAATTCAAACTAATTGTAAAAGGAATGATGTTATGGGGAGTTGGTGTTTTGGTTACCACTGATTCACCCACCTCTCAGTGGGGGAAAAATATTACTTAGGCCTTTCACTATGAATAAGATAGTTATTGATATGGTTTCTAGAATATATATTTTGGTTTATTGTTTATTACTAACATTTTATAATTAAATTGTGGTATTGATGACAGGAATACCCCCAAAAAATAAATACACGTGCTCCATGTGAAGGGATTTTATATTTGGATGGAGATAATGGTTCCAAATCATCAAACTGTTTACATGGATATTCATCATATCACCAAAAACTGTATATATATTCATATAATTTAAAAACAATATATTTATTGTAAATAAGAACATAGAAAATGATGAGATTGTGCATAATTCATCACTCTCATTCACATCAGAGAATGAGTTGAGATGAGTTAGGGACGTAAAACAATAAATAATAATGAGGGAAAACTCGGTGTATTCTTGAGGGAGATATGAAAGGAATGAAGTATAAGTTAGAAGCATGTTGTTATCAATTTGAGGATGTATAAATGGGGTAATATGAATTTATGTATTTCATTGTTTATGTAAATGAAATCTTAATCTTAATCCAATGTTATGGAGACATTTTCAAAGATTCCACTTTGGTGAGGAAGTTAATGAGTAACTTTTATGATAATTCTTATGCAAATATTTCTACCATATAAAATTAAAACATGGATGTGTGTATCATTGATAAACTTAAAAATGTCATGATATATTATTATATGATAAGTGGGTATGACGAATAGAGAAAAAGGAAATCATATATAGAAATAATTTTCAAAGCGTTAAAATGTTTGAAATATACTAAGGAAATAAATTTACATGATAAGGAATATATAAATGTAGATTATTCCGTATATTTTGATGAATTTATACCACTATTTTCTAAAATAATTTAGTAAGGTAAAGGTAAATATAAAGGAAAACATCCATTCACATGTTTCAATATTTAAATTATTTGAAAATTTTCAATTAATTTTCTAGAGATGGAAGAAGAAGATGAGGAGACTGATCAATCTAAATGATTATTATAAAGAAATAAGATAGCTATTTGTTATATTGAAGGAAATAATTTTAGAATAATAAATAAATTTCAATGTAATAAAGAATAATAAAATTCTCTATAAACAAAATCCAACTTCTTCATTTGATGTGAGTGAAAAGGATAATTAAGACTCAAAGGATGATTGTCCAATTTTTTTAGCTAAATTAAAATTGAGTGATGACCCCTAAGGTAGTTATGGTGAGATACCAAGGTGTTTAAGTAAAAAATGAATCCCATGGTGTTTTTAATATAAAAAAAATAATCCTCAATGTGATAAAAAATCATTTAAATCTAATTCTTGTTTACTAATAAAATATCATAGGGAATTAAAATCCATGGATATTATTTGGATATAAATTTAGTTCACAAGAAATATTGGATACCTAAATTAAATACTTGAATATATGGAGAAAATTATTGAGATTATTATTACAAATGTTATCCCTAATAATGAGGATGTAAAGGCTTTTGAATTGAAATTGATAGATACTAAGAAGAATTTCTTTTATTATAGTTGAGATCCATTATAGTCATTATTTATATATTGTATTATATTTATTCTACCTTTTTAGACAGATTTGTTTTATAATTTTTTTTCATCAAGGCCCATAATTTTTCCTAATGGATCCATCAAACACATCATTCGGATCCCTTGGTTTAATAGATAATTTCCCAACAATACCATACTATGATGCATTCCATGTGTTCCATAAAATTGAGTTTCGAAATAAAGTTTGTAATAGTAAAAAACCATCAAATATGTTTTTTTTAATACCATGAATCATTTCAATTTTCAAATGATTCTGTAATACATTATATTAGACCCCCAAGATTTCATAAAAATTGTGATGATCATGAAAAGAAATGGAGAAATGTGATCACTCCACCTAATATAGAAAAAACTCCCATTGTAAGATCTAATTACGGTGTTAGTATTTATAAAAAGACATTAAGATATGTAATATTAAGAGTTACAAGGATAAGTCTAATAGGGAATCCAACATAATGGTGAATATATAAAAGCATGAGGAATTTGATAAGAGGCAGTGAATTTCAAATCACAATGAAGAACAATGAGTAGATTTTAGAAGGGTAAATTTACCTTTCAAGGAAGTTTTTGGTATTAAGGAATATAAATATACAGGTCTTTGATATACTAGAATAATAACAGAATCCCTCAACCAAAGATAGAGTAAGAATATTGGGGTATCTAAGATTATGTTCTCAGAGGACGTCGAAGAAAAAATTTGAAGGATATGATAAAATTTCAAAACAATTTTGATTCTATTGGGGAAAATAGTTGTAGGTGTGATAATCATTTACACATATGCATCAAGAAACCCAGTATTATACTATAGAAATTAATGATTTCAAAGAACTCCAAATTTATAAAGATATGATGTCATAATAAAAGGTATTCATTATTGAGGAATCTTAAAAATAATAAAAGGTGTAAATCCTTAGATACTAGATAGAAGTTTTTATCCACACATTACAATACATAACAATACATTAATGATATCCAATAGTTTTATGGATGATCTATAATTTTTAGAAATAATGGATTACTCAAATATGAAAGAGTTGTAAGTGTTAGAATTTTTTAGATGTAGCTCAATTCCTGATATTTTCTCTTTGTTTATTATTTGATTCGTTATATTTTAAGTGATTCTCAACTCTTAGATAATGGTAATGAATTAATTCCTCAAAAATTTGATTATATTATGGGAATATTAATTAATGGAATAATCATCATGATGGTTATGTGAGATAATATAAACTTATTTTATATTTCAAAATGACAAAAAATATTGTTGAGTCAATAAGGTTTTCCTTATGACTTTTCCATTCCTTCTTGTTTTGAAAATCACAAACACCTTATCTTTAAGAAAACCGCTTTTATAAGGAAAATTTCTTTTATAAGGAAAATCACTTTTGTAAGAAAAATTATCCTTATCATATTTTCATCCATATATTTCTTAAGTATAAGATTCAGATTCATTTCTATATTCTCGTAATTATTTGAAACTTTGATATGAAGCATTCTGTTTTAGGATTCGAATTCTGGATGAGAACTGTAATGAAGTTTCACTCTGAATTCCAGATGAGAACTGTAATAAAGTTTCATTCCGAATCACGGATACAAACTCTGTTTAAGTTCTACTCCGAATTCAGGATACGAATCCTTATGAAGTTTGACATAGAATTCTCATTATGAATTCTGATGACGAATTCTCATTACGAATTCTGATGACGAATTCCCATTACAAATTCTGATGATGAATTCTCATTACAAATTCGGATGACGAATTCTCATTCCTAATTCTCATTCCTAATTCACCTATTAAACAAAATCTGATTATCTTTGTTTTATACACTCCGAATTTATTTAGACTCCGAAAATTATTTTTGGTTTCACTCCGAACATTCTCTTTGCTTACGTTGTTATAATCTGTCTACTCTTTAATATTTTTTTCTCACTCCAAAAATTCACTCCGAAATTTTTAAGACTGAAAACGATTTCATACATTCTGTTTCACTTGTTTTATTATAAAACGATGTCGTCTATTCTGTTATAAACTAACCGTTGGTTAAGTTACACGTGTACAGGTCCCTCCGATTTTTAAGGAAAATATGACCGTTGGAAAGGAGGCTGACCTTGCCTATAAATAAGAGCTCATTTGAAAGAGGTCAATGATGATTGATTAATGACTTCTTCGACATTGTGCATACATGCTATTGAAGTGATTCTAGAGAGTGAGGCTCTTATTGACTCTCAAAGCTTCGTGCGACTCTGAATGTTGGTGATTACATTCGAGGAATTCCGGAGATAGGAAGACAGAGATTTCCAACATCTTGAAGTTGAGGGCTTCCTTGCTGAGGAAGACATAGGTTTCCAACTACCTTGAAGTTGAGGGCTTGTGGGGATAGCAAGACAGAGACTCTGATCTTCATATCGAGGGCTTACCCTGGTGTGGGTAAGACAGAATTGGTTGAAAGTATAAATCAAGGGACCTTTATCCAAGGTTTTTGGATAACCTTCTCTTTGGGTTAAAAGACTTATATCTTGTTACTTACTTATACTCTATTTCATTTAGATTCTATACGCTTTAAGGTAGAATCTCATTTTGTAATCTTTTGTTAAGTTTCAATTTCCAGAACCATATTTTCGGAACCTACTTTCGGAATCTATTTCCATGTTTTCATTTGGTATTAGAGGTGTTTTGAATTTTCTTAGTTTAACTTTGTTAAACATAGGCCTTTCCTTATCTTAAGGAAACCATAGTTATTTGTAACTACCTTTAAAAGTTCCAATGGAATTTTTAACGTATACAATTCACCCCCCTCTTGTATATTGAGCATCTAAATCATTATTTCCATCCTACAATTGGTATCAGAGGAGGTCTCTGAAATACATGTACTCACGTATAAGTTTTTATTGCTCTCTTTCTCATTTCTAACTTTCCCATTACGAACTTTATCATTCTGAACATTGTTATTAGGTGTTTTTTTACTAATAAGTTTATGTGCCAAAGGTTGTTCTAGTATGGAAGGAGTCAATGTTGGTTCCATTGATAATATAAATCCTACAAGACCACCAATCTTTTATGGTAATGATTATGAGTACTGGAGAGATCGAATGAAGACTTTTGTTATCAATACTTGTGTGGACAATTTTGTTATGCTTACTGGAGATTATAAAATTCCTGACAAGGAAGTTAGAACTTTTACTAACCAGAAAAAGAAAGAGTATCAACTCAACTATAAGGTACACAATACCTTACTTTGTTCAATGAATATAAATATATATAGCCAAATTTCGTCTTGTGAAGCAGCTAATTGTATCGGGAAGAAGTTAGAGGTTACACACTTTGGAACTTCTAAAGTGATCGAAACTATGGGAGCTATGCTTAGAGCTGAATATCATGGCTTCAATTTTCCTTATGGAGAACCAATATGTAAAGTTCAACAGAGGTTTATGACTATCGTCAACAGCTTACAGTCTATGGGAGAAAAGGGTTAGATGATGAAGCACTTGTGGATAAGATAATTGATATTATTCCCAATGAGTGGGATTCCAAAAGAACTGCTATAGATGAGAACAGGAAGGTCACTCAAATTTCTCTTGATGAGTTATTTGGAACTCTTCTCCAACATGAAACCAGAATGAAGAGAGATGATGACAACATTAAAAAGAAAAATGGAAATGGTACTTTTTCTTTTACAACAACATCAAATCATATGAAAGCTAAGACTACTGAGAGAGTAACCAGATCCAAGTCTAAGAAGATGGTAGTTCTATCAGATCCTAGTGAGAGTGAAATATCAGAAAATGAATTAGAAAATCTTGCTCGAAGGATGAACAAGATAGTTGGCCAGAGAAATTTCCAATCCAAGTATAAGAAAAAGGATAGGAAAGATAAGAAAGATGGAGAAGTTACTTGTTATGAATGCAAGAGAGCTGGACATATTAGACCAAATTGCCCTTTGCTCAAAAAGAAAGAAAGGAAAGAAATGCATTCAAACAGGAACAGAAAGAAGTATTATACAGCCAAAGCTAAGAATGTTCTGAAAGCTAGTGACACCTGGAGTGCCAGTGGTGGTGATTCTTCAGATGAATCTTCTGATTACGAATCTTCAGGATAGAAGAATCATGGTATTATAGCCGGATTACCTATTGATAATCATTGTTTTATGGCTAAGGTACGAAATGTTGAATCATTGACCAATGTTTCTTTAAATTCTAATGATAATAAGTATTATAACTCTTTTGATGAATAATCCTCTTCTGATGAAGAAAATACTTTACCTACTTATGAAGAAGTCTCTAGGTTTGCTGAACTTCTTGAGATTGATAATTCTAAACTCAATAAAAAACTTGATAAGGAAAACTCTAGGAATTATATTCTTACAAAAGAGATATCAGATCTTTCTAAAGATCTTGATAGGAAAAATGCTGATTTTGAAAGTATTTAAAAAAATATTGAGGAAGTAAGTTCTAAGAATAACAAACTTTCTAAAGAGTTAGAAAAAGTAATTTCTAAGAAAAATGTTTTCGAGCCTAGCTCTAGTTCTAAAACTAATGATTTTTAGGATAAAAACATGGTTATAAAACTCATGTCCGAAAATTTTTCCTTAAAGAAGTGTTTGTCAAACTTTACCCATGGTAAGGAAAATTTTGATAAAATGTATTCCCAAATACGACCTTTAAGAAATAAATCCGGATTTGGTTATACCCATGCAAAACCATTTTTTAGTAACAATTATTTTGTTCCTCAAAGTGACCCATTTTGTACTAAGTGTCAATGTGGTGGTCACTGGGCAAAGAATTGTTCCTTAAACAAAACCCAATCTATATGATTTCAAAAAGAATACTTTTCCAAGAAAATATGGGTTCCTAAAATTATGTTATCTGGTAATCTCAGATCCAAACAGGTTTGGATTCTGAAAGTCTAATTCTCTTATTGATTTGAGGAAAATAAAGAGAGTACCAGCAACAATACATGGTACATGGATAGTGGATGTTCCCGGCACATGACTGGTAACAAAAGCTATTTTGAAAAGACTATCAAAATAAAAGGAGGAAAGGTAAATTTCGGAGACAATGCTAAGGGATAGATTGTTGGTATTGGTAATATTGTTATTTTAGGAAAAACATTGATTTCAAATGTTCTCTTTGTTAAGGGTCTTAAGCACAACCTCATTAGTATAAGTCAGTTATGTGATGAAGGGTACCTTGTGAATTTTAGGAATGATAAGTGGTTAGTTCACAATTACAAGGAAGAATTTATTCTCTCAGCCAATAGGAAAGAGAATGTTTACACTTTTAACCTAGAAGACCTCAGGAGCCAAGATTTACCTTTCCTATGTGCGATGGAAGATCATTCCTGGTTATGGCATAGAAGACTAGGTCACTGTAACCATAGAAACCTGTGTAAACTCTCTAAGAAGAAACTAGTTAAGGATCTACCGGAGCATAGATTTGATTATTCTAAAGTTTGTGATCCTTTTCAGTATGGAAAGAAACATAAATCTAGTTTTAAATCAATCGGTGATGTCTCAACAACTAATGCATTATAGTTAGTACACATGGATCTTTTTGGTCCAACACAAACTGGAAGTATTAGAGGCAAATACTATGTGTTTGTTCTAGTTAATGATTACACTAGATTTACTTGGGTTTATTTTCTAGCAAGGAAGTCTGAAGCTTTTTCTTATTTCAAAAGTTTTAGAGCTCAAGTTAAAAATGAGAAAAACCTTCCATTGAAAACTATTCATAGTGATCATGGAGGAGAATTTCAAAATTCTGATTTTGAAACTTTTTGTAGTAGAAAAGGTATTACTCACAATTTTCAGCACCTAGAACACCTCAACAAAATGGTGTTGTTGAGAGAAGAAATATAATTCTTCAAGAGATAACTATAACCATGTTGAGTGAATATTCTATAGGAAGAAATTTCTGGGCTGAAGCTGTAAGTACTGCTTTCTATACTATAAATCGACTTTTGATTAGACCTTTTCTTAATAAACCCCCTTATGAGTTATGGAATGGTAGAAAACCAAGACTATCCTACATCATGGTTTTTGGTTGCAAAGTATTCATTTTGAATACTAAAGATAACTTACATAAATTCGCACCAAAATCTGATGAAGGAATTTTCTTAGGTTATTCCGTAACTTCTAAGGCTTATAGAGTTTTTATTAAAAATACTTGTACTCTTGAAGAAACAGTACATGTTAAATTTGATGAGTCTGATCCTTTTATTTTTAAACCATCCCAGCCTACATCATCGGATGTGTTTTCAAAAACTGATTGTCAACCTTGGATAGAAGAAACTTCTGATAAGGATAATGTTCAAGAAGATAATTCTGAAACATTTACCCCGGAAGACTTTCTACCCTATGTTGATGAATAGGATTTTCAAAACCCAAATCAGGTGTTTCATAAGAATCATCCCAGTGATAGTATCATTTGTGATGTAAATCAACCTGTAAGGACTAGAAGTTCTTTATTAAATGAAGTAGAGCATCTAGAATTTCTTTCCCAATTAGAACCTAAAAGCACTGATGAAGCTTTAGGTGAGGATGATTGGATCAAAGCCATGCAAGATGAACTAAATGAATTCGAAAGGAATAAAGTCTGGAATTTGGTTGAAATACCTAAGGAAACTTCTGTTATTGGAGTAAAATGGGGTTTTAGAAATAAATGTGATGAAAATGGAGTCATAGTAAGAAATAAATATAGACATGTTTCTAAAGGCTATAATCAGCAAGAGGGAATAGACTATGAAGAAACCTATGCTCCAGTAGCCAGACATGAATCTATCCGTATTCTACTTGCCTTTGCAGCATTATTTAATTTTAAACTTTTTCAAATGGATGTGAAACATGCTTTTCTTAATGGTTATGTTCAAGAGGAAGTTTTTGTTGAACAACCTTCTGGCTTTGAAGATACAAAACATCATGATTATGTTTATAGACTTACCAAAGCTCTGTATGGCCTTAAACAAGCCCCACATGCATGGTATGATAGACTCACTAGATTTTTTCTTTAGAATAACTATGTTAAGGGAAATGCAGATCCAACTCTTTTTATAAAGAAAGATAAGAAAAATGTTTTGATTGTTCAAATTTATGTTGATGAAAACATATTTGGTTCAACTCAGCAATCTTTAACTGACTCTTTTGCATGTCTAATGAAATCTGATTTTGAAATGAGTATGATGGGCGAGTTAACTTGTTTCCTTGGTTTTCAAATTTCTCAACAACCAGAAGGAATCTATATATCTCAACATAAGTATATTAAAGATCTTCTCAAAAATTATGGTTATGACAACACTAAGAGTATAAGTAAACTTATTGGTACCTCAAACTCTTTAGATCTTGATGAAGCTGGGAAACCAGTAGATCAAACAACTTTTAGAGGTATGATAGGAAGTCTACTATACTTAACAGCTAGTCGAATAGACTTAATGTTTTCAGTATGCTTATGTGCAAGATATCAATTCAATCCTAAGTAATCTCACTTAAAGACAGTAAAATGAATTTTTCACTACCTTAAGAGAACCATGAATCTAGGAATATTTTATACTTTTGGAAATGATTTTATCCTAAAATTCTTTTCTGATGCTGACTTTAGTGGATGTAGAATGGATTGAAAAAGTACATCCAGAACTTTTTATTTATTAGGAGATTCATTAGTTTCTTGGTCTTGCAAGAAGCAACATTTTGTAGCACTCTCCACTACTGAAGCTGAATATGTTGCAGCTGGAAGTTGTTGTGCTCAAGTGTTGTGGATGCAACACACACTCACAAACTATGGCTTGAGTTTACTAAAACTAAAATTTTGTGTGATAACACAAGTGCCATTTCCCTTAGTAAGAACCCTACACATCACTCTCGTGAAAAACACACAGATATCAGGCATCACTTTCTTAGGGATCTCACACAAAAAGGAGATATCATTCTTTAATTTATCGGAGTGCAGGATCAACTTACTGATATTTTCACAAAAATCCTTGCCTTCTGATAGATTTGAATACATTAAACAGAAGTTAGGAATGATAACCGTAAGGTAATCTTTCTTAATTAACTTTCTGTTAAAAAAATCTCCTTACAGCAATAAACTTCTTTTCATAGGGGAAGTACATTTGATTGTTAGAGTAACTAATATTTTCAAAGTTTGTTTTCAAACTTTTCAGAACTGAAATTCCAGAATGGAAATTTCTGGAACTGAAATTTTCAGAAAAGGATGTTTTCATAATAAGCTTTTCGTTTTTAATTTTTTTTGAAATGAAATTTTCGTACTGAGTTTTGTGAGCTGAGATTGTTTTTCGTAGTGAGTTTTTCGAACTATGTCTTTTCGTAATAAATATTTTTTGTAGTCATTTTTATATTAATCATTACGAATAATCATCCTAAGACAATCCGAAATGTATGATTTCCTTACTCAAGTTTTCATAGTCATACTTTACTTGATGGCATTTTCTTATATTTTGTTTTCAGATTATAATTTTCTTAAATCTTTGTTTTAATAAAACCTCAAAAGATCAGATTCATGTGAATTGGTTTTCGACAGTCAGATCTGATCTCAGATTGTCACAACCGTTCGATCAACCGTGGAAGTTGAACCGTTTTCTCGTTGCCTATATAAAGAGACCCCAAATGGTTGTCCCACATCGGTTTTCAAGCTCCAGCGTCCCGAAGCTCTGCCTCTCTGTTTTAAGACCGTTCCGAAATTTAGCTTTCTCCGTTCTGAACTTCTCAGAGGTCTTCAGATCCGAATGTCTTTGGAAGTAGCTTCTCAAGACATGTCTTCCTCTAAGCCGATTTCAAATTGGTTGGTATATAGAGAAAGGTTGGTTCTTCCTGACTTCTTCAACAAGTATGATTCTATTATATCCAAGAATATTAAGCTCAACGGATGGGAAGATATTATTGTGTCCAAGCCAGGAAATCAAGATGAAGTTTATTCATATTTGCTTATAGAATTCTATGAGACAGTTTCCTTCTTTAAGGAAAATGACAGGGAGAAGATTTCATTTATGTATTATGGAAATACTTATAAACTTTCGTGTGTAAAGACAGCTAGCTTGGCAGGGCTGACCTATAAAGGAGAAGCTGAGTTCATCTCTCATGTTTTTCCGGATTCAAAGGGAAGCTTCGACAAGGAAAAGGCTTTGGAGACTCCCGGACTGTCAGATGATAAGGCTCCGAATATTGCTTCTCTATCTACAAATTTCCGGATTCTAGAATTATGGGTACAAGGTCTTATCGTACCGGGAAAGGGTGAAAAAGATAGTTTAAAGAAGAGTGAGATCTACATCCTAGATTTTATGATAAATCTGAGGAAGTTTAACCTGATGAAACACATTCTCATTACTCTTGAGAATGTTAAGAAAGGGAATCTGAGAGCTCAGATCATAATGTATCCAGCAATCCTCTCAAAGTTGATAGTTCGGTGCCTTGAGTCTTTCAAGGAGAATGAAAGTCTAAGACAAGAGTTTGAAAAATTATGTTGGTGAGTGATGATACACTCAAAAGGATGGATGTGGCCTTTGACAGGAAGACTGGTCAGTATATTGATTTACCTTCTCAAGAAGAAACGGTTCCGAAAGTTGCTGATCTGGAATCCTCGAAGCCAGTGAGGAATAGAAAGTTGAATGAAGTTGAAGTTTATGTAGAGAATCCCAAATCTAAGGAAGTTCATTCCGCACCTCCAAAACCAAAGAAGAAGAAATATTACCCAGATGAGGTAGTTGCTAAATGGAGGGAGATCAAAGAGAAGAGAGTGCAAGGGGAGCCTCAGTTTGGCTTGGATCCTGCGGAGGCTAAGGCTTTGGAGGAAAGAACTGGAGATGAGCTAGAAAAACAAGTTAAAGAAAAGAATCTTAAGAAGAAGTTGTCTGAAGCAGAGGTAGCTCAGGAATTGTTGAAGTTCAATGAGATGGTTTCAGAAAATATTCATGTTCCGAGATCTTTTTCTTTGGAATATCTAACTGAGACTCCAGGAAGGAACTTTGTTTCTCCGGAAGAGGCAGTAGCTAAGCCTGTTGAGGAAATAGAGCATATTGAGCAAGTGTAAGAAGAAGAATCTATTGCTGAAGGAAGTGGTGAAACCGAAGATGTTTTAAAGCAAGTAGATGATTATAAGGGAACACCTTTGGAACATTTATCGATCCGAACTTCAGAAGCTGAATCATCGAAGCTAGTCACTCTAGTGATGGATGAGGAGAAACGAGAAGAAAAAGTAGCTTATCATGCAGAGGAAGAAAAAATTTTACATGATATTGCTCAAATGGAGAATGTAGAGGTTGGTGCTCAGAAAGTTCCCGATGAGGAAGAAAATGTTGTTCAAGATTCTGATAGTGAAAAGAGAACTCTAGAACAGGAATCCATTCCGAAAAAGGACAAGGGAAAGAAACTTGTTCTTGATACCCTGAGCTCAGTGGTAGTAAAGAGAAGGGAAGTTGTTGATTGTTCTATGAAAAAGGATGAGCATGTTAAAGAAGAAAATTCTTCAAGAAAAGTTTCGGATTCAGAGTCATCTTCGTTGGGGCATGACTTTGTTGTTCAGTCGTTAAAGATGTTGGTAGGTACTATTCCGACTTTCTCAAGTATTGATTCAAGATTACAGATGCTCCAACATGATTTGAATCTGAAAACAGACTCCGTATCCATGGTTATGGACAAGTGTGTTGAAATAGAGGCTCAGTTCAAATCTTTCTTTGTCGGCTATGAAGCCCACAAAAGATCTTGCAAGAGGATGACTAGCTGGTCGAGGAAAATTGTAGAAGAGATGAGGATATTTGATGAATTTAAAGATAATGTGAAGGAAGCCTTTGAGATAGAAGACTGGAAGATAAATGATCTTACTTCATCCATTGAAGAAAAGAAGACAGATGAAAAGAACTTCCGGATTCAAGAAGTTAGTGATCTGAATGGGAAGATGAATTCTGTTTCTCAAAATTGGAAGTTTGAAAGGGATCATCGGATTGAGTTTGAAGAGAAATTGAAAACTCAGGAAGAAAAGTTTAAAGCTTAGGAAGAAAAGCTTAAATCCCAGGAATAAAAGATTGAAGCTGAAAGTGGAAGAATTGTTGTGTAAGAGAAGCAATCCGAGGAAGACCATAAAGACTTGAAGAAGATAAATACTATTCTTAAGGGTCTCATGGAGAAGGAAAAAGATCCAAAATAGATAGATCCGATCTTTTGTTTTATCTAAATTTCTTTGTTTTTGATTATTTCAAACATAATGAAAATTTGTGCTTGCTCGTTTCTTTTGTTGTTGATACTAATTGTTTTTCAGGTACCTTGTTATATTTTCCATTCCCTTGAATTATTTTTGAAAATCACAAAGGGGGAGAAGGAAAAAAACCCTAATAAAGGGGGAAAAAGAATCTTAACAATGGGTGAGAAAGAAAACAAACTCTAATAAGAATTTATCTGAGGGGGAGTTTTTCATTAAAGAAGACTTTCTTATTCGTAATGAAATATCGTTTCGGAAATCTAGAATACAATCCTTAGAGTTTCAAAGCCTAAGGGGGAGTTAGTCGTATTCATCAATATCCTTAAAGAAAAGTGAGATAAGCCATTTTGTTTTTTTTTCTTTCTTAGAATTTCTTTTCTGTAAGGATGATTGTGCTTTCCAAAAAGGGGGAGATTGTTGAGTCAATAAGGTTTTACTTATGACTTTTCCATTCCTTCTTGTTTTGAAAATCACAAACACCTTATCTTTATGAAAATCTCTTTTATAATGAAAATTACTTTTATAAGGAAAATCACTTTTGTAAGAAAAATTATCCTTATCATATTTTCATACATATATTTCATAAGTATAAGATTCAGATTCATTTCTATATTCTCGAAATTATTTGAATCACTGATATGAAGCATTCTGTTTTAGGATCCGAATTCTGGATGAGAACTGTAATGATGTTTCACTCCGAATTCCAGATGAGAACTGTAATAATGTTTCATTCCGAATCCTAGATACGAACTCTATTTAAGTTCTACTCTGAATTCAGGATACAAATCCTTATGAAGTTCGACATCGAATTCTCATTACGAATTCTGATGACAAATTCTCATTACGAATTCTGATGACGAATTCTCATTACAAATTCTGATGACGAATTCTCATTACGAATTCTGATGACGAATTCTCATTCCGAATTCTCATTCCGAATTCACCTATTAAACAGAATCTGATTATCTTTGTTTTATACACTCCGAATTTATTTAGACTTCGAAAATTATTTTTGGTTTCACTCCGAACCTTCTCTTTTCTTACATTGTTATAATCTGTCTACTCTTTAATATTTTTTTTCTCACTCCGAAAATTCACTCAGAATCTTCACTCCGAACTTTTTAAGACTTAAAACGATGTCGTACATTCTGTTTCACTTGTTTTATTATAAAACGATGTCATCTATTCTGTTATAAACTAACGGTTGGTTAAGTTACACGTGTACAGGTCCCTCCGATTTTTAAGGAAAATATGACCGTTGGAAAGGAGGCCGGCCTTGCCTATAAATAGGAGCTCATTTGAAAGAGCTCGATGATGACTGATGAATGAATTCTTCGATATTGTGCACACATGCTGTTGAAGTGATTTCTAGAAAGAGAGGCTCTTATTACTCTCAAAGCTTTGTGAGACTCCGAATGTTGGTGATTACATTCGAGGACTTCCAGGGATAGGAAGACAGAGGTTTCCAACACCTTGAAGTTTAGGGCTTCCTTGCTAAGGAAGACAGAGGTTGGAAACTACATTGATGTTGAGGTCTTGTGGGGATAGCAAGACAGAGACTCTGATTTTCGTATCGAGGGCTTACCCTGGTGTGGGTAAGAAAGACTTTCTTGAATGTATAAATCAAGGGACCTTTATCCAAGGTTGTTGGATACCCTTCTCTTTGGGTTAAAAGACTTATATCTTGTTACTTACTTGTACTATGTTTCATTTAGATTCTATATTCTTTAAGGTAGAATATCATTTTGTAATCTTTTGTTAAGTTTCAATTTCCAGAACCATATTTCTGGAACCAACTTTCGGAATCTCATTCCAAGTTTTCATTTTGTATTAGAGGTGTTGTGAATTTTCTTAGTTTAAATTTGTTAAACTTAGCCCTTTCCTTATCTTAAGAAAACCATAGTTATTCGTAACTAACTTTAATGGTTCCAAAGGAATTTTTAAAGTATACAATTCACCCCCCTCTTGTATATTGATCATCTACATCATTATTTAGATCCTACAAATATTATTTCTTTATTATGGAAGAAGAAAACATAATTTTTCATATAATACATTTCTATTTCAAGAATATTTATATAGATTTGCTTATCATGTATCATGTAGAGATAAATTTCTCAAAGTAGAATCAATGAAGACTTATTACTTATGTAATATGTCACAAATGAAATATGGTGAACAAGAATCATAATAATGCTGAGATAAATATATAGAATCCTCTTGATATGATACAATAATATTAATGTAGTAAATTTTTTACCTAACTAAAAATTAAATTTTTATTTATAGAGAAATGAGGAATAAAAAATTGAAGAGAAATACTTAGAACCACAACACACATTGTCCTGAAATGATAGAGCCCAAGTGTATCTCCAAGGATAATTTGTTTACATGATGTGGTTAAAGAGGCAAATGTGTGGTAAAAAATAAGATTATTATCTTACCTCCCTTAATGAGCTAGCCCATCAACTGCAATGATCAGTTATCTCTATAAATTCCTAATTTTACATCATTTACAATCTCTTTGATGTTTAATATTGTTATGTTGATGTTCTAAAAAATAAAATTGATGTACTATCTAATTTTGTTGTCCCAATAACATATCAATATTCAAGAATAGCGATTTTGAGTTATATACATTTTACAAGGTATGCACATGGATTTCCCTTAAACACCCATAATAATATATTAGATGAGTAAAATATACAGAGTTTAGTATAAAATGGGAGAACCATACTATCAGATCATGGAAACATGAAGTAATTTTGGGAACAAGCCATAACACATACAATATTAATTTCGAATTGATGCTAACATTCATCCAATTCAATGAGTAAAACATTGATTAGGGGTTTTGATTATTCCAAATATAAGGAGTATAAAGTGATTAACTATAATTTTATTAATCAATATAAAAGGAAAAAATTTTGGGATGTATGATGAGAGAGTACATAAGAGGGCATTCATTGGAAAAAATATAGGAAGTCAGGGGAAAGACTAGAATGTTAAATCTTATTTTAAAAAATTTCATATTTATTTTTTAAATTTCCGTTCGTGAGGAAGATATATAAGAATATCAATTTATATTCCTATTTCTTAAAAAAGTTTTAATCTAGAAAATATACATAGATACGACAACAAGGGTGTACAATCATGGAGAATTTTGAAAATTTTCAATTACACAAGCATTATTGTGAATGTTAATCCAAAAAGTGTTGAAGATGCATACCTATATGGGGATTGGATATAAGTGACAGAAGAAGAGATGAATCAGAAAGATAAAGATTATATGTGGGACCTATCACCATAACCTAAAATAAGAGTTTGATTATAGTGTTTTGGGTTTTCAGAAATAATCTTGATGATAAGGGAGAGTTAGAATGGAAAAACTTATCTTTCATAAAATGGATACTCTATAATTGAGGGTATATAATTTTAAGATATTATTTTCAAATATAAAATCTTGAAATTATCTTAATCATTATTTGAAGTTGTGGTTAAAGGAATTACAAAGTGTTATAAATGGATTTGTAGTGAGAATAAAAAAATAGTGAACTTGAGGAGTATGTTTATATGGAAAAAATGGAAGGACTTTTTTCCTTATGGTGATTATTATCACGTATATAATGTAATTTATATGGTCTGAAACAAGTTCCCTAATCATGGTATATAATAATGGAAAACAACTTAATGTTTCAACATTCCAGGAATTGGAAGGAATATTATTATATCAATGCAAAGAGATAAGATATATACTGAATTATTATGATTTTCTAACCTCATGAAATTACTCATACTAGAACCAATGAGTAAAACTATGAATTCTTTCCCCCAAATTATGATTCACATTAATATTTACTTGATAGATGCACTAACATTATTTCTGGTCTAAAAAGTCAGAAACATAACATGTTATATCATTCATTGACAGGAGAAATATTTATCAATAGTTATAGGGGAGTTTTTTATTATAATAATAAGGAGGGGTAAATAATTCTATATCACAGAGGGATAATTTCTCCATTGATAAAGAAGTAATAAGTGTGGATAAAAAAAGTTCCATTGTCTTATTAGAAGTATTCTATACATGATAACGTCTAGAAAAATATCATTTTTAAAGTTACTCTAAGAGAATATTCCAAATAAATCTAAAGGAATTAAGTCCTATATCTACAAAAGGGACCTGGTTTTGTGTCAATGTAACTCTTGATTTTGACTAGATTTATAACAATGAAACACATTTTCATCTTTATATCTAGTTTTATGCTAATTGGATAGGTGATGTTTGTGAAAAACAATATCCTTCTAAAGGTCTATTATTTATTGAATTAAGATGAGTTTCGATGAACTCTGTGAAAGAAAATCATGTAACCTTATATATTTTGGAATATGGAATGATTTTAAAACTAATAATAAAACTTCTTGGTTGAAACATATTGAAATAAAGTAAAAATTATCTATAGAGGAGGTGGGATGTGGAGATATTTTATTAGAGTATGTTTCAACCAAGGGAAAATTTATAGATATATTGATGTATTAATTACCAATGGATTCCTTCTAATATATTACAGTATTTTTTAGGGTTATTTTCTCCCAAAATCCTTGTACATTTTCCAATTTATTTCTTCCTATAATTCCATTTTTTTAAAATGGGTCATGTGAAGTGATAAATAAATGACTTGTCTATAAATTTATTTATTTAATGATCCATGATTAATTGAAAATATTAATACTATATTACATGGACTTATTAATAATAAAATAATAACATAGATAAATTGAATGTAATCATTTCTCACTAAGTATTAACCACCTTATAAAAAGAATCATTGAACGTTGTATTATACCTTCTGATATGTGTGTTATTTATCTCTATATCTCTCAAAATTGTATAGTTTTATTCAATATCCATTTACAATAACGTATTAATTAATAATGACTTTTATTATGTTTGATTTTTTTTCCATTGATTCACCCCTATATCTCGATGGTGGTTTATTCTCACATAGTCCATTCAATTAAAATAGACTATGAAATTCCCATATATATAGACTCTACTACTAAAATTTAACTTCTATTATATAACTTTAAAGGTGATAATATATTCAGGGTGAACAATCAACAAACAAAGATACGAATATTCAATTTATACGTATAAAAATAACTACCATGTTTGGGAAAATCCAACTAAAAATTTCATTCAATCCCTAAAACAATATTGGGATCCTAAATCCTATAATTTATCTCATACTAACTATTCCTACAAGACCCCATATCTATAAACGAGATAATTTTTATATAATGATGAAACATTTACTTTCCATCACAAATTATTAAATATTTTACTTTTGGTCTTGAACAAAAATAGGGATATCACATTTTACAAAAACACCCGAGTCGTAGACAACAATATGAATATGAAGCATGTCACTAATATTGGTTACAATATTAAGTACATGAACACTGTCGCGTCACTCACATGGTATCATTTTATTATGAATCTAAAAGTTGATTTAATTATGTCTACACATATTTATCATAGTCATTTGAAACATTCATATGATTATACACTCAAAAGCAACGCGTATCATAACTCATGCCAGATCACAAGATTTTTCAGGTGATCCTCAACTTCTTAAATTGAATGCTGGGTGTTTATATAAGAAATAAAATCTTAATTTTGGGTGTGTGTATTATAACATGTCAGAATATTAGTATGAATTTACCATTAAATAAATTTTGTATTGAATAACTTGTTTCAGACTCACCACAAAAATAAAGAAAACTGTGTTATATTTAATCAACATAAAATTTTAAAATGAAAGATTAATATTAATAAATTACGAGAATAAAATATGAAACATAATTATTAGAATTTTAATAAGAATTATTTGATAAGTAAATAATAATACTACTGACATGAAATTTTCATCCTTATGGTTCACCAAAAAGACCATACCCCCAATTATAACTATATTAGGAAGGAAAATATTTATAAATAAAGTAGTGATGATGTGATACATTAAACTGAATATGATTAATGATTTTATTTATGTTTGTAATTCAATATATAAGAATGAGAAATAACCATTATATATTTATTTGTTCGACATATGACCATTGGAAATTTGGTCATTTGATATATGGTCAGAAGGTGTACCTATATCCAATGGGTATAATGAATATGTGTAATTTTTAGTAAAATATTTAAATTAATATAATTTTTAAATGAATAATAATGATACAAAAATATAACATTTAATTATAAAAATATATTTTAATGTGTTAAATATTATAATTGTTATTATTATTATTAATGAATGATTTGTTGAATTTAAAAATTTAACAAAATATTTTAATACCAAATATTGATAAAATAATATCATAAGATGGAAAATTAGTATTTTTAAATAGGATATGGCTAAAAGTTTGATCATTAAAAGTGATATTTTTCAAATAATTTTTTTGAGTGTTGTGTATTTTTATCTTATAAATTAAATTCATCACTTTTAAAGGATTATTATATTAATATTTCAATATGTAAAATAATACATTATCACTCATTATTCAGATATTGATTTGAAATGGGACTAATGACACTTAATATTCAAAATTCCCTTTTATAATAAATATGGTTTTTATATACTATTTATCTTCATTTAAAAGTTAAATTTCCATATTTAGAAAAGGTGTTAAATTATGTAGAGTCCAGATTTATAATAATCATGTATAAATTAGTTAAGTCGGTCAATTTCATTTTTAAATATAAAAATAATTTATTATGGTAAAATCAAGTTTCCGCTGTAAATGTAAAACATTGTAGAAAGGGGTTTAACTAAGTGAAAAAGATATAAAATATCAAATAAAACTATATCTAAATGTGTGGATGAGAATAATTATTGAAACCATTATCTTTATTACACATAAATTCATGATTTATTACATAATATTACGTATAATAAAACTCATAAGATCAAGAAGATTAGTGTCTTTGGTAATTAGGTACGTTACATAACAACATAAAATAGGGAATACATATCCATTATTGAAAACATATTTAACATGGTAATATTATTACAGTGTACTTAAAACTGTATGGGATAACCTGGTGACATATATAAGAAAGGGGTAATCGCTAAATACTAGTAAAAGAATAATAAAATAATAACACGATAAAGGTATAACTAGTTAGAAATTAAGCATACAAATGATATGTAAATGGGGTGATAAATCATAAACATGAACAATGAGGAATGATATAGAATGATAATGTAAAGGAAACATGGGAGATATGAAAACAACTTAAAACCTGATATCACAAACATCAGTCAAGGATAACTACCAAGAAATAATGGTGGAAAAAGACCAGTGATGAATTAGGTTCACTCGCTAATCTATAGAATTATGTCTCATGAGACTATAATATTACCCAATGCATTGGAGCTCCATATAATTCCGGGTGCACCCATCAAATTCATTTGATTCACATGAGTAATTGTGCCACATAAATAACATTTTACTACATGATAAAAAAGGGAATAATATATATATATATTTCCCCAATAAAATAATTATATGTGCATAAAGGTGAACAACCTTGATAGGAAATAGGTATGGGTATTTACAATATATTTTTTATCGTATGCAAAAATGTTGTGAAATTTCTGCAGCATAACGAGGGAGTATAAATTTTCATGGAAGGGATTAATGAGATTTAGTTGGGTCTATATTCATTTATACATCATAGGGGTAGTAAGGGGGATATTTTAGAATATATACTAATATTATGAAATGCATATAAAAGTTATATGATAATGAAGATACATGATTAAAGAAGAGAAGGAAAATATATCTTACCTTGAGAGGGTGATTTCAAATGTTTGGGAGGAGATTCTTGAGGTATTGGGGGAACCTTGGGATGACTCTAGAGTTTGGAGGGTTGACTAATGATATCATACATGGTTTTTTAGTGCAGAGGAATGAGATCTTGTGTGGGTTTATATATGAAAATACATTGGAGTTCCTTATTATTTATCAAACATGGGTTTTCAACTCTATATAATAAAATAACAAGAATTCACAAAACATCCCATGGTTTTTGAAAATTTTCTTCAAAAATGAGTTGGGGGTTGAGGTCATTATTTTATAATTCCAAGGTCTTAACTCATTTAAAATATTACCCTTAGTGTTGAAGAAGTGTGTCATGACCTTAATGAAATGTTTTTAAAACCGTAAAATATGTTATTGGTTTTGAATTATCTATAAAGGATTTATAAAATTTATCAAATAAACTTAATATTACTTTACTTTAAAGTTATGATATTTATTTCATCATGGATAACCATTATATTATTTATTACTTCATTTTGGGTCATTTTGTTTGTCATAATACACACCATATATTTATACCATATTTATTTTTTACCCAAAAATTCAATTCACATAGAAAATTATAAAAAATTCTCCATTGGATAATATAGTGTTGATTATTCAAAAAATAATATTCATTTTATCAAAATAATTTTTTAAATATGTGAATTTTCACTTTTAAAATTATAATAAACATTTATTGAGAAATGTTCTGTTTTTTTGACAATAACAGTTTTTGAACCCTTGTAAAAATGACATTTTACTTCATAAAAATTATATTGTAATGTATATTTAAAAAATAATAATAATAAATATTTGTTAAAGTAATATTGGTTTTGAAAATATTTACTTCAAAATAAATTCCATAATTGAATTTGAATATTGCCCAAAAACACATTTCGTGATTTATAATATCAAAATAAAAATCATTTATAAAGTAATAATAAAAATATGATAATATCGCCATTATTCTATATAAAATAAAATATACATATTAATATTATTATAGTCATGATACATATCCTTTTATTACATAAGAAAATTCCCTAAGGGAAAGATTCATGATAATGATACTTTTATGGGGTGGTTCAACTAACATGGTTTGAAACATAATCTTGATGATCATGAACTTCTCCCATCAAATATTTCTCTCATGATTTAGTGGTTGGATCTCATATTGTTATTGGTTAATGGAAAATCCCAGTGATTCTATCTCCCTTGTAAGCTCCAATAAATTTGCATCATATGGTACAATCGAACTAGTTGAGGCCAACACTTCCTTTGTGTGTGCCAATTGGATTTATAAAAACCCGATATTTATACTAATCATACGATAACTTTTTAATGGATATATAATCATCAATAATTATTCTTAATGGTCTTTTAAATTTGATAGGATATAAGAAAACCAAATAATTTCATGTGGTTTCTATATACATAATATATAATTAAATCCCAAGGGAAATTTTATTTATAAAAGTTCAAGTCTTTACAATATTCCAACTTCAAAAATTTCATGTAGGAAATTTTCATTTAACATACTAAAATAGATTAGGGAAATTTTATTTCATTACTTACTATGGTTCCTCCATATCTTTTTCAAATTTTTGGTTTCTCCATATCACTTTGAAAATTTTCATTATCTTATTTCCAAGAACATTGTCTCTATGATCTTAGAAATTCACTAGCAGCTCCTCATATAAGAGATAATTCTGTAAGGGTACCACCTATGGATTTAGTATACGTGAGGGGTATTGTATGTGCTTCCTCAAGATAAATAAATGGAATTCATCATGTTCTTGACACAGTTTAGGTGGTAGTTCTAGTCGATAGGCGACAACTCAGATGTGATCCAGGATCTAAAAGGGATCGATTTTTCATGAACTAAACATAACCTTCATAAAAAACATTGTGAATTTATTTAATGGAGTATTTTGGGGGAATACCTTATCCCCAACCTCAAACTCTAAGTCATGTTAATGATTTTTAGTGTAGCTCAAATGTCAACTATGAGCATCCTTGATGTGCTACTGAATAGTCTCGATCTTTTCCACCATTTCCTTAACCATTTTAGCACCTACAAATTTACATTCCCCAATATTACCCCAACATGAAGTTGTTCTACATCTCTTCCAAATAAGGGATTCATAGGGAGATATTTTGATGGTTGAGTGGAAACTATTATTATATGAGAACCTGATGAGAGTACAATATTGATCCCATCCCCCTTCAACGTAAATTTAATATACACACAACATGTCTTCAAGTGTCTAGATAGTACGATCAGATTGTCTATAATTTTGCGGGTGATAAGCCATGATGAATTCTCAACTTATTATTTAGATCATGTTGGAGAATATTACAATACATTGAGGTAAATATTAGATATCGTTCAGAAAAAATTGATAGTGTCTTTCCATGCAGCCTCACCACTTAATCTAATGTATATCTTTGCAAGTTGATTGAGTGAGAAGTCCTATCAAATTGAAATGATGTGAGTAGTATTTCTAAGAAAATATAGTAGACCCCATATATAATTATTCCATATTGATTCCATTAGAAGACTAGTGACAATGTCTAGGGTGATGTGTTCCCATTTTAATATAGGTATGCGTAATGGTTTCATCACTCCCTTGGATTTTTTCTTTTAAACATTCACTTTCTCACATATATGACATATTGATGTATATTCCATTATCTCAATCTTCATATTTTCCCACAAATAGTTCTCTCAATTATATCAGTACATGTTCATTCTTCCATGATGGATAAAGAATATAGAACTATGTGCATAATCCAACAACTCCTTTTTAACTCATGATTTTATGGTATACATATTTATGACCCAAATCTCACAACTCCTTCTTTATTAAAATTGAAATATGAGGATTTCCCTTTTAATATAGATTCCAAATTCTTTTTAATTATTACATTATTTATTTATTAATCCTTTATCTTCTCAACAATAGATAGATGAGAAATAATTTGTGAAAGTATTAATGATGATACTTCCTTTATGATTCCCATGTCTATAAATTTTAATTATAAGAAGATAAAATCCTTCTCAATTATCATAAATGATGAAATTTCCGGATCCTTTCAACTTAAAGAATCTACCACGTTATTTTATTTTCCAGGATGACTATGGATTGTCCTGCCTTAATCCTTAATTAGATCTATCCATCTTGACTAGTGCATATTTATCTCTTTTTGTGTGAATATATACTTGAGGATCATATGAACTGTATATATTTTAGACATCTACCCAAAAAAATAATTCCTCTAGGTTTTCAATTAAAATATCAATATAACTAACTCTATATCATGAGTTAGGTAGTTATAGTCGTGAACATTCAATTTCCTTGAGGCATAGGTTATCAATTTTTCATTATTGATTAATACACAACCCAATCCATTCTTCAAATCATTACATACACCATGAAAAGTTCGCTAATGTTGGGTAGATGAAGTACTGGTATAGTGATAAGCCTCTTTTTCAACTCTTTGAATCTCCCTTAACATTCATCATTCCAAACTAACTTGACTCCCATAAATGTTATCTTGGTTAGTGGGTTTAAAATTTTTGATAAATTTATCACAAATCAATGATAATATCAAACTAAACCAAGGAAACTAAAGATTTATTTCAAATATATTGGACTTGAAAAACCTGAATTTATATTGTCTTTGATTGGTCCATAGATATCCAATTACTTGTGATAATATTCCCCAAGAATTACACTTCCTTAAACCAGAACACATGTTTTCTGTACCTTTCATTAAGCTTATACTTTTATAAGGTCTTTATCATAGTTCTCATATTATCCTCATGCTCGTCCTTACTTTTGGAGTTCATTATAATATCACCAATAATGAAAATAAAATATTTAATGAGGTGATATATAAAGACACTATTCATCAATTCCGTGAATATTTATATAGAATTAGTGAGTCCAATGAAATTACTGTGAACTCATAATGACCATACCTTTTAAGGAATGAGGTCTTGGGGATTTATTACTTTTTTACCCTAGATGGATAATATCATGACCAAGGATCCAACTGTTATAACTATTGGGATCCACATAGCTGATTGATCAAGTTATCAATCCATGGCAGGCGATACTTTTTCTTTATCGTGATCTTGTTGAGCTCATGATAATAAATTAAAAGGTGGATTGACTCATCCTTTTTCCTAACATCAAGGAATGATGATCCCCATGCTGAATAACTTTGGCATATAAACCCTTTATCTATATTCTCATGTAGTTGTTTATTTATATCCTCAGGTTTTACAACAACCATTCTATATGGATTCTTGTATAATAGAAATCCCCCATTTATAAGATCGATTGAAAATTAATCCTCTAAACTATAGGAATACTCAAAAATTCTTTATGAAACACTTTAGTATATTCCTTTACAATGAAAATTTATTCAAGGATGATATTTTCCTTAGAATCAATCATTTTATCTATATATTATTGCTCGTTGGAAAATAATATCCATTCTTGAAATTTAATTTCTAGAGAAGATTCATAATCCTCCACTAACTTGTACAAAATCAATGGATGATTCATGATAAAGATAGTTATTTCCTTCTCATAAAATTTATGTTTGAAATATATAGAGTAATCCATTTGATACCCATAATTTCATCAAATTCCACTAAATGGAGTGTCACAAGTTTCTCTGGGATGTTTGTCCCTTAACTTTTGATAAGGGAGGAGTTATAATCTTGGGATGCAATAATTTTACCATTTTCTATTTTCTTTGATATCTCTACTTCCATGATTCATGGTGGTTTTTTAATAGTTCTACTAAATATGATTGATATAAAGGAATTCATAGATCTATAATTAAAATGAACATTCACTATTCTTGAATGAAAAACTATCATACCTCTCACCACTTCATTTCCAGGATCCAACTAAGCGGTTGTGATGGAATAAACCTTCCCTTACTACCTTAAAGGTTGTTGGTTGTCTCTAAGAACCCTTGTTTTACATAATTAGTTTGAAAAGTTCCATTTTTTCATTATAGTTGAAATAATGAAAAATGGGTTGAGGGTTAACTGAAGCATTCCATTCCTCCATCACATTAGTGGGTTTATCTCAATGTAAAGTTCTATCTAGGTTCCCTTCCTTCCTACACCTAAAAAATTTCCATATCCCCCTTATGAAATTTCTAGGGTTCTTCTGTCCACACTATTGATAAGTAAGATGATGAAATTTATTAGAACCGTTCGATTTATCCATTACAATGCCAGAATTAAACTCATGTTTATGATTTTTATCCCTGTGATACCCTTGAGATTCACTAATATCTATTTCAACCATGAGGGAACAACATAAAATTTTCCTATAGTTGTAAAAGTCTCATATTTCTAGGGATTTTCATACACTAGGTTTTATCCCTCCATAAATGCATTAAAATTTTCATCTGGGGGTAAAAAAATCCAGAGGTGTATCATGCAAGTCTTGTGAATTTTTCCTCACATGCGTTTATACATCCTTTATATTTCTTCTTGATGGAAAGGAAATCCATTTCAAATTTATTTCATAGAGTGCGAGGAAAATATTTATCAGAATTCATTTTCCGTAATTCCTTCCACCACATAGATTTGATCTGTTCCTCAGGCTTCGTATTCTTGATCAATGTCAACCACTAATTATCTTCTCCATATATATAATAAATAAAAAATATAACCTTCTCTTAATCTAAACATTGAAGTATGAAGAATATCTTCTCAATTTAATTGATCCATTTTCAGTGATTAAGGGATCAATTGATTAATTAATGTCAGAGGCCTTTGGCATAAAAAAGTATCAATTATAGCTCGCTATTTTTAGGAGGATTTGGGAACTCCTATTGATCCAGATTTCTATTCATAACATGATTCATATTAGAGAGTTTCATAAAAAATTATTCTATTCATGATCCAATTGGGTTTGGCATCTCGTTTGGGCAGTCATGAAATTTTCAATCCCATTATTTGTTTACTCTATTCCTCATATTTTTGACTATTGGCTAGAATAAATGGAAAATTTGGGATGAGTAATTTCAAACTATTAAACAAATAAATGAGAATACAATGAAATTAAATGGATAACTTATAAATGATGTTTACTCCTTAAATTATGAATTTATTGGATTTAATCTATGTTATCCATGACCTGTTTTCTAACATAGACACCTATGGGCATGTTTTGTTCCCTTAATAATGTTTCGTAATGTGATTGTGAATTAACCAAATAATATCCACCTAGAGTGTCAAACCACGTGTGTAGTGTTGGGAATATATTCTCTAAACAATAATCTATAAATTTATGATGATTTTGATGCTCAAAAATACTCTTGTTTGTTTTCTAATGAAATTTTCTTGAATGATTTTTTAGTAATATCAAATTGGTTAAGGTAATTTGACATTAGGAGAATTATTCTAGAAATAATGTTTCAAAACCTACATTTTGTAAATGAACATATGGTATCAACCCAATGTTACGCTGGAAGAGCTAAAACAAGTGTATGGTATCAATCCTACATTACACTAAGAAGTTAACGCTTGTATATGGTATCAACCCTAAATTACACTAAGAAGTTAACGCTTTCGTATGGTATCATTCCTATAATAAGATAAATAGTTTATGTTTGGTTCAACATCCTTATGTTCAAATAATCATCAAACATATAGATCAGAAACCTTACGCTGGAGACTAGATTTACTGTTCATTCCATACATGCAGAAAAGTTAAATGTATAGTTAATTAATGTTATGTTCATAATTTTATTCAGACAACAATAAAAATATATATTATTATCTATATGATACTTCGGTTCTCTACATAACGTAAAAGTGAAATTATGGTGAAGGAACTCTATGATACATGAAGTAACCCTACACTACATGAAGGAACCCTAACCTATACAAAAGAACCCTATGATACACATCTCAAACCTACATTGTGTTCTCAACGGTGAAGTTTTTCAAGCTGCGTTTCCAATCCGAGATTGCTACAATGACCAAGTCATAATAAAATACCGATTCAAGGTTCTTTTTGATTGTTTCAATGAATTGTGTCCTTCAGATAAAATCTATCCTATTTCCAATGGGAAGTTACTACTCCCTTGGTCAATTGGAATTTGAATTTCCATAATCAAAAAGGATATTCTTATAGATCTAGAATACTGAAGAAAGTTTTATGTTCTATATATTATTTTAGAGAATCTCTTCAAATATATGTGTGTGATAATCAATTCACATATGTTATAATATTATGGAAATTATCTTTTACAACATTTCTACAACAAACAATCGAGTCTGAATGAAGTTATAATTTCGAGATATACATGTTCAATCTATTACTGTTTTATGATTATTACTACTATTTAGTTTCTACCTTATCAAAGATAATTTTGCAAATAAGGATCACTTCAAACAACTTAATTCATGAAGATATTATTTTCTATAGAAGAAGATCCATCAATTGTCATTTATTTTCCGCTGAAACTATGAATAACAACCTGAAGTTTTCAAATCAATCCCTTTTGATTTATTGGATTTTCAATTGCTCATACACAGTTATGGTGGAGTATCAGCTTCTTGATCTATGATGTGGATAACCAGTACTCTATTATATAATGAAAAGGCTTTGTAATTAGTCTTTTTTGTCAAGGTATCGAGTTCCTGCACTCATTTGTGTATTTATGGTTTTTTGATAAGAGGACCATTCTAGTTAAATTTACTATGATTGTGGAGAGAGTGATTGGTAGCGTGGACTAGGGGTTGTTTGGGCCTAAAACCACTATAAAAATATGTGTTATTTATTTTTTATCTAATGTATATTTTTATATAGACGAAAAACACTACATGTCTATATAAATCACAACGGGTGTCAAAATTCAGGATTGTGAAAGATTTTAGAAAAGACACAATTCACCCATCTTGTGTTACATTGTATATTCCAACCAAACAATTGGAATCAAAGGTGAGCTTTTGGATAAATCTATAATAAGCTAACATTATATGGTCTACACAAAGATGGAAATGTCATGTCTAAGATAAGTAATGTTCAAGGTACGTGATCCATATTTTAATAGTGAATAATATGGATGATAGAAATTTTGAATGATTATCTATATGAAAAATATAAGACTCAAAGTCTACTAAAAAACCATCACTCCTTATAATATTCCTGATATACCAGAAACATGGACTATTGAAATAGAAGTTGAGTATGATATCAATTTTAAAGTAATAAATGCTCTCATTTTTTTCTTGGTCCAAATGAATTCATTCATGTATAGCAATGTCCAAATTCCTTTGAGATGTGGCCAACTCTTGTAATAACCTATTAAGGAACAAACAATGTTAGACCAATGAAGAATGCTACTACTAAGATAAAGTTTGACACCTTAAAATATTTAATGGTGGAAACATCATGGAGATGAATGGATACCATATAGAAATTATAAACAATATTACAGCCCTCGGGGATCCAATCAAAGTATCTAATCAAGAATTTAAATTACTAAGAGTAATACCTTCAATATCGAATGACATATCTACTTTTATTCACCAATCACCACATTTCAATGATCTTATATGGAATAAAATAATTAGAACGCTAATGATGAATGAAAAAATGGAGGCTGAAGCTGATGATCAAGAGATTACAGTAAAGAAAGAAAATATAACTCTGAAAGTGAAATATCAAAATCATAGTATAAGATCCAAGAAAGAAGTCAAAGAAAAGAAAATTCAGATTCATCATATTTTGAAATGGATATGGATCAACAATTCAAAATGTTTATCATGTTTTACAAGATGAAAATAGGATTCAAAAAATCCGTCAAGAAGGATGGAAAAGAACCACGAGATGTTTTATGCTATGAATGCAACAAAATGGGTCATATAACACCTGATTGTACTCAACTGAATGATGGACGAAAAAGGATAGAAAAGAGATATTAGAAAAATGATGATTATTTGAACAAAGAATAAAGGGAAATTAATGCTATATGGAATGTATCTAAAGAATTTATTATCCCTTCAAAGTCCGATTCAGAGAAGGAGGTATAAAATCTAAAGGTCAACACATTCTTTATAGATGACGAATAAGATGTGTAAACTTATTAGTCAAATTATTACGATACTATTATTTTCTCAAATGATGAATTGGATGTCTACTATTCTATGTTAGAAGAAAAATATGATTTTTTGTTAAAGATGAATAAATATTTGGAAAAAAATTCATAATACTATTTATTTGAAATAGATACCATTTTAAAATAACATCAAGAGCTACTTGAAAAATTCAATTCTTCAACATCAAACTGTATCAATCATGACAAGAAAATCAAGCAACTGTAAGATGAAATTGAATCCTATAAGTGTGATTCTCTTGTTTTTAATAAATGTGAAAATATATTAAACGAGATTCTTGGAAGGAATTTCATTAATTGGGAAATAATATTAATATGAAGCAAGGGGTAAAAATTCAAAAATATATGAAAATTATTTTGTGCCTAATTCAAAAAATGAAACCTATTATCATTGTGAAAAAAGGCCATGTCACTAATAATTGTTATTTGAAAAATAATAAAATTAGTGGCATTAAAATAACTTTTATTTCCAAAAAGGTTTTCTAAATAATGTGATATAAATTATATAAAAATAAAGAAAATTTGGATTATGAGATCATTACTCGCTAACACTGATGAATCCAAGAAGATATGTGTACAAAAAATCATTTTTTTAATTACTTCTATAGGAAATTGGTCATAGAAAAAAATATATATATGAAATATTGAGGTTGGATATTCCAAGAATATGAGTTGAGACTCAACAAACGTTTATAAACTAACTCAAATGGATGGTGTACTAGGCACTTTTGGTGAAAATGACAAAGAAAAAATAATTGGAGTTTGAACTATTGGAGATCCAAAGACAATCTAAATCTACAAAGTTCTATATGTTAAAGGGTTAAAGAATAAACTGATAAGTATATCTCAACTATGTGATGATTAATTTTGTGTTTATTTTCCTATCAATTATTTCTCTATGTTTAAAGATATGTTGGTCAAGTTTAGAGAACAATGAACTTGTAATTCTTATAGTCTAGATTTAAATTCCTTATATAAACAAAAAGTGAGTTATTTAACAACTAAGACAAATTAATCTTTGATTTGGAATAGAATATGTGGACAATATAATATATATTCGTTATATAAATTTTCTTAGAAATAGATAGTTTCTAATTTTACTAGTCTTAAGATAGACAATGATAAATTTTGTTGATGCATGCCAAATTGGAAAGCAGTAAAACTATTCTTTCAAATATATTTAACAAATTACTACATTTATACTTCTAGAAATTATTTGTATAGATTTTTATGGATCATCAAAGGTTGTATGTTTTTCTGGTAAATTATATATTTATGTTTTAGTAGAATATTATTCAATTTCTACTTGTGTTTATTTTCTAAAACTCAAAAGTGAAGTTTTCACTATTTTTGAATTTTTTTGTAAAATTGTTCAAAATGAAAAGGGCATTAAAATAATTCCATTGAGAATTGATCATAGTGGAAAATTTTAGAATCATGAATTCAATTTATTTTATCAAATATAGGTATTGAACACACCTTTTCAACACTAAGAACAACTCAAAAAAATGCAATTGTTGAAAGGAGAAATCAAACTATTCCATAAATGGAAAGGACTATGTTGAATCTATACAGACTTCCTATGTATCATTGGGAAGAAGAAGTAATCACAACCTATTATATCATTAATAGTGTTTCTATAAAGAATAATTTCAAAAATACACACTATGAACATTGGAATAATCGAAAACATAACATAAAGTACTTTAACATTTTTGGATGCAAGGTTTATATCTGGAATACTAATGAACAAATTTGTAAGTTAGATCCAAAATTTGATGAAGTAATTTTTTTGGGATATTTTGCAACCTCTAGAGATTATATAGTGTTTAATAAAAATTAAATAATAATTGAAGAATCAGTTTATGTGAATTTTGATGAAATTGACTGTTTCGTTCAAGAAGAAGATCAAACTGATGAACTCACTAACTCTTTTGATGACATGAGACATGAAACCCTTAACGATTATTTTGGTCTTGATATTATTAAAATTAATACAATTTTCTAATAGTATGGTACTAATTAACCAAAAACTTTCATTCCTAGATAGTCCGGAACTCGAAAGAACCATCCTTTAGAAAATATTATAGGAGACCAAGACAAAAGAATTAGAACTAGTTGAAATATAGGAAACCTAAAAAATACCAACCAATTTTCTAGTTATTGGAACCAAGTGGGTATTTAGAAATAAATAGGATGATCATGGGATCTTAACTCGAAATAAATTCATATTAGTGGCTAAAATATATAATCAAGAAGAAGGTATACATTATGATGAGACTTTTTCCCAGGTAGATAGATTAGAATCCATTAGAATTGTTTTATCCTATGAATCACATATTAATTTATATTATATTAGAAGGATTATAATTATTCCTTTTTAAATGGTTATTTAATAAAGGAAGTTTATGTTGAACAACCCATTGGTTTTATAAATTATCAAAAACCAAACTCTATTTTCAAACTTACTAAATCTCTTTATGGCCTTAAACAAGACCTTAGAGATTGGGTTGAAATATTAAGTTCATTTCTTTTGAAAAATAAATTTACTGTTTTATGGGAAGATCCCAAAACATTCAAAAAAAGTTTTAGTTATATTTTTTAGTAGTTCAAATTTATGTTGATGATGTTATTTTTGGTTTAACTTATAAAAATATTTGTCATGATTTTTCAAATTTAATAAAAAAAGAATTTGAAATGTTTATGATTTAAGAATTGAATTTATTTTTACGATTTTATATTAACCAAAAATATATCAGAAATTTTTTATATCAAAATACATATATTATTGATTTTTTTTAAATTTTTTGGACTTGAAAATAGAAAGACATATACAAATCCTATGTGTACCAATATTAAACATAATTTGGATGATGTTAGAAAACCATTTGACAACATGTATATATAGGTATGATTGGATGTTTGTTATTTATTACTAATAACCGGAAACACATTATGTTTTATGTATGTATTTGTGCTAGATTTTAGTCAAATCCCAAAGATTCCCATATTACTACTAATAAAATAATTTTTATACATTTAAAAGGAATTGTTCATCATTATATTTTTTACCCCAAAAATTATGATTTTAATTTAGTATAATATTCAGATACTGACTTTGGAGGTTGTAGATTAGATTGAAAAATTACCTCAAGAACCTATCACTTTTTATAAAAATCTTTAGTTTCATTGTCTAGTAAGAAACCACTCACAGTTTCCTTGTCAACCACTAAGCTAGAATATTTGTCTGTTGGCAGTTGATGTGTACATGTATTGTGGATAAAACACACACTATTGGAATTTGAATGATAAATTCTTAGTATACATAATTTTATGTGCCAGTACTAGTGATATAAATATTTTAATAAATCCTATAAGTCGCTATAGGACTAAGAAAATTGATATACAACATCATTTTTTAAGAGATCATGTCCTTAAAAATGATACATCTTTATAATTTATTAATACTGAATATCAATTAGCTGATATTATTATTAAACCACTTCCTAGTGGTAGTTTTGTATTTATTAAGGGTGAGTTAAAAATATTTGAGTCCAAGTGATTGTTTATTAATTTGTTTCTAGACACACGATTTTTATTTTAGTAAGCTTTATTCAATATGTTTTATTTGATTATGTTTTTATTTATAATGTCATTTGAATTTTAATATATTTATATTTTAAAAATTAAAAAGTAATGAGTATATTCTCAATTGGCACAAGAAAACTATTTTCCTTCTCCCTCTATCTTTATCCCTTTTTATATGTATTTTCAGTTTATATAGATTTATTCGATTCCTATATACGAAAACCTCAAACTGTTAATCCCTTCAATCTCAAAACCATCATAGATGGAAACCTCTTGATGATCTATTGATTTTGAGATGGATGAATCTACTTATGATTTATGTAAATCCAACAATTTTCACTATATAAAGGTAATTGATTTTGTTTATTTATATTCTGCAAATCTTTTTTTCAAGGAATAAATGAGATTTCAAGGTTTAGTTTATACTTTTGGAGAACATAATATGCCTTTGGTTTACGACATTGAAGTAAAAGAATTTTGTAGAAATGATTCATATATTCTTGGATTAGATGAAGATACCATTGTCTCTATGATTAATGATTCTGAGTTATATTTTCCTTTTGTGGAAATGGATGATATGTTATGTTGTTCCCATGGGGGAGCTTTATTTTGATTTTTGAGATATCATTAATAGAGTAAATTGACCTGAATTCATTATGTTTTCATTATTTTGAACAGAACTGTCAAGAAGGTAATGACGAAATAAGTTACTCCTGATCTTTGATTTATGTTGATGTTTATTCAATATGTAATTTTTCTTAGTACTGCTGATCTAGAGAAAGTCTTATATCCTAAAATTTATATCATGTTTTTTTCTAAACCACATAAAGTCAAATTTTAATTGGTTTATGATAAGATTTATAAAACATTTATACCACAATGATGAAAATATAGGATATTATCCCTATATATGGATTATTTCTTCTTTTCATCGAAGGAACAGAAAACATCTAATTATGTTTTAAAAAAACATGTCACAAAAAAACACTTTGAATACTGGAACTATTAAGAAGCATGAATTGTATGGTGAAACTCTTGAAATAGTATTCTTCTAGTTGATGAAGAACATTAGAAAAGGTTTAAATCAACTGTTCAGTGGTAGAAAAGGATTATTCCTTCAGTGGATATGTGAGAAAAAGTCTTGATGAAGAAGGCACTTCAAGGACAGAAAAATCTCCTATTCAAAAAATAAGATTTAATGTTGCTGTTCAAAAGACTATGGAGGAAGCACCAGGAGTAGCTAAGCATGAGAATCTAGTGGATGAGAAAGTTGACAAAGAGGGTCAATGTTAATAACTTATTAGGGAAGTTGTTCATAATATGAAAACTCTTGTAATTCCAGATTCTGAAGTTGTTGGAGGAGTATTTTTTTAAATATATCATTTGGTAATTAAGAGACAAGTTTTTCCTTAGTAGATGTTTATCACATGGAATCTATTCCTGAACCTAGGACCCTATCATTTTAATCATCAGATTATCAGGCTGAATCTGTAGTTATAAAGATCAATATGATGGAGGCTCTAAATTTGTTTCTCAAAGAATAGTTGGAAGAGGAGAAAAATAAAATTGAAGAATACAAGGTTTCTTTACTACCAAGAACTAATTTTGAAGCTCAAAATATCCATTTAAGGGAATTATAAAAACATATAATTTCTTTTGGATACCTTGAATATCATTTCAACAAGATGTCTAGATAGTTCAATTTGTTAAGAGATGAATCTATTAATAAATCATTGTTTGATCTATTTAAGCTCATGATAGGGAGATAATTTCAGTCTCTCAGGGCAAGTAGTTAAGAATCAACCACCTCTCAAAATATTTCTCCAGAACTAATCAGAAATTGTGAATCTATTTCCTCTATACTGACTAATTTCAATTATAGACTACTCAGTCTTCATTGTGGTAATACTACTTTATGGGTGCTGTTGGAAAATAAAAGACATATGATTAGTATACTAACTTCATGTGAATCATAGTTGGGACTAGTTCTTAACCAAATTAAGGAAAATATGACCAAGTTCATTAATTCAGAATATTTTTTGAATGAAATTGTAAAGGTTAATCTAATTGATAATTAAAAGTTTGGAAATGATTCGAAGAATATTATTCAACAATGGTCAAAAGTATTCAAAAACCATTTTCAGAGCCTACTTTGGAAGCTTCTTAATATTAGCAGTGTAGTTCAAGACCTTCCATATACTGATAAACCCTCTGTCCCAACTATTTTCAGCCAAAGTCCTTCATTTTTATGGCCCTTTAATTGACCGAGGATTGTACTTTATTTTTTAAAACATTTTAATTCCTTTAAATTTTAATTTACTTTCGTATTATGTTTTTAGTATATTTTATTTTAGTTTAATGTTTAAAATGTCAATGTTACATTTATATTTTTTATTCCAGTATTTATGACTTTTTATTATAGTTCAGTGCTATATTCAAAGTGGTTTATATAATTTATTCTATGAAAATGACTTTTTGACATTACAGAAGGCGAAGAAATTTATTGAGGATAATCATTGGGACAAATTTGACAATTTGTAAGGGAGAAATTTATGGAAAATATTTGAGAACTACAACATTTCATTAGAGATAATTTTTAATTTAAAAGTGACTATTTTATTTATCGAAATAATACTATGAAATCGAAATATAAAAATATTTTCTATATTTATTTTTTTATGTTTAAAAATATTAAATTTTCATTAAATTTTTATAGGGATTATGTTATGGGTTTTGTGATCATCAAAATAGAGGAGATTTTTGGGAATGTATTTTTTAAATAATACTCTATAAATTTATAATGATTTTTATGTGCACAAATACCCTTGTATGTTTTCTAATGAAGTTTTCATGAATGAATTTTCATGAATTTATATATAGGTTAATGTAATTTAACATTACAAGAATTACTCATGAAATACTGATTAAAAATCTACATTCTGTAAATTAATGTATGGTATCAACCCTAAATTATGATGGAAGAGTTAATTCTTGTATATGGTATCAATCCTATGTTACTCTAAGAAGTTAATGCTTGCATATGGTATCAACCCTATACTATGAAAAACCATTTTAACATGGATCGATATCCTTAAATTCAGAGAATCATCAAATGTATAGATAAAAATCCTTATGTTGAAGTATATATTTACTGTTCATACCCTACGTGTAGAAAATTCGGACATTTGGTTAATTAATGTTATGTTCATGATTTTTTTCTGACAAAGATAATCAGATAGATTACTATCCCAATTTGACTTTTGTTCCCTATGTTATGTAAAAGTTAATGTATGGTAGAGGAACCATATGCTACGTGAAGGAACCCTACGCTGGGTGAAGGAATCCTACCCAGGTAAGGGAACCCTATACTAGGTATCTCAAACCTACGATGTGTTATCAATGGATATGTTTTTCAATACACCTTTTCAATCACAGATTGCTGCAATAGTCAAGTCATAATTAAATACCAATTCAAGGATCATTTTGATTCTTTAAAAAAACCATGTTCATCAGAGAAAATATCTCTTATTTCTAATTGGAATTTATGACTCCCCTGGTCAGTTGGAATTTGAATTTCTATAATCAATTAGGATATTCTTGTGGATCTGCAATACCAAATAAAGAATCTATTCTATATATTCTTTTAGAGTATCTATCCAAATATATGTGAGTGATAAGTGATTCACATATATGACTGTATTATTGATACTATCTTTTATAGTGCTGCTGCAACGAATGATTGATTCTAAAAGAATATCCAATTTGGAGTTATACGTGTTCAATATTTTTCTATTGTAATATTTCTATTGATATTTAGCATCTACCTTATAAAAGAACATTGTTCCATAAGGATCACTTCAGACTATTTCATTCTAGAATATATTCTTTTTTGAAGAGGATGATCCTTTAATTTTTAGTTTCTTACTTATTCAACCGTGAAGAGCAACCTAATCTTTTCAAATAAATATCTTTTGATTTATTGGAGTTTCAAATTCTCATACTCAATTGTGGTGGAGTATCAGCTTCACGATCTAAGCTGTGGATAATTGGTTCTTTGTTATAGAACCGGGAGGCTTTGTAATTATTTATTCTTGCAAAGGTGTCAACTACCGGAACTAAGTTGTGGATTTTTGGTCTTTTGATAAGAGGATAATTCTAGTAAAATTTACCAAGCTCACAGATAGAGGGTGATTTGTTGATTGGACTAGGGGATCTTTATTCCCCTAACAACTATAAAAAGATGTGTTCTTTATTTTGGTTTATCCATTGTATATTTTCATACAAAAGAAAATATTGCATATCTGCATAAATCATAGTGGGTGTCAAAATACAGAATCGAGTAAGATTTTATAAAAGACACAATTCAACCCCTCTTCTATTACATTGTATATTCTAACTTAACATGTAGAAGTGACCATTTTCATTCACTAGTTCCATGTCGAGTCTAGAGCAATGTGGAGTTTTTAGGTTTTACCCCTATATACATCTATCATAGATCCATATATACTTATAATATCAAAAGTGGATTAATTTTATTGGAATCCACTAACACTATACTATACAAAAATATATGGATGTACTCTTATGTTTAGTTTTATCCCTATTGATTTTTGTAGAGTTTTATAATCTTATCCCATGAATAACTAAGCTTTCTTTTGGTAACAAAAATGGTAACTCTGATATTCATTATAAATTAATTCATGATTTATTATAGAAGCTTAAAATTAATACAACCTAGATTATTTTTAAGTCTAGTGTATTTTGGAATTAGGTACATTATACAACAACTTAAATTAGGTAATACAAGTCCATTATTGAAAACTTCTTTAACATGGTCATATTATTCTATCGTACTTAAAACTGCATGAGATAACCTGGGGACATACATAAGAAATGGATGAGGTATAAATATCAAAAAGGAAATATATAAATAATAAAATGATGAATTTATAACATGTTTTACAATAATCATATCAATGAGACATAAATGGGGGGATAAATCATAAACACGAATAATGAGGAATGATATAGCATGATAACATAAAGGAAACATGGGAAATGTGGAAACTACATAATACATGGAATCATAAATATAGATCAAATATATCTTCCAAGAAATAATGGTTGAAAAAATTCCCATGATGTATTAGGTTCGCTCCCTAATCCCTTTCCTAACATCTCATGATACTAAAACATTACCCAATGCATTGAGTGCTATATAATTTCAGGCACACACTTCACATTCATTTCATTCACATGAATTAGTGTGACACATGGATAAAATTGTATTCCATGATCAAGGAGTGTGGGAGAATTAAATGTAAGTACCAAATAAAATAATTATAGGTGAATAAAGGTGAACACCATTGAATGAAAATCAGTATGAGTATTCAATACACAATTGTTTTTTCATTGAAAAATATGGTAAAATTTCAACATCATTACATGGGAATATAAATTCTCATGGAAGGTCCTAATGGAAGTGAAAGGGGTATATTATAATTTATAAATCATGGGGTTAGTAATGGGGATATGGTAGAATATATCCCAATATTTGGAAATAGAGAGAAGAGGCATAATATAATGAGATACTTCATTAAACAGGAGAACGAAAAGGTCCCTTATTTTGAGAGGGATATTCCAAATGCTTGGGTTGAGCTTATTAAAATATCGAGGGAACCTTGGGAGTACTATAAAGAGGGTATGAAAAGTTAATGATCTTCTAAAAGGGGTTTTAATTAATTTTAATGGGATCTTTTGTCAGTTTATATAAGAAAAGAGAGGGGGGTTCTTTATTATTTTGCAAACATAGGTTTTGGACTCGATATAATAAAATATCCAAAACCAAACACTTCCCATATATTTTTCCATTATTTATACTAATTAGGGGTGTTTTAATTATATTATATTTTAAAGTTCCTAACTTATTAAAATATTACCCTTGTTGATGTGAAAGTGAGTCATGTCCTTAAAGAAATGATTTTAAAGCCTTAAAATTTATTAAAGGTTTTTGAGGATTCATAAAGGCTATATAAAATTAATAAATTAAATTTAATATATACTTATTTTAATTGTAAAACATATATCTGGTAATTAATAACCTTTATAGTATTTATTACATCATTTTGGGTAATTAAGGTTTCATAATACACACTATATATTTATACTGTATTTAATCTTTACCGAAAAATTTGAATGTCCCAGAAAATATTAAAAATTCACCACGAGAAAATTTTGAAATTATGATTCAAAAATAATATTCATTTTATCAAAATAAATTTCTAAATAAGTGAATTTTAACTTTTAAAATAAGAATGAATATTTATTGGGTAAAGTTGTGTTTTTTATAATATCAATTTTCGAACCCTTATAAAAATTACATTTAAACTCATAAATATCATATAACCGTAAATATTTAAATTTTTTAATAAATATATTTTATTAAAATATTATTTATTTCAAAAATATATTCTTTCAAAATTAATTCTTTAATGGATTTTTAATATTACCCAAAAATATAATTTGTGTTTTGTTTTATCAAAATAAAAATACTTTATCAAGTAATAATAATATGATGAAAATATGAAAATTATTTTATTGAAATTATTATATATATATATTCATATTATTATGGTCTTTATAAATATCCCTTTACATTATGTTGAAAAAAATATTATGGGTAAGGTGCATGACGGTGAGACTTTCTAATGGTGGTTCGACTTACATGTTTTGGGCAGTAATATTGATGAGCTTGAAATTCTCTCACAAATGGTTTTTCTCATGCATTAGTTATTGGATATTACATTGGGATTGGTAAATGGAAAATCCCAGTGATGTTATCTCTCAAGTAATCTCTGGAAAATGGGATTCATAGGGTACAATCCTACTCCTTGATGTCATCACTTCTGTTGTCTATGCTAATTAGATTTGTAAATCCCATATATTTATTCTAATCATATGATCAATATTCAATGGCTATATCATCAATGGTAATGTTTATTAGTGGTATTTTAAGTTTTACATGATATAATAAAACCAAATAAGTGCATGTGTTTACTATATCCACAATATTTAATTAAATTAAAATGGAAATTCTATTTATTAAAGTTTGAGTCATTAAAATACTCATTAAGTATCCTTATCCCTTTTTATTATTGATTTAATTTTTATTAAAATTACATTCCTTTATATTTAATTATTTAATATTCACAATATTTCGAGCCCTCTTCACCTCTAAAAGGACCCATCCTCTTCCCCCTTCAAACCACTCATTACCTTCTTGCCTCTCCGGAATATTTTCCCATTTTCCTCTCCTAAATAATTATTATAAATTCTGTATCAATTATTTCCAATAATTAAAATAAAATACATATTTATGATGGAAATAATTTCAATAATTATAGAATTAATCAAAGAGGTTAAATCACTTTCGTGGAAGTTGAGGGAAAATGTTATAGTTTTCTTGTCCCTATTTTATGTAATTTAGAAATGTTAAATATTCACCACTTTATTTTTAATATTGTGGATATACTTCCCCAGGAATGTCTTATAATAAATTTTACATCTAATTCATGGGATTTACAAATCCATATCCAGTTATTTTATTCAATGTATTTTGATTCCTTAGTTAATAAATTTAGTAGGGACTATTTTTAAATCTTTATTTAAAATATAGTTTTTAATATTTAAGCTTCCACTGGGAGACATTTAATGTTCATTATCTATAATAAACCATGTATTTTCTTTTAATTTGGATATTTATTTTGTTTAAACATCTTATTACCATTTCATCTCCCTTGGATTCACAATTCGACTAAATGGATGTTTATAAGTGGATCTAACCTTATCTCTTATTTCAGGTCATGAATATTTCTCTTCTATGATCATATTCTTAATATGTTTTAATGGATGTCATTATCTATACTTTTATTATTTTTTATGGTTATCCTTAGTTTTCCTTGAATCACGTTATAAAATATTGAATGTAATAATTTATTACATTTTCCCAATGGATCATTTTTATTAACAATGAATTTATTTTAAAAAAGTGAAATTTTTAATTTTTATCTTTATCCACATTAATAATATTTTCCACCTTCCTATTTGTCAATTTTATTTACTAATCCTCCATTATATGTTTTCACGGTTTTCCAAATAAATTTATTTTAACATTATTTTTAAATTTATATTATTTTTAGAATAAAATGTTGTATCTTTCTATGTATTTTTTGAAACAATTTTCTAGTACTCTTAAAAATTATTTTTCATATATTATAACATTATTTAGTTTTTTATATTCTTCAATATGGATATGTTCTAATGAAACAACACACGTTATTCCTTTGTGTGGATTAAGATAATTTGTTAATGAAGTTTTTATATTTCCCATACTTTTATCATTGTTTAATTAATCTAGGATAGAATTATGAATGTTTTTAAGGATTATAATCATAAATATGTATGTTTTATAATTATTTTATGGGTGGGTCTAATATATACCTAAAATTCATTAGGTAATGATTTATGTATAATGAAATAATGATGTTATGAATGTACATTTTTTTTATTTTCACAACTTTATATGTAGATATTATTGTTATGTTCCAAATTTTATCCATGGAAATTATTTTTGTGTTAACAAATCTATGCATGACCATTATTGTTATGATGAAATCTCATGCATGTAAATTATTATTATATTCACAATGAAAAATGTGGAAATTATTTTTATGGTAATAATATTATATATGGACTTTCTTACAATTATCCTTTTGTATAATGTTATCAATTATTATGTTTATACATATTCTAAATTTCTATTTCATGACACATATCTATGTTATATTCTTATATCATGGTTATAGACACCTGTATGCTCACTCTTATGACTAATAAATTATGTTTTTATCTAATTATTAGGTTGTTATTTATGATTTATGATCTATGTTTTATTTGGTATGATTTCTTTATGTTATGTTCATACACTCATACACATATGATTGACTTATTATCACCTATTATCATTGATTTATATCTATCATATTTACCATTATAGAGTATACACTTCACTTCCTCGAGTTATGAATAAGAATATGATGTATGATGTGTTGAAAACAGTATCACACGAGAAGAATTTTTTTGGGAAATTGTTAATACATATTTTAAAATAATAAGATCATGTAGCTAATATGAAAAGATAGTAAAACTTTTGGTTTTGAGATTGTGAGATAATTTATGAGATTTAATTTTTAATGATGTAAGATATATGTGTTTTATGATAGTTTGATATCACTTGGAATCAATAAATGTGCATAATGTTTGTATTTAATTATCGGATCTTGGAGTATGGGCTTGGGGCACTTCAGTTGGTATCAAAGTAGGTTTTAGTTATTTTTAGGGATTCTATTACGAATAATAAGAGGATAAAAACTCAAAAAAACTTATGATAAACTAAAAGTTATATACAATGAACCTCAAATGTCGTTGGCGGAAATGAAGGTGTTATAAATTCTAACATCTTAGGATTGATATCCTTTATCATATATTTGTTTACATGGATTATTATTTCGTGATAATGACACCAATTATTTTTTGGTTTCATGTAATAAATGTAACCATGATTAACTAATTTAATAATGAGTGTGAGGGGAAATACGGTAGTTATCCCAATGAGAAAACAAATGGGTTGGGATAATGAGGGAAAAAATAAGAAAAAATAATCTTAAGTATGAACAATAAACTAAAAAGTGTTGAGAATAAAAAAAACCAAATAATGATCAACACATTACTGAGTCATTCATGTAGAGACAACCATCGACCTTTAGTGGAACTCCCTATACCTTAATTACTGATAAATTGATTGAGACAATGTAAGATATATTTTTTATACTTCAATTATTAGAGCATGGAAATGTTGTTTTAGTTATTTATAATTTGTAAGGTGAATCTGATCTATAGTGTATAATCATTAAATACATGTGGAAGGATGACTAAATCATCAGCATGGAATTGAAAGAGTTTTACAATTTATTTTTAAATAAATATTTTCCCCATACAATTTACACTTAAATTGATGGATAATTCCATGATCTAAAACAAATATAATATGAATCCATTAGTACCTATAATTAAAATTCACAATACTTGAATGATATTATTTCATTTTTATTATTTACCATAAATTAAGATCAATTGTTTCTTTAGTGATGTAAAACACTGTCTAAGAAAGGCATTATACAAAACGGAATTTGGTAGCTATGAATAAACCATTCATTGTACAATGAAAGTGGAAATAGAAACTTTGGAATCTAATTATTCTCATTGATATAGAGATAATAAAATAAAAATATAGTTTAATTGAAATTTGAATGATAAATAACATGGAGGAAATAAAATTCATCCATTAACATACCAAAATTGTTTAAGAGGAACCTCTTAGAAAAATTATTGAATGGAACATGAAAATGGTTTATGCGTGGTCAAAAAATCCACCAAACTGATAATTTTAATATAGATATAAAGATGATCATCAATAAAGTAAATGAACCAACTAATGCACTAACCACACTTTATGTCTTCAGATTAAATAAGTTTTGGCATCATACCAACTAGTACACCAATTCATGGATTAAAAATAATTATCAACAACAAAAACACACTAATCTAATAGATAAATAGAAATCCTATGTAATCAAAAGTACTAATGTGGTTGAAAAAATAAAGTGTTTTAAGGGGAAATTGTGAAGCACTCTAGAACTAAGAATTTCTTGTTCAATCTTGATTCGACCCACTACTTCATATTTGGGAATTTTTAATCGTGTATCAAATCAAAACCCTAATTATTGGATATTTAATTATCTTTGAAAACTAATAGTGGAATTTAGAATTTAACTCCCACATACAAATCTTCCCTGATTGAAATATGTGGGAATATAATTCAATAAAATATTATTGTTCTCCCTTTTGATGAATTCAATGTGATTTTGGTCAAAGATTGACTACCTCCATATATATTCCAATTTAATTTCTCGGATGTATAAATAAAATTTCATATCCAAGATCAAATAATGATTTCCTATCAGTGTAAGGGTGACTATGAACTCCCTATGAGAATATATTCTATTATATCGGTCTTAATACCCAATAAAGATGTGTATTTGGATCCAATTATCGGGAAAAAACTCAATTTTTGTAATATTACTTTTATGAGGGGAAATGAGTCTGATTATCTCACCTAAGATAGTGAGGTATCCATTTTATTATGAATTATATCTTGAGTCTTTTCTATCATGGGTACACCCTCATCTCTTTTAAATAGTTGGAGATAATTAAATTGTTGAGGATGCAATTTATTTAAGGGGGTAGAATATAACTCCTTGGTATTTGAGTTTGAATATACAATTAAATAAAGACTATCTTAAATAATTTATCTTATGTGAAACAATGAACTAAAACAAACCACATTACCTTTTATTAAGATAAAATATTATAATGTCAGATAACTATTAACACATTATGAGACTTCTATATAAAACATCATTAAGAAATGTAAAAGAAGAATAAATACCAAAAATAATAAAAAGACTATGAACATGAAATATTTATCCAAGTGTTCTCCATAAATATCTTACCACCAATTATATCCATGTAAAGAAGTAAAATAATTATAATATAATAGTCATTATTACAGATATGATAATAAATAGGATGGATGATTATAATGGTGTATGTTAGGCTGTATATAAGAATGAAATATGACTGTTATATATATGTTCATTGGACATATGGTTGATGAAAATATCGTTTTTGATTATTTGGCCTTTTTTTCATTTATATAATGGTTATATTGAGTATGTGTAATGTTTAATAAAAAACAAAAAAAAATTTAATTCATAAATGATAAATAATTAAATAAAAGGATACTATTTAATTAAAATATTTTATTATAACCATATATTTTTAGCCATTAATTTTTATTATTATCATTATTATAGAATGAATTGATGTATTATTAAAATGAAGATATTTATTTTAAAAAATTATGGATAAAATTAATTTTTTATAAGATGAATAAATAATTTTAAATTGGATTGTGTTAAATTAATTTAACATTAAGAAGGATATTTTTCAAAGAATTATTTTTATTTTTCATGTATTTGTTTATTAATAAATTAAATGAATCATTTTTATGTATTATTCTAAAAAATGTTTCAACATAAAAAAATAGACTGACAATCATTTAGATATTAATTGATACAAAATTTGGTTACTAACACTTTATGATTAAAAAGTCATTTTTTCTATAAAATGATTTTTTTTCAATATATTTTACCTTTTAATTTAAAAGCTAAATTTAAAATAATTTTAAATTCAAATAGATTAAATTAAGTCCAAATGTCTAATCATATTTTGGAAAATAGTACGGTTTATCAATTTTTTAGGCATAAGAAAAGTTATCGAGATAAATATTGAGTTACTACGGTAACGGTAAAACAAAGCATAGAGGGGTCTAACTTAGTGGTAATGACTTAAAATAACCAGAAATATTATTTTCAAATGTGTGGAATATTTTATTAATGACATATACTCATCCTTTTTACATTAGTTATCCACATTCCTTGAAAATAAAATTCCTCTAACATTAAGGAATTAGTATTTTTGAAATCACCACCACTCTTATACAATAAAGGACCCATTTTTTACCTCTTACAAACAATTATTTTATATCAGTACTCTCTTGAATATTTACCCATTTAACCTCAAATAAATCATTTTTAGACGTGTTTTATCCTCTAGTTCCAATAACTTATTCCAAATCATTCATTCTGATGAAACCAATTTCAAGAAGGAGAAAATTCACTAAAAAGGTTAAAGTGCTTTCATAGAAGTCCAGAGAAATTGTAAAGGTCTCTCATCTCAATTTTCCCTGATTTAGATACGTTCTATATAAAAAACCTTCTTTATTTAATTTTTTTACATACTTTACCATGAATGTATTATACCATATATTCCATGTAATTCATGGTATTTAAAAAACCATATAATCTTCTTTCATTTATTGGATTTTGATTCAAAAGTTACTAATGTTTCAGTGGATTATTTTCCAATATCAATTTTGAAATTCGTATTGTTTATGTTTAAACTTAATTAGGTAGAAATTTTATGTTATTTATCTCTAATAACATATCTATTTTATTCTCCTCTATTTTTTTTATATAATGTAAATTTATTTTTAACATTTAATCTACATTTAGTTCACAATTTTATCAAAATAATTTCTATAAATAGAGGAGACCTTATATTTAATTTTTTTTGGAACCATTATCCTCTATGTCCATATTATTTATATTTTATTTGGATTTTCATGTATTTACTTTTTTTATTTATTATGGTCATTTTAAAATATCTTTAGATCTATTTATAAAATAATTAAAAGAATATTTTATTATTATTTTTATACCGGTAATTTTATATTTAAGTTGGAATTAATTATAAAAGAGTGAAAAGAATCCATCTATTTAATAGTATATACAATAAAACCTTTTTCCATCCTTCTTAATCAATTTTAATAATAATGATTCTATTCCTTATTTTCATGATTTTCTAATCGAATTACTATTACTATTATTTTAAAAATTGTTTTATTATACAAAAAATGTAAGTGATAATTCTCCATATTTCCAAATAATTTTTATAATGGTCTCCTAAAATTGTTTTTTATTTATCTAAAAGTAATTTAATGTTTCTTTTGATTATCTCGATATATGATCTAAAGATACCAAAAATATTATTCATTTTGATGGATTTTGAAAATGTTTTATAAATTATTTCACGGATCCAATTTCATTCCCAAAGTTAGATTAATATATGATGTAATTATGAATTTTTTTAATGTCCCGTAGATCACATATGTATAGTTTATCATCTTTTGATAGGTGGGTTTGATATATCAATCCAATTCATTGGGTAATGATTCATTTTTGGTAGATTGTGATGTTATCTAGGGAAATTATTATTACGTGCACAACTCTATGCATGTAAATTATTTTTTTATTCCCAAGATTATGCATGGAAAGTATTTTTATGATTTCATATCTATTCATGATCATTTTTGTTTTGTTCAGAACTCATACCTGTACATTATTTCTCTATTCACAACAATGTGATGGGAAATTATTGTTATGATCCCAACCTTAGGCATAGACCTTATTATAGCTAGCCTTGTCCTTAATGTTATAACTTATTATGTTTATACTTATGTTAAATTTATATTTCATGAAACATAACTATGTTATAATTTGTCTCATGATTATGGAATCACGTTTCGTTACTCAAATGAATCATGTTTTTAAATAAACCTTATATCAAAATTTATGATTTAGGATCTATGTTTTATTTGGTAGGATTTCCTTTTTTCATGTCCATGCACCCATACAAACATGCTTCATTTATGATCAATTATGATCTTGGAATAATATCTCTTATATTTACACTTACTGTGTGTTTTCTCACACCCCGATATTCTATTTACATTCTCCCTATTCAATAGAATAATATAATGTATGATGGATCCCAAATTGTATCACATGAGAATTTTTTTTCAGAAATGCTGTAGGATTATTACAAAAATTAGAAGATCATATATCTAATCTCCAAATATTGTAAGACATTGGTTTAAGGAATGTTTTTATTTTTTATACATAATTTTTAATTATTTAAAATATATTTGTGTTTTAATTAATTAATATCACCCGATATCGTAGATTTTGTGTGATGGTTTAATTTTAGAATCTGTTTTTAGAGTGTGATTCAAGGGTGATTCATTAGAAGTCATTTAAAGTATTCTACATTATCAATCCAAGATAAATCTATATCTTTCTCCCATTAAAAATTTCATTTCATGAAGAATGTGTTATTACACCATTGGTGTGTGGGGTCCCTCTCATAACATAAGGGGATCATAGTTGTTGGTTTCATCTCATCGGAGGAAAGAGTTCATTGTCCTTGTTTTGGTGATCATGACCATGAATAATTCAACAATGTAGGAAAATATGGAGATCACTATGATAAAGGAGCTCTTGAATTTATATGTGACCTTCATACTATATTATTTTTTATTACTGTAGATCAAGAAATATTATGGGTTTTATAAATTGGGATGATCATAAGATGATAATATTTTTATCATAATATGTATATATTCCATGTTTATATTCATAAAAACTAGTTTTTTGTTGAATTAATGAATAATATTCATGCTATTATCTATAATAAATTATATTTCAACATTGAATCATTTATACGATTTTTTTCAAGTAATTTGATACGATTTGTTTGTATCTTAGTGTACAACACATTTAACCATATGGTTTTCTTATATTATAGAAGCTTTGATATAAGAGATATACTAAGATATGACTAAAAGAAGGGTTATGAAAAAATATAGTTTCAAGTCATAACAATGATTTATGTAATATCACTAATTATGATTAACCCTTTCATAGGAGTCGTAAAAGCTTCCAATGCCGGATTAAACATGCAATAAGTGTTAGTGATTTTTTTTATCACAAACTATGATATGTATCTCATGTATAAAAGTAAACTGATCCCTATAAGACTAAACAAAGGATCCACATCAGGTTAAATGAGCATAACTTATTATGTACCAACTTATGATGGTGTATTGTGTAATAAACCACCAAATGTTTTAACACATAAAAAAGGATTTCTAGTAACTTGTATAAGATAACACTAAATATTAGCACTATAGTATGTCATTTCATATGATAGTGGGGACACATACATAAGGAGCCCAAAGGACTCGTATAGGATGAAGAACTAATAGTTATTTTTATATTACTTCTAAGAATCATGGTTACTCTTCACAGGGTTTAACTGTTATCATGTGGTATTTTGTTTTGAATAGTAAGGACTTAAATAAGTTTTGTAGGCAACCATGTAACATATTAAAATTAAAATTATGATATAATTTTTACTTAGGGAGCAATAATACCTATATATGATACCCATATCATGAATTATGATTTATAACCCCATATATAAATTCTAATTCATGACATAAGATAAAAATTAGAAACTTTTATTTTTCTATAAATTATTATAGTTTATAATTTTTTACAAAGGATAAGTGTTATTAATTTTAAATTGGATATTTTCATGCCTAAATATAACATGAATTATCTATATTTTTGTTTAATGTTTTGAAAATAAATATAAATAAATATTATTTAATAATCGATTTTAAAAATTCATTTAAAATGTTAATTTATTTTTTAATTCCTTATTATTATCTATGTAATTTGGAGGAATGTGATGTGAAAATCAATTTATAGGATTTTATGTTTGGGAATTCACCATAATCGATCTAGGAATTAAGTGTTAGTACAGTTAGAAAGTGTAACTCCAACAAAAATACCTTCAATAAATTCCACACACCCTCATATTGAACATAAAAAAGGGAAATATGAATAAATTCATCTAGAATATCCACGTGACAAGCTATTTCGAAACCAATCACAATGTTTTCTAGGATTTGATTAAATATTGAGATATATAAAATATTTATTAACCAATAATTTTTTAATTTTTAATCAGGATAAATCACTAAGATGATATTTTATTTTATGTATATAAATTGATAGAAATTCCAAAAACTCAATATCACTGTAATCTATTTTAGACAATGATAATTTCTTCCTAGGTGAAAATTTCTAAGAGTGGTAGAGGTACTTGTACATCATACTACGACATGAAAGGAAATACAATATACTAGAATACAGTTAAAATTAATATTATTGATGAGAAGAAGGATAATGGTAGGAACAATAGTAAAGCATACAATGTTTATTTCATCATATATTCATCAATATATGTTGAGATAACAGTAATGCACACTAACATGGATGGATATAAAATGTCTCCATATCTCTAATAAATTTATTCAGGTAATTCATGGAAACAAAAAAATGAATTCTTCAATACTATTATGACATGCATGTTGGAATATTGAATCTAGGTCAGTTATCATGTACCCATAATGTTTTGGTACACAGAATGATTAATATAGTTGTATTTTCATCTTTAAAATATTTATTATCTCCTATCATTCATTTAACCATACAACTAAGTATGTGTAGTTAAATTTATAACTATGAATTATTTCATATTTATAAAACACATGTAGATATTTTAACTATGATTTTTTAAGATTATATGAAAATGTGGAAATAATTTTTTATTTATTTATGTGGACATTAAAAAGGCCAGGTTTAAGAGAATAATGATAGATTCATTATCAAATAGGTCTAAGAAAATTCCTTCAAAGAAAATAAAAATATATTTGTATTGTTTTGGGTAAAAAACTATTTATTTTTTATGTCATAAGGATTTCCATTTATAATATTAAATATAATATACTAGTTAATTAAAGGAAAGCTCTAGATATACTCATCTTTAAATGAAATCAGTTAACTTGTTTATGTTAGGTATTAGATAGAGTTTTTATCTAAATTTTTTCTATATATTCATGAATGAATTATATTGTAAAAGAATTCAAAAAGTGGGGTAGATATTTAAGATATTAATGAAGTGAGTTTTTCTATATATTTTTAAAAAATTGGAATTTAATATTTCTCATTAGAATTTTTCTCACATTTCTAAACTCTTATTTCGAATGTTTCATTTCCATAAAATTAGGTTTCTGTTTGTTTTCGGCACAAGTGAATTCGATTAAAGTTTAAAAATAAAAGAATAATCATATGTTTTCTTAAGATATAATTGAATAATAATATTAGGATATAAATGAAACATTAAATCCAATGTTGGTTAAATGGTAAATAATATATGCATAACTCTTATTTCACCTAAATATGGAATGATTGGATTTTTTGTATAAATAATAGACATTTAAAAATTATATCCCAAAAATGGTATTTATAACCCTCTATATTAAAATAATTTTTATTTTTAATACATATTTATAATAAAAAATTATTAATATACCATTTAGAGTTAAAGGTAAAAGACTCACAGATCTTCTATAATTATTCTCATAGTTCCACTTGGAATATTTCTATTAATAATCTTGTGTTGTATTATTATCCCTCAATTTTTATAATAAAATAAATACATATCGAGGTATTTTTTTTATTAAACATAAAATGTATTACTTTAAGAAATTTTAATATAAAAAATGGATGTACAAAATCTATATGGTAAGATGATAAATAAGCTATGGTTAGTTTTAGGTGAAAAATATCTTAAAAAAATACATGATCAGTCTTTAGTCATGATATTATTCTATACTCTTTTTAGAAATATGGTTAAAAAATATATTCAAAATATATAACCATAAGTGATGACCAAGAAAGAAAATGGGATATCATTGAGTTACAAGTGTTGAAAGTAAAATCAAACAATTATATATATATATATATAAGGATACAAATTTTTAGTTTAATATATTCATAACAAAAAAGCTACGTCAAAATAAAAAAAGAGTATCATTAAATGATCCTACCAATAAAAGAGTATATATAAAAAGTCATCCAATTTATAAAATATTTTTCTGGAGAAAGACACGCTGCAATCATTTTGATTATGAATATTCACATGACATGACACATGAATAAAATCACCACAAGACTCAGGGGGATATATTATTCTAGACACAAAATATAATATTTCAATTAGTCATGGATGTTAAATAACCAATGATATGTGGTTTCAAAATCACTAAATATTGTGACACATTATTTTATAAGGATATAAAAACCCTATCCTATAAAATAATTAAAAATATGTCTGTTAATAGAAGGTTAGTGAGAGTGAAAGTGGTTTCTTTGTAATATATGTTAGGGATATGTTATTAATGGAAATAAGGAAATATTATTATTTTTAGTAATGATTTGGTAAAATAATTGTTTCTATATGAAAGTTTTAGATAATATATCCAATATTATATTGATTATTGTTTGACGGTATTTATCATATAGGCTGTTTACAAAAAATCAATGTATATACATAAATATATAATAATAAGATATAAAATAAGGAAATAAATAAGGGATTTTATCCTCACTATCATGTAATACAGAATGGTTTGTTTTCAAATATCTTTTATGATCATATTTATCATTCATTAAATTATATATAATACCAAATTTGGATAAATGCATTGATAATTTGTTAAAACTATCATAAAATATATGTGATATATAATATATATGTTCTTTGTATATAGAGAAGATAAGAGATCACATGTGAAAGGATACACAACTACTTCTCCTAATATTAAATATTGATTTGTTTTATCAAATATAATAGTTAACTTGATGAGTTAAATGTAAAATATATGTTCAAAGTATCCCATGTATTTTGATTATAGAAAATCCATATATATTATAGTATATTATGAAGCCAATGAATCCTGAAGCATAAACTTTGGGAATACTATGTAAGGATAATTTATATTGAGAAAAATAAATCCTCTATAAGTAGTATTAACCTAGAGTTATATATGGATTTCCCAATGGATAAATTTATATATATCCATTAATATTATATGAGATCTAATGATTTTTGAAATATTAACAGTTGGATCTAGTTCAATTGGGTGCTCATTATAGTTAGTTCCTTAAAAAAATTAAAGTACTTTCAAATAATGTATTATTATCATAATCTAAAACTATTTATTTATGAATAATATTAATATTTACTTAGTGTGTTTATCACATCAATTAATTATTGAAGTTACTCAATATAATGATAACCTTGAAATTCCATGATGATATTCATTAAAATATATCTTATGATCATGGTACAAAATTATGATGGGAAACAGATGATGTCTAACTATATAGTGTTGGGGGATCATAACCATTGAGAAATATTCTAATTAATTCCTTACATTGTGATCTCTAAGAAGGTAGATCATGATGAAAGACTCACCATTATAAATTTCACTTATTATATATGTTATTGAATTCCTATCCATGATCCATCTTGTTAGTCCATTGACTTGGTATCATTAATCATATATATCATGGAACAAATATTTTAATATATAGATAAAAACCAATATAGAATATTCTCATGGTTAGGTATCATTAGTTCATTATGTCATTAGGGATAAGAAATTAATTTTTCAATCCAAAGATGATTTTTTTCATTAAAGTTAATATAAGAATATATCTCCAGCCCTTTGAAAATATGGTTTGATTAGTTCGATAATGATCTCAAACAAATCATTTCAAAAAATTGATCAATTTTATTACAATTTTATAAGATTATGACACATGTTTTCATCATTTTTGATGATATATTTGATGAAAAATTGATTTTATTACATAGTATAATTAAAAACATATTATTGTATTAACATATCATATTTTCATTATGGGAGAAATTATGTGTTATTTGAAATCTATCTTTGTCTATAGGTTGGACATATTACCATTAAGAAACGTTTTTAATAACCTGTGTCATTATGAGATGAAAATGCTTGAGGGAATTTATATTTTTTGTTCGGTGGTGGGTTTTTTAGAGAACCAAGGATCAACCAAGGTTTCAAATCATTAAAAAATAATTAAAATTTGTTTTTGGATAGGAATTAAGGATCATGTTGTTTTATTAGCGTTTTATAGGATATTTTGGATGATTTGGGTGACCGATCTACTAGAAAATAGTAGTTATAGTCCACTCAGGGTGTCAATGAGCCATTCTTGTTGTGAATGAAATTTCAGGGTGAACACAATTAGTGAATGGTTTGGATGGGTGAAGGGTACAACTACATAAAAAAATTCACACCATCAAACTATGGTTTACACCCTAAACCATGAAGATGAGTTTTTTAAAACCTTTGGGTTTCAATAATAAAAACACCTCCTTCTATATTTCTTTCTTTGAGAGTCACATGAATTGGGATATTGGTCTCTCTATCCCTCTCCCCTTGTTCTTGCTATCTAGGTTGTTTCTTGGTGGTTCATCACACTATTTAGGGTAAAATATCCTCCAATATTCTTCTTATTCTACCTCATTATATTTTATATATTTTTATAACCTATTATTGTTTCAAAAGGGATGATTTCTCTTGAGCATGGAAAAATCATCACACTAGTTGGGGGTCCATGAGTGGCTTGTAGAGGTTATCCCAAGACACTATAAACAAGACCCAGTTCAACACTTCAAATACTATATGTGTTTAAATGAATTTATTTCGGATTCATGTATAATTTATGTTTTATTAGTTATTTATTTGTAAATATATATAAGGAAATTTGGGTTTCGTTTTTTTAGTGGTGCATCAGGAGTTGATCACACCATGTTTCACATAGTTCTAGTATCACTGTATGGATCTATTAGTTTGGTGTTAGACATTCCATTTTGGATATTTGGTTTTAACTATTTCATTGATTAATTTAATGGTGTTCATAGATGAAATAGGTCCTCGTTGACTTTGTGGTGGTTATCCTGAGCATGGGATAAATTATTGGGGTTTGGTTGAGGTATGTGGCCTTGAATTTAGTTTAGTGTCTTGGTTATTTTGTTATTTTATGTTTATATAACTCATTATTATGTTTTCTTACAAATTTGTTTTCATACATGTTGTGTTATCTGGGTTGTATCATAAGGATAAGATGGGATCACATCAGCATAATAATCTACATGGACTGTATAGCTTACAAAATGGTTTAGTGGTTGTTCCTTGGTCAAATGAGTACCATTGGCCCTAATTATTTACTCTTTTGAGGCTTGTGTTGGTTTTTTAAAAGAAAAAAAGTTTTATTTTTTCAAATGGATATTAAAATGGGGTTGGGTTAAATTGGAATTTTAAATTAAATGATATATTTGGAAAACGATTTTTGAAACAATATTTTAAAAAGGAAATGGGTTTTGTGAAGAATCATTGATTATATTTTATTCCAAGGTCTTGGAATGAGTAAATAAGAATGTGAATCCTTTTTAAGTTGTCTTAAAAAGATAGATTTGATTTTAGTTTTAATGGTAAAAAGGGATTATCTTGACTTGTTTTGGCTTGTTTGACTATGTTAGTTTGATGCCCTATTTTTCCAATCTTCTGTGATTCTAATTCTTTGCTACTCTGAGTGATCATGGATTGTGTATTAGGGTTTATGTATTACTTGTTTAAATCTGTGAGATCTTATTTTTCATGATAATGCATGTTTGGTGTGAGTGGAACTATGAGAACTTTTATTATGTTATCAAAGTGATTATTAATATTAAAGGATGTGACATATGGCTTATAGGGCCCATAAGGTTCTTAATTGTTTCTGATAAATGAGACTGAGTCCTAAAATAATAGTTACCTAGTGACGAGAAAATGAGCAGTGAGATGGGTTGTATAACCTATTTTTCATTTTTGATGTGTTCATGATGTGGTTTCCCTAAAGTCAACGTGGATGGGATAATGTGGTTAATGTGGCATCCCTAATGTCTATGGGGATGAGACAATGTGTTTTATGTTGAATCCCTAGAGTCTTTGGGGATGGGTTGGTGTGCTTGATGTGGCCTCCCCAAATTTAGTGGGGGATGGGTTGGTGTTATTGACTGTGGCCTCCCTAAATTATGCGAGGATAAGATGGTGCAATTGACAGTGACCAATATAAATGCCAAATGGTGGGTTTTTGTGATTAATGTGACTTCTCCATATACTTTGGGGATAGTTAAGTGTACCTGAAGAACATACCTTAGTAGAATTGGGTCGAGGACCTTGTGGGGGATAGGTCATAGTGTTACATGACTCAAATAAGATATACCAACCTTAAGTGAGGAATGATGTGTTGATGCTCATGGATGTGTGATCATGCCCCCAATCCATCATGCAATGGGTTGAGGTATGGATAAACCACACCCTGAGATATCTATTGTGGGTGAAGAATCATTTCAGTAGCACACTTCATTGCATCTTCTGGTACATGTCAAGTTATGGTATGAGGTGACTTGTTCTGTCTGGCGTGAATTCGAAGCAGGTCTGGTCAAGTATTTTTCTAGTCTATTTAGAAAATGGTTACTTGACTATTATGATTGTATGTACATTTCATGTTTTTTTCTAGGTATGTGTTTTTCATGGACATCACTGCATCTATTTATATATATTTCACACATATCAACTTGATAAAATGTAAAGTTAATATTGTTATGAAATTGGGGATACCTACTGTGTCATTAGACTCATCCCTACCCATATAAAATAAATGGGTTATGATGTACCTGTGTGAACCTTCTTATTTATTGTTAGTTTATCTGAATCTCTTGAACCTATAAGTTCGATTCAATTGGAAAGTTTTGGTGGCCATGTATATGGTAGGACAATACGTGAGTTTAGTTAGAGGATGGGTATTTATTTTTTAGTTGTGATTTAGCAAATATTATCACATGTCCCATTTATTTTATTATGAGTTAAATTATACCATTATAATTTTTTTATATTACTATTTTATGATATGAAAATTCATACAGACTATTTAACTTCATTTTATTCTAGAGTTTGAGTGCACAAGGGATCCAAATTTTATTTATGAATAGTTTTAGGATGTTCACTATATGGATTGGTAACAATGAATTTTGAGTAGATTGAAAATGACCATTTTGATATATTTTGGAGTGAATAGTATCCCTAATTTTATGATCGGATATCATAGCTAGGCAGTAGCCTCTAGCATACACGGAGGAGCGCCTGATGTTACATAGCATCCTCACTCAGGTTGGGTTTGAGAGGACTAGGTCAAGGTGTTAAAAAATAGTATCAAAACTTGTCTTGGGAAGGGGTAGTATAGTTATAGATATAATAGTATGTCAAAACTCATTTAGTAGATCCTGTACATTTCATACATCAAGACATCGATTGAAATAAATGTTTCAAGGGCTAGTTTAGTTTTGGATTATACATGCTGGGATAAGTAAAGAGTTTAGTTAGATTAAGAATCCCAATGTGGGATTTATGAGACTCAAGATTAGTTATATAAATTAAATAAGATCTAGTTTATCATTCATACGTCATTACATTATCATGATTGGAGGATAATACACATGCTTATAAGAAACATTGATTGAGATGACGTCTCATTGAAATCCATTATTTTATGAAGAAATATATAATATAATCGATGTTTCGTTGAATATATTATAATGAATGACTATATTAATGTGGATATGATATTCTTGAATGATTGGTTTTGGTTATGATGTGTTTTCCAGTTTTCCCAAGGGAAATGGTTTTTGGATGATTAGTTTTTCAGAAAAAATTTATTTTATAACAAAACATTGTTTTTAATGAAAACTCATGTGGTGGTATGGGGAGCGAATGCAATAGTTTTATAATTTGGTTTAATATGAAATATACCGTGAACCATATGATTTTGAAATTGTTTAGGGTTTATGAGTTTTATAAAATGTAAACAATTGGGTTTTAAAATTTTATTTCAAATTTTTTTTGGAAATGGGATTAGATTTCAGGAAACAGATCATATAGTCTGTGAACATTTTAGTGATTTATTTTTGGTGAAAACCCTTGGATGGAAATGGGTGAATTAAAAACAGAGACCATTTTTAGAATGTGTTAAAAAATGTATCTAAAGGTATTTTAAAAAATAAAATCCGGTGTCATGTAAAATGAGTTGTATGGATTTTTAGTGTTTTTTCTGGGGTCACCCGAATATTTGAATCGTGTACTTGGAATTTGTGTTGTGGTTGATTGGAAAAAAACAAGCTAGGTTGGAAGATGTGTGTGTGGCATATTTGGTGTGGTTTGTTGAATGTTATCAATGCCAATGTAAATTTGTTTTTGGATCCTTAGTGGTTGACAAAGAGAGACATGGGTATCAAAAACAATGTTTAACATATAAATGAAGAATGTTTAAAGGAGCCTCTTAAGGTGAGTTCAAAATGGATTCTTGGTGGGAGATTATTATGGTGTGCTCCAGGTTTTTGATGTTGGGCTTGAGTAGAGATATTTTTTGGTGGGTTTAGGGGTTAGACCACTGTACTGTGTCTTTTGGGGATTTCATAGTTTGGTCCATTCGATGTGTTTTTGATGGGTTAATAGTTAGGACTTGTTAAATTGTGATTTCTATGAGTGATTCCTATGGTGGGGAATATCTTTAATTAGAATCATACATTATTATTATAGCCTTATGTTTGGGATCTTGATAATCTTCAAGATGAGTTGGGTGGTGATATATTGGTGTTCCGTTCTTGGATATCATGTGAGATCTAGTGGCACCATTGAGTGAAGTGAGGTTTGGGACATTAGGTGGGATTTGTTTGGAGCATAAATGATTAATCAAAAATTCATGGGGTGAACCATGATTCGTGATATGTTTTAGGGGATGAACAGTAGTTTAGGGGATTATTCAAGTTGTTAATCATATAAATAAACATGGTGAAGTGTCGATTTTGTGTGTCCAATATGTTCTATGGACCAAAATGAGGTATGTGATACAATAACTCGTATGGCCTCTTGTTAGATATTATGGTTTCATGATCATTACATGGAGGAGACTCAGGATAGGTAATTAGAAAATCTAGTGTGTAGGTAGATCTAATTGATTTGATTCTATATTGGAATACCATATTGATGATTTATATGTGGTGTTGCAATTATTATGATTGTGTCTATAGACTCATGATTAGTGGTTAAAGTCAGTTTATAGGCATTGATCTAAATGATGGATTCTATGTGATTCAAGGGTGAGTTGGATTATAAATGCATATGTGTCTGTGGTATAGTGAAATGATAGATGTGGTTTTAAGACACCGAACAAAAAATGAAACTGAGTGTCAGATTCAAACCTTAATGTGAATATTTGAATGATATGGGGATTCCTCTTAGAGGTTCAGGCATTGTGGTGTAACATTTATAGTTGGGGATACACGCTTTTAGGGAAAGTTATTCTGGGATGAACTGACTAGTGTTATTTTACTAAGTCAAATGTAACTATTTGGAAAGCACTTCAGGAGACTAATTATAAATTCAGTTGATGATGTTCTAGGATCGAATCAAGAATTTTGTAATGGATTTGATTTATCTTGGATATGTGTTTAATGTTTTAGAGTAGAAGAAAATTGGGCATTTGGATATGAAAAACAAAGCGTTCACAATAAGTGGAAGACCGAGTTTGGTCAAGGTTCTTGGTTGGAGAACTATATTGAATTATTGAGTATAAGAAGTGTTACTGTAAAGAGTTTATAATGAATCACGTATTTAGGAGATGTAAATTCCTAAGGTAAATATAATTTATCATTTGGTGTTGGGTCTTTTTTGTGATAATTGGGTATCGATATGGGTTTTTAAGAAATAGAAGGTCATTAAAATGTGTTTTGGATGATTTTAATGTGGCTGAAAGGTTTAGAAGGATGTCAGGGAAGATTTAAGTGTCTTGTTTACTAAAAAGTGGAATTTTTAGTCCATTCATGGTCTGAATGGTTTATTCACACCATGAATGGAATTAATGGGGTGAATACATTCCATGAACATTTGTGGTTGGGTGAAAGGGGACATTTATAGGAAAATTCATGATGTGAACCTATGGTTTACACAATGAACCATCATGTTAATTTTTTAAATCCTAATGGTGTCTAAATATAAACCCCCTTAGTGTTTCATCTCTCATATGATCAGTTGACATGGGATATTGATCCCTATCCCCATCTACCTATAAGACTTCAATCCATATTTTTTGTTAAAGATTTATCACACGGCTTTGGGGTCAACAATATTCACCCATACTTCTTTCTATTAAAAAGTGGAGCCAAATGTTTTAAATGAATATTTTGAGAATCTAGAATGTATTTAGGATATGAATTAAGAGATTTATCAGATAAAAAAGAATGACACTTGGGAACACATACCCAAGCCAGATGAAGAAACTGTTATTGGTAAAAAATGGGTTTTCTGGAACAAACTAAATGAAGAAGGTGTAGAGATAAAGAAAAAGGAAAGATTAGTGTGAAAAGGATACTCACAAATTGAAGGTGTTGATTTTGATGAGACTTTTTCTCTAGTTTCTAGATTGTAAACAATCAGAATATTTCTTTCTATTACTGCACAATGAGGTTACACAATATTTCAAATAGATTTGAAGTCCGCATTTCTTAATGGAAGTGTTGATGAAGAATTTTAAATTAATGAACCTTGTGGATTTGTTTTTGGGAAAGAAGAAAGTTAAATGCATAAGCTGAAGAAATGATTTTATGGGATAAAACAAGATCCAAGGGCATGGTATTCCAAACTGGATACCTGCTTAAGGATGATGAGTTTCAAGAAAGGAAGAGTTGACAAAAATATTTACATCAAGGAATGTGAGGAGTCTTATCTCATTGTAATTTTTTTATGTTGATTAAATTTTCTTTGATGGAAAAGATGAAAGATCTTGTGAAAGATTTTTTGATGAAATGAAGAAGTTTTTTGAGATGTCCATGCTGAGATAAATGAAATACATTATTGGTATACAAATCATAGAGAAGAAGAACCACATTTTTCTTTCTCAATAGAAGTATTCTAAGGAACTTCTATAGAAGTTTGGCATGGAAAATTAGAAACCAGTTTCTACAACAATTTCAATGGTAACCAAGTTGTCAAACGATGGATAAGGAAAGGAAGTATTTCATAAAGAGTTTTGATAGTTGATTTGAAGTTTATTATATTTGACTGCCTCAAGACCAGACATTGTCTATGCTATTACTTTATCCTCAAGGTTTCATATTGATCATGAAGAATAACATTTAATTGTTGGAAAGAGGATTCTCTGATATATCAATGGAATTTTTTTTTTGGAATTAAGTATGATGGTGTAGAAAATATTAACTTTTTTGGGTATTCAGATAATAATTGGGAATGAAATGTTGATGATAGAAGATTCACATCTGGTGGAGTTTTCTTTCTGGGGAAAATTTTTGTTAGTTGGAATACAAAGAAATATAATTCAGTGACTCCATGCATAGATCAAGCTAAGTATGTTGCTACCACTCAAGATACTACTCACCTTATGTGGATCAAGACTCATTTAAAAGATCTACTGGTTGAATTAAAGCTACCCTTACTATTGGGATGTGATAATCAGAGTGAAATCGATTTTACAAGGAACCCAGTACAACTTTCTCATTAAAAAAACATTGACATAAAGTATCACTTCATGAAAGATCAGGTGGAGAAGAATAAATTTGAAGATGTAGTATGTTACTATATTAGAACAAGTTGCTGACATATTTTAAAAACCATTACTGAAGGAACCATTTGCTAAATTGAGGTTTAACATGGGTATCCTGCATCCTTCTCATAAAGTTGGAGGTACGTGTGTCTATCCCCACTCTCATATTACCTTTGGAAAATGTTATCAAGGGGGGAATTGTTTCATAAATCTATCCTTATGGAAGCATCCATAATGGGGGAGTTGTGGAAAAGCTGTCAATCCAACATGTATGTATGTGAACTATTTTAATTATTTATTGGAGTGGTTGTATGAAATACTGTTTTTGTATTCTAGGATAATTTAACAAGTGAATAATTCTAAGGAAGAAGTTTGGAAGATGTTAGGAATAAGGGCGAGGAGATATGATTATGCAATATCATTGTCATTGTTTTTTGACAACATGGTTTTGTCTGTCAATAATTCTTGTTTCCTACAAGGAGTATGCTCATGTAGGCTTAGAATTGTTGATAAGTAATCCATTACATGAGGTAAAAATGTTTAGTGATTTATAAAATCTTGGTTGACAACATAATACAAAGGGGATATTTTTCGGACCAAGTTAGATGGATAAGGATGCTTCAAGAGTTTGCTTTTGTAAATTGTTGTCATTGTTTGTCAAAGAGGATAAATCAATAAACATTTAAAAAGAATTGGAAATCATTGATGATGTTTTTATGATTTGTATTTCACAAATATCATATGTTTGGAGATGTTGTGATGAAATCCTTCTGATGGATAGGGTGAGAAATGAAGTGTTTTTGGAAAAGGAAAGAAAGTGGAGTGCATGTCAAAAGTGGCACACATGTGTGGCACACAAGTATATGTGGCTCTCAAGTGTATGTTGTGCGCTAGCCATATTTCAAGATCAACACATAAAAATATGACAAATGAAAGAAAGCAGTGCACAAGGTAAATATTAATACGCAAGTGTGGAATGTAAATATAAGTGGCATGCAAGTGTATGTGCGTGAAAGTCATATTTCAACATCTGCTTATCAAAATATGAAAAAGGAATGAAAGTGGAACACTTGTGATGGAGCGGTGAAAATTGGATAGAGGGGCATGCAAGTGATGGAGTGGCACACAAGTAGGAATGGCGCGCAAGTGTATGTGGCTCCCATGTCACCAAAATTCCCTTAAATAGACGAATACCCTCCTCATTTTCTAAGATCAACACTTATTGGAAAATTTGATCACTGAGTGTGCAACTAGTCAAATGTGGCACACAATATAAAGTGTCGTGCAAGTCAAGAGTTATTTATATGGTGCAAAAGTAGGGAGGTGTGCAAGCAGAGTGGTATGAAAGTAGAGTGGCGCGCAAGAATAGGTGTTGTGAAAGTTGTAAGAGGCATGCAAGTAGGGAGTTGTGTTCAAGAAGTGTGTTGTGTGTTAGAAAAAGGTAGTGTGAAAGTTGTGAGATGTGCACAATGGTGGCGGGCATGTTGTTAGCTATGCACAATAGTGTCTCACAAGTAGTTAGTGGATCTCAAGCATGTAGGCACACAAGCAGAGTGGCACGCAAGAAGGTGGTGCACTAGAAGGGAGGCACACAAGTAGAGAGTGGTGCACAAGATGTTTACACCAGGAGGTTCTTACCAGCTTCTGGGTAAGAAAGTGAAGAATTTATTTGAAATATTTTATATGTAAAAGTTCATTAAGATTAATAGAAACATTATATTACACTATTTTGTTCTAAGAGGGAGCACACACACTTTTGGGTTGTTTTCAAAGTGCTACACAAGTGTTATGGAATATTATACTCATTGTATTCCACATGAACGGATTTTCTTCTTGTGGATTGTGTGGTACTCTATTGTTTTCCTACCATACCAAGGATATTTATACTCTTGTTGACTAGTGAACCATTTAAATCTTGTGTTCATGTGGTTGTGCGTGTTTATCAGGGATGAAACTCTTTTACTGGAGGTGATGGTTGTTTCAAAAGTAAGGAAACATCAAAATAAAATGATATCACTTATTCACCCCCTCCCCCTCTCAGTTATACTTGGATCCTAACTAGGATAATCAGTTTACATAATGAACCATCATGTTAATGTTTTAAAACCTAAGGGTGTCTAAAAATAAACCCCCTTATGGTTTCTTCTCTCATATGATCATGTGACAATGGATGTTGATCCCTACCCCCTCTACCTTATAGACATCCATTGAGATTGTTTGTTAACGATTCCTCACAAAACTTTAGGGTCCAAAATCCACACCTCCTCTCCTTGTTCTACCTACTCTGTTTTTTTATTTTTTATTCACTTTTTGGGTTATACAAATGAATATTTCATTTAATAATGGATATATATTCATTATAATTGGGGTTTTCATATATATATCATAGGGGATTTCCTGAGACACTATTAACATGACAAAATTCATAATTTTCCATAAGACATATTGTTTTGTAGTTTTTTGGGTATTTGGTGAATTAAGGTTTAATTATCATTCAATTCAACAATATAAAATGGAGATTTTGTGTTTCATAGGTTGAGGGTGTATTAAGAGTGGATCTCACCCCACTGCTCAGGATTCTGGTGTTTTTGGACTACCTAGTGAGTTTGGAATCATGTATTCAATTTTTTATTTTTTATCATATTAACTATTTATTTAATTAATGTAATGGTATTTATGGATTAAGAAGGATCTCATGGAATTATTAGAGGTTTGTATGAGAATGTGATAAATTACTAGAGTGTCAGTTGAATAAAGGGGAATTGAAATTATTTAAATATGTTGTTTATTTAATAATGTTATGTTCATATAGCTCATTAGTATATATACCTGCATACAACTTTTCTTATGTTAGTTTTATCATAAGGTTACGATGGGATAACAGCAACCTAATTATTTACAGATACTATATAACATTCTAACTGGTTTAGGGGTAGAGTATTGGTTGAATTTTTTTCAAAGGTCTTCCTAATCGATTATTTGAAGGCATGAATTGGTTTGTGAAAATAAAAGGAATTTCATTTTTAAAATGTATATTAAAAATGAGTATGGCTAAATGAAAATATAAAAATGTGTTATTTTTATATAGGGTACTGAAATTGTATTTCAAAATAGAAATGGGTTTTATAAATGATTTTGGATGGTATTTTGGGCCATGGCCCTTTTTTAAGTAGAGAGGCACGTGAAAGCTTTTGAAATGGTTTTAAAAAGAGTTTATTGAAATTGTTTTCATGGAAATATAGGAAAGGGTTCTTCTTGAATTATTTTTTTACATTTTAACTCTTGAGTGTGAGGCCCTATTTTCCAATGATTTTGTGCTTATTTTTATTCCCATTTGTGAGTGATCCTAGATTGTGTGTGATGATACATGTGTTGTGTGGGTTTCCCTTTGATAATTTTTTTAATAACGATGCATGTGTTATGTGGGTATCCTCATGATAACATTGGTTTTTTTTATCGATGTGATGGTTGTCATAATGGACAAAGAAGATCCCTTAAAGTATAGAGAGGGGTATCTAACGTGTTCGAGACACGAGACTGTGTACTAAGACACTAGTTCCTTGGTAATGAGTTAAAGAGATATTAAATGGGTAATGTGAAGAATTTTCATTTTCGTACTTATGATTGATATGGCCTACCCAAAATCTATGTGGATGAGCATGTATTCTTGACATGGACTTCCCAGTGTTTGTGGGGGATAAACCAACGTGCTTAATGTGGACTCTATAGATTCTTTTCTGATATTAAGGTGCACTTGATGTGGGCACCATAGAGTTTTTGGGTATGAGACACTTTTCTGACAATAGAATTCATAGATCTAGTGAGGATGGTCTTGTAAGATTGATTATGACCCCCCTTAAATGCATAAGGATAGTTTTGGTTCCTTTATGTGACATCCTTAGAACCTATGGGGTTTGGGTTAGTGAGGTTGTGGAGATTAACATTGTTGGACTTGGTCTATGAACACCCTAGAATATGGGTCATGGTTTGATTTGAGGAATTTGTGATGGAGCTCCATCAACTGAAAATAGGTTGTATGAATAATATAGAAGTATGACCTTTCCCAATACTTCTTGAAGTGGTTTGATTTTGGGATGACACCCCACCTTCATTAATTAGGTATGATATGAATATCATTTTGGTTTTCACCCTACCTTGAATCTCTATATACAATTAAGATTATGATATGAGGTGGATCCTTCAATATAGTATAGAGGTTCAGGTTTTGGGGTGGCATGGGTAACACATAATGATTAGACTTGTGTGATTTTTGTGAATTATGTGCTGTGTTTCTAGGTGGGTGTTTTAGGCAGACACCATTACATCTATTTATATGTATTTAAAAAACATCCACTTGATCCTAATAGCACTTATTTTTATTGATGCATTGGGGATACCTGCTAGGTTATTAGATTCACCCCTTATGTAGGTGCATGACTTTGGATTGGATGTAAATGTGGAAATATTATTATTTTCTCATTGGTTATCGGTATTTATTAAAACTGGATATGTGGTTTAGTCAGTATCTCATAGGGTCCATGGATAGGATATGATGGTACATGAGTTGGTCCAAAGAAAATATATTTAATTTTCAGTTATGATTCTAAGTAAATTTTCTAGTGATCCTTTTCTAAATATGTGATACCTATTATGACATAATTATTTATTAATACTACCCTATTATGTTTTTTCACATAATATAGTGTATTTTTATGATTTCTATTTTGGACCACAAGGGTCTAGTATGGATTGCTTTATATATCTAGAGGGTTTTAGGTTGCCTCATATATGGATAGTTCATTTCACATTTTTCATAGACTTGGGAATAACCCGTAGGCTATATATTTGGATCCATATTCTACCCAACACTATGTTAGGCCCTCACCCCTAGTTGTTAGATTTTTTATATGGGAAGGCGTGCCTGATGTTATATAGAATCCCCACCTGACTGAAATTCATGTGTTTTGACTAGGGTTTTGTAGTGAGAGTAATTCCCCAACCCTTGTTAACCTGAGTCGGTGCATTATTACATAACATTGGCATGATCACAAGGAAATCATGTCTCGAAAAACTGATTAGTTTCGTATTTTTGGAAATAATATTCTTACATAAGTTCATCTTTACAAATTGAAAAGAAATACAACATGAATTTTTTCTATTGGAAACATCCAAGCCTCCTAGATTTTTCTTGAAAGTCACTCATAATTAACTACTTCATATCTTGGGATAATGAAACATTAGAAAGGGGTGAGCTCAAATTCTCATTAAGGGTAAGCAATACCTCGAAGGATAACATACATATTAATCATGGTGAATAATTTAAACCACATGCCTTGACCAATAATAAACATGAATACTTTTATGGAAGGAATATGGGATGAGTAAATAATGCCATAACAAACCAAAATCATGGGTATTCTACTATTAGAATGACCACATGAACCATCGATATTATTTTCATAATGAGTGAATGTATAATGCCAGACATTTTGAAACATTTTTCCAAGGCCTCATCAAAGACGTCTAAAAATGATTAAGGTCTCGGCCAAAACCATATATCAAATTGGGAAAGGCCTCAGCCCATTCCTTGTATAGTTGTCTCATGAGACCTAACAATGCATCGAGGAGCAATAGAGGGCTCCACCCGTCACTTACTAAGTCCAATACATTCCTCACATGAAATGGTTGAAATATAACATAAACATTCGTATTAAAAATAGCATAAAAAATGTAAATACTTTTAATATAAACCATGAATGGTATAAAAATAGAATATCCACTGTCAAACATATCAGAAAAACTTCAATACAATATGTAAGTTTTTTTATCATAATAAAAAAATTTCAAATAAACTTAAAATCCTTCAAAGGATGTTGACATAGATAAAATCAAAACCTTTTTTAGAGAAATATCTCTTTCTATTTTAAAATAATTTTAGAGTCACATAATTATGAATAAAAAATTAATTTTGAAAATATTATTTTAATCTTGTAAGGGAAGCTTCGACGATTTTATAACGGCGGAAAATAGCTGCACCCGCTGTATAAGTTAAAAAAACATTCTTACCTTAATTTTTTCGAAATGTTCAAAAATTACATTGTTTGGAAAAAAAGGAAAGATTCATTTCTAAACTTATAAGGTCCAATAAGTGTATAAATGACTTTACCCCATTGTTTAGTAAATAGTAAAAATGTTTTGAAATACATTTTTATGAATCATGGATGTGGATGATAAAGAGGTCCAAGTAGATAATTACATATAAACTACCTCGGATAATAAAGAGATTGTGAAATTAACCCTTACCCTGTACTTTTCCTTGTTCGAGGGTAGGTTAACCTCCTGTATAATGGTTAAATAATTGTTATGAAATTATACAGGAATCATATACATTAATATGATATCATATATGATCTTTTAATATTTCTTTGTAAATAATATCTTAATATTATCGTGATTTCTGGTGTTAAATGATTCATTTTCCTTTATATTTTTTGTTACCTAAGTAATGTTTGTCATCTATAGGATGTATATTATTCATATTCATAATTATATTAAGTCTTTAAACATTATTTCTAATCATCTAAAGAAAATTAGTTTTGAACAGATACGATGGGGAACGAATCTCATCGCATTTGTGAAGACAGTAATCCGTACATACGCACGAGCGACAATATCATTTGTTTGAAATTAAAATAAAATATAATTGGATGGTATATAATATATAAATAATCATTATCATTATTTATTTATTATTTACATCAATTACACATCATTATTATACCCATACAAATAATAATGTACTGATTAACAATTACACCACGACGTGGAGACGGTATACCATATGTACGCACGCATGGTGACATGTCATTAAAAGGATGGAGAGAATAACTAATATGGTTTTACCATATTTATAATAAATCAATGTATATATAAGATACTGGAGTTATTATTTTATAATGGAAACAACAAAGAAAGAGGAAGTGGAAGAAGAAAGGAACTTGAAAGAGGTGATGAAATATTTACCTCTTCTTCGGTTCTTCCTTTTGATTTGATCAAAAGGGATTTTTAAGTTGGCTTTACGACTAAAGTAAGGCCTCTAGGATGAAGGTAAGGAAGTTTAGATGGTATTTGGGTAGGGGTTGGCCAATCCAAAGTGCTCTGATTGTGTGAATTAGAGAAAAGGGTGAGTGCCATTTTATAAGCGGGGTGAGGGGCACCTTAGAGAAGCTTGAAATATTATTTTATAACAAAATCATTTTCGGATTATAATGGATCAAAAATTGATTATTTAAAGTATAAGGTGGGGATGGGTCGAAAACCACTCAACCAATAGGTTTTATACAGGTTTGGGTCACTATATTAACCTTATCATTTAGATTTAACTCTTTGTTAAATAGTTTGATATTTACCATGTCTCTTGGTATTTTTATATTACATGGTTAATAAACTTACTATATACTTCCAAGCGAACCCCAAGTGGTTAATTAATAATACTCCTATAATTATATAAGCCTTCTGTCTGAACATTATATTTTTAGGAAAAGAATATCAATTAATAATATAATATTTGTTTTAAAAACTCTTTTATGTCAATTTTGACACTATTTGGTATTTTTTTTTCTAAATTTATAACAGCATTATTACATCGAAAAAAATTCATCTATACAACCCTAATATGTCATATTAACCTATAAAATTAGTGGAAATCATAAAAAGTCTCTAATAACATTTATTTGGATATTTATAATGCCAATTATTTTAATCTTTCATTAATTAGGTAATTGCTTAATCATCATTGTGTCAAAAATAAATTAAATTATTTAATGTATAAAAAAATAAATAAATTACCATTATGTAGGAAATATTTTTATCTTTCTAATTAATTTTTATAGTCTAATTTATCTTTTGTGTAGCCCTATATTAAAATTTTTTAGTTATTAAACTTTGATTTTAACTCTTTTAACTCTTCTTTGAACTAAAAAATAATAAATGTCCAAATCTAAATCAAGTGGATAAAATAGGTTCATATTTTATTCATAAGGTTGTTTTTGGTCGAATTATACTTATACAATAGAATTATGACATGTGTTAGGGAAAAAATAATATCATTTTTACCCTTAATTACCCAATTTACTTTTAACTGTGGTAAATAAAAATAAAAGGTTATTATTCCCCAAAATTTATTTGCATATTATTGAATCACATTTTACTAAATGATATCAACCATGTCTCTCGGAGTTTTGAAATTCAACTCATAGAAGCGGAAAATTTATGTTTTATGTAAATTTGCAAATGCTCCTAGGAGGTTGGTAAAAAACGGAAAAAGTTCAATAAATTTTTTCTATATCTAAAATTATTATAAACTTACTCCAATGAATTACATTAAACTTATATAGGTATTATGTATCTATTTTGACCCAAAATAAATTTTAATAAAATAAATAATTATTAAAATAAAAATTTGGTTTTAAACTATAACTCTGCCATATTCACTATTCATCAAAAATTGGAAGTTTTCCGAGAAATACCAAAAATTCACCCTAAGCTAATTTCAATAATCTGAATCCAAAATTGAAGTCCATTTTGAAAGATAAAATTTATAAAATTTCAAAAAGTGTTTATTACTATTCATAACTACTAGTTTTATTGGTTGTGGTGTGTCAGAACTCGAAGTTGTGTTCAACACACGCTATTGAATTATTCAAAGAGAAGCATACCATGGAATTTTGGGGTGTTACATTCTTCCCTCCTTCAAATAATTTCATCCTCGAAATTTCTTGAGTATTATTGAGTAAAAAGACTCGGGTGGCTCTTCATCATATGTTTCTCAGGTTCCCACGTTGCCTCTTCTCTCTTATGGTTTCTCCATAGAACTTTTTCCAGCCGATTTGTCCAGTTTCTCACCATTTGTTCTCCTGTATCAAGAACCTTGATAGGATCTTCGGAATAAGATAGATCGAGTTCCAGTTCTAATTACATATAGGTGAGTACATGTGTTGGATTGGTAATGTATTTTTTCAACAGTGATAAGTGGAATACATCGTGATCTTTGAAGATACTTGGCGGCATTACCAAACGGTAAGCTACAACCCCAATTCGTTCTATAATTTTGAAAGGTCTGATGTACCTAGGACTTAATTTTCCCTTCTTACCGAAAGGTATAACACCATTACATGGAGATACCTTCAAGAAAACATAATCTCCTACTTGAAATTCCAAATACCTCTTTCGGTTATCGGCATATCTCATCTGCCTGCTTTGAGATTCTTTGATGTGGGTTTGGATTAACTTTACCTTTTCCATCGTTTACTCCACATGTTCTGGGCCGACGAGTTTTCTTTCGCTAACATCATCCCAATAGGTTGGTGTGCGGCATCTCTTTCGTATATCGCTTCATATGGTTCCATTTGAATAATTTAATGGAAGCTATTGTCATAGGATAATTCTACCAGAGGTAAATATTGATCCCACATACCTTGAATGTCAAGTGAGCATGATCTCAACATGTATTCTAAGTTTTTAATAGTCTGTTCTGATTATCCATCAGTTTGGGGGTGCTAGATCATGCTCAAACGATGTTTAGTATCTAGGGTTTTCTGAAGACTCGTCTAGAATCTTGATGTAAAACGGGGATCAGAATCAGAAACAATCGAGAGTGGTACTCTATGAAGACTCAAAACATCATTAATATATAGTCTTTCTAGATGTTCAAGTGGTAAATATTCTCTTATTGAAAAAAAATGTTCTGACTTGGTAAGACGATCAACAATGACCCATATTTCAACATTCCTTCTAGGAGTCTTTGGTAGTCCTATGACAAAGTCCATAGTAATATTATCCCATTTCCACTCAGGTATGGAAGAGGTTACAAGACCTCTCTAGGCTATTGCCTTCCATCTTTCACATGTTGAAAAACCATACATCTTGACACAAAATCAGTAATCTCCCTCTTCATGTTGTCCCACAAAAAATTTTCCTTCAAATCATTATACAGTTTGGTACTCTCAGGGTGTATAGAGAAATTGGAACTATGGGCATCTTCCAACAATTAACATTTTAGATCAGGTATATCGGGAACACAATGTCTCTTCCAAAATTTCAAAATACTATATTCATACAAAAAGTCACTCAATCTCCCATCATTCACATCTTTATTCATATTTTGAAACTATTCACCACCGGTCTGATAACTCTTTATCCTTTCTAGTAACGATGGTTTGGAAACCATTTGAAAACGTATTGATGTTTCACCTTCCATGGTGATTACCATATACATCATTACTAGATCCATGTATATAGGATCCTTGTCAACTCTAATCTTATTAAAAACTCCATGATCATTCCTGCTCAAAGCATCTACCACCTTAGTTAACTTCCCCAGGTGATAGGGTATCATGCAATAATAATCCTTGAGTTGTTCGATCCATCTCATTTTCCTCATGTTGAGTTATTTTTATGAGAAAATATACTTCAAACTCTTGTGATCAGTATAAATATCACATTTCTCACCCTAGAGATAGTGTCTCCAAATATTCACAGCAATTATTACAGCTGCTAACTCAAGATCATGAGTAGGATATTTTTTCCTATGAATTTTCAGCTGTCGTGATGCATAGGAAATAACTCTATCATTCTACATTAGGAAACGACCAAGTATTATCTTCGATGCATCAGTATAAATAACAAACCCATTATTACCCAATGGTAGAGTCAAGATTGTTTAATAGACAAATCTTCTCTTCAATTCTTCAAAACATTCTTCACACTCATTTGTCCAAACTAATTTAACCCCTTTTCATGTGAGCTTTGTTAATGGGTTAGCCAACCACGCAAAATTCTGGATGAAAGGATGATAATAACCTGCTAAACCAACAAAATTGCATACCTCAGATATACTGGTTGGTGATGGCCATTATTATATTGTCTTGGTATTAGAAGGATCAATAGAGATTCCATCCTTGGAGACAATATGGCCAATAAAATAAATCTCTTGAAGCCAGAATTCACACTAGCTAAAATTCCCATATAATTCATGTTTTCTCAGAGTCTTCATGATAATGCGCAAGTGTTTTTGATGATCTTCATAGATTTTGGAATATAAAAACATATCATTAAGAAATACCACTAAAAATTCATCAAGATATTCCTTGAAAATATATTCATTAAATCCATGAAGATAGAGGGTGCATTAGTCAATCAAAAAGGCATTACTGTAAACTCATAATGCCCGTACATGGTTTGAAATTCTATTTTTAGAATGTCTCCATTATTCACACACAACTGATGATATACAGTTCAAAGTTTAATCTTATAAAAGTATTGACCGCCATGAAGTTTTCTGAATAAATCATGAATGTGTGGTAGGGGATATTTTTTCTTTATTGTTATAGTATTGATCTCCCTATAGTCAATGAACAACCTCATAGAACCATTTTTCTTCTTAACAAAAAGGATAGGGGCTCCCCATGGAGAAACACTCGGGTGAATAAATCCCTTGTTACTCAATTCCACTAGTTGTTTCTTTAGTTCCACTAATTTCATAGGGACCATTCTATAAGAGGTCTTCGATAAGGTCCATGATCCCAGAATTAAATCAATAGAAAACTCAATTTCTCATTCTGGAGCATGTCCAGGTAAATCCTCTGAAAATACATCAACATACCCTTGCATAATAGGTACATCCTCTATTTGAACGTTCTTTTCCTCACCCACAATTATATCATTATCTTCCTCCCCATTAATTGAATTTATTTGAGCAACTGGGGGTGGATCTAAATAAGAATTATGTGGTGATGATTCTGCTGTAAAGATAATGTGTTATTATTAATCATCATTAAAAATAGTAACCTCCTTCTTCTTACAGTAAATATTTTCATCATGGTCTGAAATTTAATCCATACTGAGGATTATATTGAATTCAATCATGGTTATGATGATGATATCATTAGATACATAACATTTATATTCCATAACGGGAACTGATTCACAAAACTTTGTAGCAATGATACTTCCCTTGGGAGTTTTGACAGAAAACTCCCTTGTGAAATTTAATTGGAAATATCTAATTTTCCTAGAAAACTAGGAAGATATGAAAAAATGAGATGATCCAGAATCAAATAAATCATTGGCTAACTTGAGGAAACCATTAAATTAACTACCACCACGTCTTTCAGGGCTTCAACCTTAGCAGCAGTGATCGCATAAGCTTGGCCTAGATCCCTTGGCCTTTTATGAGGTAAGTTTCCTTAATTATTTGTAAATTAATTTGAATAATGTTCCATATCCATGCAATTGTAGCATTGAACTTTGGTAGTGTCTTTCTTTCCCTTAAAATCACCAGCAAGATGACCTTTCTATCCACATTTGTAGCAAACTCCTTTTCCATTTAGACAGGCACCAGGGTGCTTCCATCATTAATTATCACAGGGTGGAAATTCAATTCTTACCTTATTCCTTGTTTCCTTATTTTTTTCCCATAGTGTTTAGCATATATCTCCTTCTCTTATTTTTCTTTAAATTCATAATACATAAATAATTCCTTTTTTGTATTGATAGCACATGATACAATAACTTCGTATGATGAGAAGGATTGTGATACTAATGCTTGATGGAGTAATGGTTTTAACCCATCAATTAAATGGACATTCTTACTTCTTGGGTTACATATATAATCTGCATCATGCCTTGATAATTTGTAAAGTTATCTTCATACATTTCGACATTTTCATCCTCATTTTTCCTCAGACTCAGAAATTGTCTTTCCATATCCTCTCGATGGTCATGAGAAATGTATTTTTCTAGGAAAATTTCTTTAAACTCCCGCCATTCCAAATTTGATACTTCATCATCTTTCTTTGTTTTTTGAATCAATGACCACCATTGATCAGCATCTCCAGTGAGGTGGTAAACTTCCATGACAAATTCTTCCCTTTCACTACTCCCCATGGTGTGGAATATTTTTTCTAAGGAATTTATCCATTGCTCTACTACTAATGAATTTGTACCGCCATTTAATGTTGGTTTTTGTATCCTCATGAAGTGTTCTAACATTGACCCTCTATGTTGTGGATCAGGGTGCTCCATACGGGTAAGGTTATTATTCATAACCTGTGTGTGTTGTCCCAATATGGTGATAAGCTGATCAACACCAGTTGTATCACCAACTCCACTATAACTATATTGAGAAGGATAGAAATCCCAACATGGAGTGCGTGCATTTATACGGTTTCCATTCCTTCCACTAGGCGCCATTTCTAAACAATTGCATACACTAGATTATTTTATGAATCGCAATACATAAATCCGAACTTATAAAACACTTATCATTAGTTGAACAGTTTATGAATATAATCCATAATCATAAAAATGTTTTATTTGAGGATGTATATACTCATAAACCCTTATTAATGGTTTTTAAAGAAAATGAGAATTATCATTAGTATATCCCATAGGAGTGTCATAACCGAGAGTGCAGTAAGGCTCGTTTTCATGCACCAGTTCCCATTCGAGTCTAGCTCAAAGCGGTGTTTTCGGGTTTTACCCCTAGGTACATCTTTTCCAGATCCACCTCTACCTGTTCCTATCAAAACATGGATGTATTTCATGGAAAAATCAGAAAATATTTATATTAAAAAAATTCTAGGAAGTTCTACTATACTAATCATCAAAGTATATCTTAGGGTAATGTGCTCTAATCAGAGATTATCTAAATCTAGTTTCCAAGGATTGTACTAAACTTCCTCTGATACCATCTATAACGACCCGACCCTAGATACCTAGAGTCGGTGCATTTTTAAATAATATTGGAATGATCACAAGGAAATATTGTCGTGAAAGAACGACCAGTTTAGTATTATTGGAAACAAGAATCATACATATGTTTAACTTTACAACTTGGAAAGAAATACATCACGAATTTATTTCATTAGAAACATTCAAGCCTCCTAGATTATGCCTGCAAGTTACTTATAACTAACTTCTTCATATGCAGGTAAAATGAAACATAATAAATGGGTGAGATCAAATGCTCAGTAAAGGTAAACAATACAACGAAATATAACATAAATATTAAACATGCTAAATAATTGAAACAACATGCCTTTACCAATAATAAAAATGAATACTTTTATGGAAGGAATATGATCTATGTAACTAATCCCCTAATAAAACATAATCATGTGTATTCTACTATTCTAATGACCACATTAACCATCAATATTATTATTATAATGAGGGAATGTATAATGCCAGAAATTCTGAAACATTTTGTCAAGGCCTCGGCCAAGATGTCTAAAAATGATTAAGGCCTCAGCCAAAAACATATAACAAATTGGGAAATTACTCAGCCCATTCCACGTCTAGTTGTCTCATTAGACCTAGTGATACATCGAGGAGCTATAGCGGGCTCCACTCATCACTTACTAAGTCTAATAGAATCCTCATATGAAAATGTTGAAATATAACATAAACATTCGTATTAAAACTAGCATACGAAATGTCAATACATTAACTATAAACCATAAACTGTAGAAAAATAGAATATCCACAGTGAAACATATCACAAAACCTTCAATAAAATATGGAAAGTTTTTATCATAATAAATCAACTTCAAATATACTTAAAATCCATCAAAGGATGTTGACATAGATGAATTCAAAACCTTTCTAAAGAAATATATCTTTTTATTTTGAAATCATTTAAGAGTCACATAATTATGAAGAAAAAATTTATTTTGAAATTATTCTTATATGATTGAAAGGGAATCTTCGACGATGTTATAATAGCAGAAAATAGCTGCACCTGCCGTATAAGTTAAAAAAACATTATTACCTTAATTTTGTCGAAATGGTCATAAAGTAACTTGTTTGGAAAACAACAGAAAGATTCCTTTCATAACATATAAGGTAAAATAAAGTTATAAATTACTTTACCCCATTGTCTAGTAAATAGTAAAAATATTTTGAAATACATTTTTAAGAAACAAGGATGTGGATGATAAAGAGGTCCAAGTAGATAATTATGCATAAACAACCATGTATAATAAAGAGATTGTGATATTAACCCTTACCTTGTAATTTTCCATGGTCAAGGGTTGGTTAACATCCTGTATAATGGTAAAATAATTTATATTAAATTATAAAATAATAATATACATTAATATGATATCATATATGCTCTTTTAATATTGCATTGTTAATAATATATTAGTATTATCGTCATTTCGAGTGTTGGCTGATTCGTTTTCCATTATATGATTTATTACATAAGTAATGTTTTGTATGGATGGGATGTATTTTATTCATTTTCAGAATGATATTAAGTATTTAAAATTTTTTTTAATCATCTAATAAAAATTAGTCTTGAATGGATACAATGGGGAATAAATCTCATCGTGTTTGTGGAGACGGTAATCCGTACGTGCGCATGAGCCACAATATCATTCTTTTGATATTAAAATAATATATAATTGGATGGTATATCATATATACAGAATCATTATCATGTTATATTTATTATTTACATCAATTACACATCATTATTATACCCATCCAAATAATAATGTATTAAATAACAATTACACCACGACGTGGAGACGGTAAGCCTTACGTACGCACGTATAGTGAAATTTCATTCAAAGGATGGATGAAAAAATGAATGTGGTTGTACCATATTTATAATAACATCAAAATATATAGAAGATATTTGAGTTGTTTTTTTATAATGGAAACAACAAAGAAAGAGGAAGTGGAAGAAGAAGGGAACTTGAAAATGTGATAAAATATTTACCTCTTCTTTGGGTTATTCCTTTTGATTTCATCAAAATGGATCCTTAAGATAGCTTTATGACTAAAGGAAGGACTCTATTATTAATTGAGGATAGTTGATACGGTATTTGGACAGGGTTTGTCTGAGACAAATGGTTTTGAATGAGTGAATTAGAGAGAAGGGGGACTGCCCTTTTATAAGAGGGGCGAGGGGCACCTTAGGAAATGCAAGAAATATTATTTTATAATAAAATCATTATCGTATTGTAATGGATCCAAAAAAAATTATTTTAAGGCTAAGGAGAGGATGGGTCCAAAACCACTCAATCAAAAGGTTTTAGACAGGTTTGGGTCACTATATTAACCTTATCCTTTACATTTAACTCTTATTTAAATAGTTGGACATTTACCATGTCTCTTTGTATTTTTATATTATATGGTTAATAAATTTACAATATACTTCCAAACGAACCCAAACTTTTTCATAAATGATACACCTATCATTATATAAGTATTTTCGCCAAACCTTATATTTTTTCAAATAGAATATCAATTAATAATATAATATTTGTTTTCAAAACTATTTTATGTCAATTTAACCACTATTTGGTATTTTGTTTTTTCTAAATACATAAAATCAATATTACTTAGAAAAATATTCATCTAACCAACCATAGTATATCATATTAACCTAAAAAATTAGTATAATTCATAAAAAGTCTCAAATTCCATTTATTTGGTTATTTATAATGTCAATTAGTTTAATCATTCATTAATTCATTAATTATTGTATCACCATTGTGTCATAAATAAACTAAATTATTTAATATATAAAAACTATAAATAAAATACCATTATGTAGGAAATTGTTTTATATTTTTAATGAATATTCATTGTTGAATTTATCTTATGTGTATCCGTATATTAAAAATGTCTTAGTTATTAAACATTGATTTTAACTCTTTTAACTCTTATTTGAATTAAATTATAATAAATGTCCTAATCTAAACCAAGTAGACCAAATATGTTCATATTTTATTCCTAAGGTAGTTTTTGGTAGAATTATACTTAACTAATAGAATTATGACATGTTTTAAGGTAATAATAATATCATTTTACCCTTAATTATTTTCATTACTTTTAATTGTGGTAAATAAAAGTAAAAAGTTACTATTCACCAAAAATTACTTTCATCTTATAGAACCACATTTTACATACTGAAATAAACTGTGTCTCTCATATTTTTGAAGTTCAACTCACAGAAGATGTAAAATTTTGTTTTATGTAAATTTGAAAATGCTCCTAGGAGGTGGGTAAAAAACGGTAAAAAGTTCAATAAAAGTTATACATATATAAAATTATTATAAACTGACTCCAATGAATTACATTGAACTTATATTGGTATTATGTGTCTATATTGACCTAAATTAAATTTAAATAAAATTAATAATTATTTAAATAAAAAATTGGTTTTAAACAATAACTCGATGTTTTCACTATTCATCAAAAATTGAATGTTTTCATAAAAATACCAAAAATTCACCCTAATATAATTTCGATATTCTAAATCCAAAAATGAAGTCCATTTTGAAAGATAAAATTTATAAAATTTCTAAAAATGGGTATTACTATTCACAACAGCTAGTTTGATTGGTTGTGGTGTGTTAGAACTCGAAGTTGCATACAACACACAATATTTTATTATTCAAAGGGAAGCGTACTATGGAAGTTTGGGGTGTTACAGTGAGACTAGTGGTTTACTAAATAATTATATAAATAAGCTCATATGATCTAATTTAATATATTTTAATGTATAAATTAATTCCTTATTTATTGCGAAAATATTTATTCAAGTTAAATTAATCCTAAATTAAATTATCTGATTATTCATGTCCAGAATAAGTGATTTTGATTTTATCACTTATTTATAAAATCTTAATTAAACGTTATATTAATTTATTTTTTAGGTTATTTAATATAATAAAAATATATAATTTATGAAAAAAATTATTAATAAGTTTAGTGAATATAATATTTATTTTATGGAATGAAAACATTGTTATTATTGAAGGTTTGATAATATTTATTAGAGGATTTGGATTGAGTTAATAGTTTAATAAATATATTTTAATGTTATTTAATTAACTTTTATTATTTATTTATGAAGAAATTTTTTTAATAATACATGTCACTGAAAGTAATATTGGTTATTATTATTATTATAAGGTTGGTGACATGTGGTTTTCATTATATGGAAATTAAAAGAATGTACTTCAGTATAATTAATTTAATTTTAACATTAGTATATAAACTAAAAGCTATAATTTATTTGATAGGTGAATCTCATTCAATATAATTATCCTCTCAGATATAGAGACTTTTTTAGAGATAATCTTCTATCTTATCTTATGTATCAATAAAGATATAGTAAGATATTTTTATTTATGATCAAGAATGAATGATGTGAATCAAGTGATCCACTAATTATTGCTCCTAATATATCAAGAATGGAATATAAAGCTCTATATAACTTGTCAAGATGTTATTGGAGGAACTCTTATTTTGAGTCATGATATGATAAGAAAATCAATATGAATAACCATTGAGTTAGGGATTTCAACATTGAGTTAAAATAAAATCAATTAAAATATGACAAATGTATCTATTTTATTATGTTAATTAATTAAAAAATATGTTTTATAATATAATTAAATGATTTAGGTCAATTTTTTCATATTTTTATAGACAATTTTTAAATAGAAATTACATCCCACATATTTCACTATGGCCAAATAATTCAGTATTATGTATGAGAAGATCTCTCTTGAAGTGAGTTTAAAAAGGTGAATATTTAGATCCACTCAATAATACTTACTAAACATTGTAATATTATTTACATTGTGAGTTAGATTACCATCAAAAACATTTATCTATTTGGTGTTATGGTGGTTATATAACTCTCATATTGCGAGAATATTATGAATATTTTCTTATGTTGTAGATTTTTAAAATTTAATATGTTATAATCTGTATTTATTTTCAATATTATCATGTAATAATTTATTTTTTTAGTGGATATACATTTGATTAAAAGTTCTGATATTCATTTGAGTTTAAAAAATATGCTTTCAGATGATTTATATTGTGTAACAATATCCTATTGGATGGTGAATCTTTTATATATAAGAGGAAATAATGTCACAATATGTTATGGTTGTTCAATGGTAATTTCCTGAGTTTTTTTAACTTTTATAAAAATTAATACTATAGCTTTACTATTATATTTAAATTACACCATAATGACAGGTCATGGATTGTACATATGTGTTCCATATATGTTTTAATAGGATGAGTTTAGAATAATTTTAACAGGATGTGTGTTTAATAATTATTGAGATAAAATAACACCTCTATTTTATCCAATATTTCATAAATCACATAAAATATTCCATAATTCATTACTATTATAATTTTTTTAGTTAATAGAGTTATGGTTCATTATTTTCATGTTGTAATTTCTGATGTTACACCATAGTAGTTATTACTACACAATAATTATTGTGAATAACTGAATAATGATGATGGTAAAGCTACTAGGTTTTACCTTTCATGAGTCATTAGAAAATTTATGATTCAGTTCCATGACAGGTTATTTGGTGCTTTCATTGATCATTATAATGAAAATCATTGAACATTAATAGTAGGTCATAATTTTAGAAGATAAAATTGATTTCACCATGAATAATTTTTTATACCATAACATGTTAATTTTATATCCATATTTTAAGTATTATAATTGATTTTATTATATTTATGGAAAATATTGATAATTTATTTTTTAAATCCCATTTTGAAAATTCATTATGGGGTAATTTACATAATTACTATATATTAATGAAACTCTAATTATTTTGAGATTTCGTTGATGATGTGTGATGAAACATGACGTAGTGTCCCATACATTCTTAAGAGATTTCCAAGTACGAGTTGGTTATGTTTGAGGATAAAAATTATCATTCACAAACCATTAAATATTTTTAAAATCTTGAGGATAAAAAATGAATATAATTTATCATCAATTTCACTCATATTGTTTTATCATTGTATTGATTTTTGATAAATTTATGGAGATCCAAACCATGTTACTACTAAATCCTCTCTTTATTGTTTATAATTAGACAATTATTTTTTCATATAAGATCACAAAAATCTATTACTAAATATATAGCCACTTGATAAAAACGGTTTTTGATCCATATAAAAATCCCATTTTTTCATGTGCAATTATGTCACTCTCATTATCTCTCATCTTAATTTTTTATTTGATTAATTGATTATTATACTCTCTAACTGACATAAAAGCATCATATGTTATTTTAGAAATATTTTTTATTTCACATATTCTACCCTCTACTGTTTCTCATTTCGACTCCTTTGCATTGAACAATAATTAAATGGTTATTAAAAATAGTCAAAAAAAAACTCTATTAAAAAGGGGATACAAGTTCTTTATATGAAATATAAAACCATGGAATAATAATAAAGGAATCATAACTGAGTCGTAATATTTTATTTGAGAAATGTTTTGGTTATAATGGTAATGGATTAAAAAAACCATTATAAGTGGGATGATTTTATCCTTGGGGTAGAAATTTACTTATCATCAAAAGTAAAATATATATGATTTTTTTAAATACATTATATAAATAATTAATAATATATTTGTTATATATAATAATTTTTAATGAATCTATCAATTATAATTTATTTTTTGTTTACTTTTTGGGATAATAAATATTTAATTTTTTAGTTTGGTAATATCTCATTGAAAAAATAAAATTATAAACACAATTATTTTTAATATTAATAGAAACTTTAATGATTATAAAATCCATTATTATTAAATGTAATGAATATTTGAATTCATGACATAATATTTTGTAAGTTTTAATAATTAATAAAATTTCAGAAATTGTAAAATATTTATATTAATAGAAAGGTATAGTAAATTGTAAAATAAATTGAACATATAACAAAAACAAAATATATTTTGATGGAATGAATTATTTACTCTCATATACATGCAATATTTCTCAACCTAATAATAATATCGACTATTTGAGTCTTCATAAAAAATCAAATATATTAAAAATAAATATAATCTATAATTAACATGATTCCCCAAATACCATTTTCAAAATTATAAGTCTCACTATAAATATATATCAATATCAGTTCTATATGTTATTTATGAAATTATTTATAGTGATATGGTTTAGTTTAAAATTTGGAAATGATATTATATATGGGATTATATTTTCTTATTTTCACCATGAGGTTCATTTTATAAATTTCGCTAATTTATTTTGGGATACTATTCAATATTTCTTATTTTATAGTACATCAGTATGTGTTTTTTTGTCTGTGTGGTATTTTTTATTTTGAAATTTAAGAGGAAATATATATCTATAGAAGAATTATTTTTTATAACATGTTGAAAACCTTATAAAACATTCAAGTACACCCTTTATCTTAGATAATAGTGATGAAAAAAATTTGAAAATAGCTAGCATCTGTGTTCATTCATGGTTATTTTTGATGTATCATAATACTATTATATATATTTGAGAAACACTCTTTATTTAGGTGAATTATTTTTTTAATACCTTGACAAGACTTTATATTATCAATTCAAACAACACCCATTTTTATGTTTACTTACATATAGTATTATTCAACATATATACCCTATTTTCAATTTGATTGAAATTTATTTCACTAGATATTTATAATCTTCAATTGAATAAATAATTATTAAAATGTTATTAATTTTTTTCATTCAATATATGATAATATTATAATCCATTCCCTTTTAAATATTATTTTCAAATTTCTCATGTTATTAATTATAATATATCTTTAAAAATATTCATAATACGAATTTTGTTGATGGGATAAATTATGCACAGAAAAATTATTTTTTTAATAGGTCCTATAATTTTACAACTATCAAATGCATTTTTATATCTCAAAATATAATTAATATGGGGTGAAAATATTTTTTATTCCCCTTATGAGCTATTATATTTGTAGGAATCCTTAATGTAAGATAATTGTGTCTATTTTTCTTACTCCTTTATTAAGGTATATTTTGTAATATCATTCATTTTAAATTGTGTTTATTATTATTTCTATTCCTAATATATATTTGGTGATTATGAATTTTTTATATTAAATATTCTTTGATACATGGTCATGTATTGAGAATATGAGATTACTCACTTTTATATTTTCCTTTTCATAGAAGGATTTTATTAAGAAAATTTATTTTAGAACATATGTTATATATATTATGAATGAATAAAAATGGTTTTTTTATGATTATATTTGTTGTACCCCACACTCTTTGATTTTCATGATCACAATCACTTTCATATGTGTTTAACATTGTTTTAAGTGTTTTTGTTTTATAGGAAAAAGATTGCCAAGGAATTGGGCCATGAAGCACATCAAGTGGACTGAAATTCAGTCCACCGGCCAACCGGTGTGATAGCACCGGCCAGCCGGTGGACCTAGCAGAGGCATTGCCCACTGCCAGGTTCCACCGGTCAGCCGGTGGCTCTGTCACCGGCCCGCCGGTGGCAACCTGATGCAACAGTGGCAGCTACTGTCTGCCCACCGGCCAGCCGGTGGCTCTGGCACCGGTCAGCCGGTGCTGCCTGGGCAGAAGGCCTTCTCATCATCCAAGGCACCGGCCAGCTGGTGGCCCTGCACCGGCCAGCCGGTAGCCCAGTCAAACTAGCCGTTGGCTTTGACCAGTCAACCCTCTTTTGGCCTCCAACGGCTCCGAAGACTTCTCCAACGGCTCCGAAGACTCCCCAAGGGTTCCAAACCTATAAATAAAGGCTGAGGAAGCCCCGGACACCAACCGGAACTAAAACCAAGCCCAAGGACACTTTGTTGATCATTTGGCAATCCTCCGGCGAGCCACCTCAAGGAACCCCAAGTGCTCCATCCAATTCCACATCCAAGAGCACCACCAAAGAAGCTTGGAAGCGGCCTTCAACATCTCCAATCAATCAAAGGCGCCCAAGACTTCCTCAAATACGGGTTTTATTGTTTTATTTATTTTGAGCTTTAAATTTGGGTTTGTTCCTACAAAACCCAAACTCTTTCTTCATCCCTCTTTATTTTGGGTTTCACATCACCATTAAGGTGTGAAGAGGTTTCTTCAAGCCTTTCCTTTTAAAAGACTTGTGTCATAGGTGAGCTAGCCTTCACCTGTAAGAAGGCTAGTGGGTTCTTGCTCAACCATTAAAAGCAAGTGGGTTTTTGCTAAACCAATTCAAAAGCAAGCTGTAATAGGTCCTAGTGATACCTCAAAGCCTAGTGGGTTTCTTGCTAAAACCATTGAAAAGCAAGCGGTAAGAATCTCTCAACGGTTTAGTTGGGAGCGGAGACGTAGGCCGGGTTTTGGCCGAACTCCGTTAACAATTTCTTGTGTGATTGCCTCTTTTATTTTCCGCTGCACATACTTTGATTTTAATATGTTAATCATTTTTTTTAAAGGCAATTCACCCCCCCCCCTCTTGCCATCCTTCCCGTTTTTCTCCGACCCAACAATTGGTATCAGAGCCAAAATTTGTGTAATACCCTAACCGGTTACAAATTCAAAGATCCTTTTTGATGGCTTCTACCGCTTCTTCTTCTCCAACCCTCGAAGGTCATTCATTGGGTCATGCTCTATTGTTTGATGGAACCGAATATTCTTTTTGGAAAACCCGCATGACCACTTTTTTAAAAAGCATTGGTTATCCAATTTATAAAATTGTTATGAAAGGATTTTCCCTCTCCTCTCCCGATGAGTCTAAATGGACCCCCAATGACATTGCTTATTTTGAGCTTGATGGCAAAGCCATGAACGCTCTTCATTGTGGTCTTGATCGTAATGTTTTTGATCATATTTCTTCTTTCTCTACTTCACATGATATTTGGAAATATTTAGAGCTAACCCATGAAGGTACTAGCATGGCTCAAAAGCAAGAACCCGCTCAAAAGCAAGAACCCGATGCAAAATCCGTACCCGCTTGCCCACTTCACAAGAAAAGGGCCAAGAAGAAGAAAAAGAAGAAGGCTTCAAAGGCAACATTGAGTGATAGCTCCTCCTTCTCCTCCATCTCCTCGAGCGACCAAGGTACAAAATGCCTAATGGCAAAACATGAGGTATCATTATCCTCTTCCTCTTCTTCATCCTCTAGTTCTTCAAATTCTTTCAATCATTTGTCTTATGAGGAACTCCAACATGTTAGAGATCAACTTGAAAATGGTTTTCATGAGCTTTCTTCAAAATTCGTTGCTTTGAAAAAGAATTTCAAAAAGCTTTCCTCCGAAAAAAACAACTTCTCAATGAGAAGGAGGAACTCTCCCTAAAAATCCAAAATTTCCCAAATGTTGATTCTTTGGAATCAACCATCAAGGACCTTAGAGAATCCTTAGCCAAGTTCACCCAAGGTGAACAAAATTTGACCAAATTATTGGGTTCTCAAAGGGTTTCTAGGACCACTCAAGGACTTGGCTATACCAACCAAGCCTCCTCCTCCCATGCACCCACTGTTTTTGTAAGGGGGAGCTCTTGTTATAAATTTTGCAATTATTGTAAAAAACCCGGGCACCTCATTTACGAGTGTGATTGCAAAAATGCCCGGTACGGTCAACCCAAATCTTTTTTTTATTCGGACGAATTTTATAGGAGAAGACCCGCCATGAGACATGTATGGATTGAAAAATCCCTTCTTGCGAGTCTCTCCGGGCCAAAATTTATTTCCTATCCCCGGTGACTTATTTTTTTTATTTAGGGAGAGAAATTTTCTTAAATTCAAAAATATCTTTCGATTCATTTTTCAATTTAAATTCATTTTTTATTCTAAACTCTCAATTTCAAAAATTTCATTTGGTTTAAAATTTCAAATCTCAATTGGTTTTTGATTCAAAACGTTCAATTCAAACTGTTATTCAAATTTTCATTTCAATTTCAAAAATCTCAATTGATTTTTCAATTCTCATATCTAGCTTTTCAAACCCTTTCCCTCAATTAAGTTTTATGCCCCATTCTATTTTGATAATCACAAAGGGGGAGAAATTTCTTGATTGATTGGGGGAGAATCTTTTCTCTCATGCTTAATATTTATTTTCAATTTATCATTTAAAGCATGCCTTTCATTTAAGTTTTTACATTGCTTAGATAAGTGATTGTGATCATCAAAATAGGGGGAGATTGTTGTACCCCACACTCTTTGATTTTCATGATCACAATCTCTTTCATATGTGTTTAACATTTTTTTAAGTGTTTTTGTTTTATAGGCAAAAGATTGCCAAGGAATTGGGCCATGAATCACATCAAGTGGACTGAAATTCAGTCCACCGGCCAACCGGTGTGATAGCACCGGCCAGCCGGTGGCTCTGTCACCGGCCAGCCGGTGGCAACCTGATGCAACAGTGGCAACTACTGTCTGCCCACCGGCCAGCCGGTGGCTCTGGCACCGGTCAGCCGGTGCTGCCTGGACAGAATGCCTTCTCATCATCCAAGGCACCGGCCAGCCGGTGGCCCTGCACCGGCCAGGCGGTAGCCCAGTCAAACTAGCCATTGGCTTTGACCAGTCAACCCTCTTTTGGCCTCCAACGGCTCCGAAGACTTCTCCAACGGCTCCGAAGACTCCCCAAGGGTTCCATGCCTATAAATAAAGGCTGAGGAAGCCCCGGACACCAACCGGAACTAAAACTAAGCCCAAGGACACTTTGTTGATCATTCGGCAATCCTCCGGCGAGCCACCTCAAGGTACCCCAAGTGCTCCATCCAATTCCACATCCAAGAGCACCACCAAAGAAGCTTGGAAGTGGCCTTCAACATCTCCAATCAATCAAAGGCGCCCAAGACTTCCTCAAATACGGGTTTTATTGTTTTATTTATTTTGAGCTTTAAATTTGGGTTTGTGCCTACAAACCCCAAACTCTTTCTTCATCCCTCTTTCTTTTGGGTTTCACATCACCATTAAGGTGTGAAGAGGTTTCTTCAAGCCTTTCCTTTTAAAAGACTTGTGTCATTGGTGAGCTAGCCTTCACCTGTAAGAAGGCTAGTGGGTTCTTGCTCAACCATTAAAAGCAATTGGGTTCTTGCTAAACCAATTCAAAAGCAAGCTGTAATAGGTCCTAGTGCTACCTCAAAGCCTAGTGGGTTTCTTGCTAAAACCATTGAAAAGCAAGCGGTAGGAATCTCTCAACGGTTTAGTTGGGAGCGGAGACGTAGGCCGGGTTTTGGCCGAACTCCGTTAACAATTTCTTGTGTGATTGCCTCTTTTATTTTCCGCTGCACATACTTTGATTTTAATTTGTTAATCATTTTTTTAAAGGCAATTCACCCCCCCCCTCTTTCCATCCTTCCCGTTTTTCTCCAACCCAACAATATTAAATGTACTATGTATTGTAAAGATTCAAATATAATATTTATAAATGTATATATTCTAAAAATATTTGTTTTTTAATTAAAATATTTATTATATTGGGACCATTGGGTTATGATATGAATCCCATGATACCCTGAGTACAGGGATAGAGAATCTGAGTAATGATTAATATAAACCTCTTAAAATTTCATTATTATCCATTCTCATATTTTTTTCATGTTAATAAAAATATGAATTCAATCTATCACCCAAATATTATTTATTACCGTATATATAAAAATAATAAAATAATTGAAAAAGAAAATATCATAAGGATATTACTTGATAAACAAACAGTAGGATACATTGAAGTATAATTAACATGTTGGTGTATTGGTGTAACTAAGTACACTATGATGTCAATATTTTTTGTATGATGGATAATAGGTCGTTACTCTATTTCAAGGTGCACCACTTATACAATGTATTTATATATTTCTCACTTTTAACACAAGGATCACATTATATTATTCTTATTCTACAAACTAAATCTCTTAATGAATATGTATATAGACTTCTCTCTTTGAAATGAGTAGAAGAAACTGATATTTATTTCACCATAAAAGTGTACATATCATGCATCATTGATGTCCAATTTGTTACCTATTTGTATCCATAACAAATAAAGAAAAATCTTTGTTATCATATTTTAATAAATATAATCCAAATGATATTAGTAGTAGTAAATATGTACTCTTTGTTAGATTAATTTTTTGAAAATGAATCATCTCTATCTTGATTCATCTTTTTCTAATTCAATAATCATGATTTACTAATGGACCTCCATTAATCATTATTATTCTTCCCCAATTGATCTTGATATATCTAGAAGTTTCCTTTCTCTGGGATTTATCTCTATTAAATGGTTTTTTAAATGTCATCATTTTTTCTACAATTAAAGCATATTAGAATATATAAATGTCTTCTAATATTCAATCCCTTCCGAAAAAGTTTCAGTTCTGTTTTTTTTTGTATTATGCTATGATAATGAAATGTTCCTCATATGTATAGTTGTGGTAATAATATACTATTAAATGAGATTCAACTCTCTAAATATTGAAATATCTCTCTCAATATTTTATTTTAAATAATATGTTTAAAGAATACATATTTCGTATAAACCTGGATGTGTTATACTATTCCATGATATGGTTTAGTCTAGTAAACTATTTTACTCTACAATCAATGGATTCAATATCTCAATATCCTGATAAATCATTTATTTTATATTATTGAACCATTATATCTAAATCACTCCATGATGTGGTATTCAAAAAACAATGGTATGTTTTTATTCATTACTCTATCTGATATTAGAAATAAAATTATCGTATATATGACCCAACTATAGATAGTGTCCCTATTTTAAAAAATATATATTTTTAAATGGCCATAATCATAAAATCTCATATCATTTAGGGATTTTTAAGATTCAATAAGTAATCCTTGACACTGAATATAGTTTTTTTTACTACCTAATGTGATTTTTGAATCATCTCCAAAGATAACTATCAAGTATCATATTAATACTATATTAAACTTCTTATTCCAACTTGTTTAATTTTATTTCTATAACAACAAAATTTAAAATCGATATAATATATAGAAAATATTGTTTTTATATTCAGTAACATGAAACATGACTATTTATTTTTGATAAACCATGAGAATATCCATATTTTTTTGGAACCATTATAAAGTTTGGTTATCCTATGGTATACAATATTTTTCAAGTATTTTCTCTAAAAATATGATCTACCTATGATTTGATTCTCTAAATATGACATTTTTTGTTAAACCAAAACTTAGGTTCACCTCATTTAAATTGGGAATCCCTAAATATTCATTTATTATCATACTTATACAACCAAAATATGAAAATATTTTCAGAATATGATTGTATTATGAAAAATATGACATGGTTGGTATGATTTTGGTGTGATATGGTCCTTTTTTTAAAACTATCTTATATCCTTATCCCAAGTTCACAAATCCTTCTATCACATCAACTAATTTCATAATAAGTGAGAATAAAAAATCCATTCTAATATTATGTTAAAAAATAATCCAAGGATTACCTTAATCAATCCATATTCAATCATATAATAAATACCATGTTATATAACTCCCCTATTAATTATCATATGATTTATAATACTTATGACGACTTCACAATAAATTCCCATGTAACTCTATGCATCACCATAATAACTCTATATATCATTCCATATATTACTTATTAAAATTAATTCTATTACATGATCTTCTTAAATCACTATTTTTGATTAATATATTTTACACATAATCTCGAAGAAATTTTTATTTCCATGATCTCCTTGATTTAAATAATATACTATGATCTCCATCATATTTGATGAAAAAAAATTATGGTTGTAACATTAAATTACTTTTAGGTTATAAAAATAAAAAACCATTGGTTCAAATTCATTACATAAAATTATGTAAAAATTTTTATGAATATTAAAAAACATATAATAAGTTAAATTCCATGTTATCATTTAAAACATTATACATTTTCTGAAAGTTATGAATAATTTATTAGATTTATGACGTTTATTATCATCGGTGAAATATATTATTATACAAATTCATGATACCAATTATGAATAATAAAATATTATTGAGGATGGATTATATCTTGAATGATAAAGGAACTGTATATTTTTTAGAAAAAATAGTTTAATTTCTATTTAATAGAGAATGGTAAAAATTAAGTTTAGGGAGAAAAATCATCAAGACTGAGATGTCTGTTGAAATACCCCTCTAGAACCCCATAATTAAATTCATGGTTTTAATAAAAATAATTATTAAATTATAGAACCAAGGTGGAATGTAAAAATATAATACACACCCATTGTTTGAAAATAAATTTATGAATTTTTGAAAATTTATATATCTCCAGAAAAATTATGATGCCAAATTCTCATTGACATTATTCTGTAACTGAAAAAAACATTCATGTTACATTACAGATTTAATCCCATTGAATTCATAAAATTCGTAAAATAATGTCTTGAACAATATAATAATGGATTTATTTTAAAATATATATTTCCAAGGGGAGTACCGACATTTTCATTAAAAATGTGGTAGGATTAATGATCCTTTCTATTGAATTTATGGAAATCAATAACTTAACTATAAATAAAACATATATTGTTCCATCAATGGATAAATTCTTTATCCATTCCATGTGTCATAATAGTTTTAAAAAATTGATATTTGGTTAGTGTCTGATCAACTAATAGTGGAGGACATTGATAAAGTATTACAAACTTTTACAATAAGAAACATTAATTATGATTTTAAATTTATTCCTTTTACAAAATAAAATAAACATTCCAAATTTTTAGACTATTCAAAGAATATCTTAATAAATTCATGATTTTTTTTATAAAATATTATCTATACACATAATGTTTCATGAAAAAAATATAAATTGACTCTATGTCCCAAATAGAAAATGAGTAATATATAAAATTAAACTAATTTGAATTTTGGAAATAATATATTCCATTCCATTCCAATATGATCAATAACTATGTGATATATATTTACTATTAAAAGATAAAACTATCCAAATAATGGGAAATACCTACAAATACTAAAGAAACACATAGTATCCATGGGTTTTAGGATATATCGAGGTTTACTAAGAATTTTTTTAAATAAAATTATCCATTAACAAAGATAAATATAATTGGATTAAATTATTATATTTGAAATTAGGAGAGGAGAGCCATTAATTATTAAATACAAGAATTGTTAATTAACTTGAGCTAACATTTCCAATTGGCAATTATATATATTTCCCCTATAATGATAAATTAAGAAATTGACTTGGATGTGTCTAAATGTAGAATTATTGTTTAGTAACTTATTTATCATGACAAAAAATCCCCATAAGTAGTATTATATTACAAATGGATTGGGTTTTTTGTTGTAATATGGGAATTAAAGATATGATGAAACATAATTTATATATAGAAGTATATTATATATTTATACTAATTTTTTTATGTATATATTCATGAAAAATAATGTTAACATTAGGTAACATTGATTACTCGAGATACTCAATTTCATGAACCACCCCAGTTCAACCCCTAACCGATCACCCAAGCTGGTCCATAACAAGGCTCAAGAGGCATTCTTGATCCTCCTAGTCTCGAAACTACTTTTCGGCACCAAGAATACAAATTTGGGAACTATTAAGGCCCCAAAAAAAATTAAATGATAATGAATATAACAATAAAACAATAAATGCAAGGAGTAGAAATATGAAAAAACAACTACACATACAACCCTATGACCCTATAGGTAACCTCTTACCACTAAATAAACATCTCCCCATGGTGATCGAATCCAAGCTAGAAACATCACTAGAAGAGAAAAATAGAAACCAAACTATATTTGTAAGTATTAAAACTCCGTAGGTGTTCCCTAATAAACTATTCTATATCCCTTAAATTTAAAAATAAAACCAATTCATTCTTATTGGAAAATGTAATCCTATAAAAATAGAATTTTCTATTCATTTTTAATCAAAGTAATAAGATTTCCTTTTCCAGAAAAATCATTTTATTTCAATAAAATTTATAAAACAGTTTCCAAGAATTCATAAAATTTTTAAAATGAACGTAAAATAGTTTAGATTAAAGAATATTTTTCATAAAAGAGAAAAAACCATAAAAAACTAAAATGGTATTTACATAGCACCATGGGAAAAACCTAAGCAAGTACCCAAGGTCCACCATATACATAATTTTAGAACCATATCACATAAACACCAAATAAAAAGTATCGTTTCATAATCGAGAACCATGGGAACTCCATATAGGTAAAAGAAAAAATGGGACTATAGAAACTTCATACCATGGTGATCAAAATCCTCCAAATCAATTACCAATAGAGTTCTCATGCACGTTCCACTAGAGAGGATCTCATCCAATGTTCTTATGTTCTTTAATTATATCGCTTGTCTAGATAGTGTTGTAGCATTAATCTTACTAGATGAATCTAGGCATCGACTCTGCTGAGTCAACTAGCATGCTAGTTCTAGTTTTTTCACCAAGGTATTCATGTTTCCCATGTGCTTAACATCAAATGGTTGTGAGTTTTTATCAAAAAAAACACATGATCATATCATTTTATTTACCCAAAAATTATCCAACCTCTCACCACTGATCTCCCTCATTGAGGGAATCACCCTTTTTAAGTCACACGGTAATGCACAAGCCACATCACTAAGAAAATATTAAAAATCCCACAAAAACACATACATCACATTTTCTAAACAAGGGGTAAGGCCTCCTGAGGGGTTTTACTCTTCCACAAATCATTATCAAAATATTAAAACTGTCCTCATTACATTATATGGAATAATTTAATTTTATAAAATATAATATCCCAACAATTTTAAGTTTCAAAACCTTTTAAAAACTCAATTAAACAACTAAGGCACTGCACATTTTGAAAAAAAGCTCGAAACCATGATTAAAATGAAAAAATCATTTTAAGAGAGGAAAATAGATATGTAACATTGAATTCACACCAAAACATAAAAAACATTTCAAGGATTACAAAAACATGAAATTTCCACTTTTTAAAATCACATACGAACCCATCGTCAATCATGTAAACTATCACAACTATTTTTCACACGCCAAACATATTTGGAAATAACAATCACACACCCATGACCATTTTGGAAACAACTTTGGAGCACTTTGGAAAATCAAACATGTCATTACACATTTATAAAAAAACTAGAAAAACTGCCAAACAAATTTGGATATTTCAAATTCTTCCAATATAATACATTTAAAAATTTGATGAAGCCCTCAAGAAGCCTAGAATTACAAAACAAGTATAAAGAACATGTTTTAATAAGAAAACCCATAGAACAACATAAGAAATGTGCTAAAAAACATAAAATAAATTGATTATGTTCAACATTATATTTTTTTTACAATTTACTTACATTATAATATCATGAAAACACCCAATAAAAACACAAGAAATTATATTTTTCATTTTAATGGCTCAGAAGTAAAGTAACCTATCTCAAACTCAATGCACACAACTAATGATTATGACAGCTAAAACCTTCCATTTAACACTTTCATGAATATTCAACTTCACTAATATGCAAGGAAACCTATCCCCTATATACATATCTGTGGGAACAAATATGTAAATGCAGATCCTCACAGAAATGCTTATATGTGAACATAACACTTTACACATAAAAATGTATGAATTTATATATATATATATATATGTAAGCACACATAGAGTCACTATATATATTCATCCTACCATGGGTGAATATATATAAAGGGGGAATATACACATATCAATTCCTACTTATGCATACACGTCATAGATTATTTTGATAATGACAAACCAAAGCACTGCATCGAGGTCCAACACACTATAGAAATTTACTAGAAACTCAAAAAACCCAAAACGCACAATTTGAAAGATAAGAAAAAGAGTTAAATGATTTCCCTTACCCATAATAAAAGTGAGAACCTCTATCTTGTACAACCACAACAAGAAAAGTCACCAATGGGAGCCAAGAGCCCGAAAAAATGAGATATAACAAAATAAAACCCACAAAATAGGTTAAGGTTCGACCAAGGCATGACAAATTCACAAAAGAGGAGGAAAAAAAAATATTGGTAAGAGAAGGAAGAGTATGATTACCAAAGATAACCACATCCAAAATAAGGAGGTGATTCATAAAAAAACGGGGGTTGGAGGGAATGGAGGTGGTGCGCCGTAGGGGACTGCTCGCATGGCCGAAAGAGAGGGAAACGAGGGAGGGGATTCTCAAATGGGGTGGGGGAGGAAGAACCCAAAATATGTTTTAATAAAAACCTAGATATAATAATAATAATATTAAATACAATAATAATAATGTTAAAATATTTTCGTTTTAATTTTTTTAATTTTTTAATTAATTTTTTTTTATTTTTTTATATAATTTAATTTTTACTTCTTTTTAACACTATACATGATACTTGTTCTTGAGATCATGAACCAACTATACAAATAATACTTTAGAAAAGGGGAATACAAATGGGATGGTGACACTAGTTGAGAAACTGTGTGTCAACCATGAAACTCAGATATGTCCTGTTATAGGGCCATTTTAGACGTTTGTCGCATGGTTTCCTCTTAACATGTAGAAGACAAGATATAATAATAAAAGGGTGCACAATCATTGCTTAGCCTCACATAGTTTGGGACAAGACATTCTCAAATTGTGCATAGGCCCAAAAACCATCCATAGACTCTGAAACTAAATGTTTTTCTTCGGGAACCCAACCCAAACCACAAACAAAATATACAACATCCAGAAAAGTATAAAAATAAAAAGAAATGATGATCAGGGTTTGATAATTATCCCCACAAAAAAATTAAACTAGCATAAATTCTCCCATCCCAATGAGGTATTAACTTGATATCAGAATAGAACAAGGAAAATGAAACCCAAAAATTACGGTGAATTTCATTCTAACAGTCATACCTAAACAGATGTAAAAGAAACCACAATGAGATGAACCATGAGGAAATGATGAGGATTTTTTACAACCACAATAACCCAACTAGAACAAAAAAACCCACAGGTGAATAATAACACAAAATATCCCTTGTTATATTTTGGCAGCCCAACTAGCACATCTACTGTGAACTCCAAATCCAAAACAGAAACCCCTAACACATGGGGAAACCCATGGGAAGTTCTCAAAGAAAACTATGAACCGAGACCATGATTAATTATTTACACTATAAAAGAGAATATATATAATTAACATGACCTAAAACAATCATAGTCTACAAAATAGACTAAGGACACAAGAGATACAATCATCTCCAAACTAAAATCCACAATTAGATAAACTTTCATGAGTTTTCTTCTATAAGGAAAAACAAAAAATAAAGTGTTTTAAAATGATAAGAATTTTTAAAACCATATTAAAATCATATTGGAAATTTCAAAAAAAGACCGCAATAAGGAAATGAGGCATCTATTCCTTTTACAATAAAACATTACCTTCAAAATGAAGAAGCTATAATAGAGAAACATGAGATGTCTCTAGACCTACATGGGAGAAAAAAATAAGACCATGGTCCTCACCCACACCCAATGATTCACAACTTCCTGAAAAAATCCACTTTGAGACCTATGTCTATAGCTACGATTACAAGAATCATCTACTGCCTCGTAGTCAGGAGATGAGGATCTTCAACTGAAGTTTCATCTTTTAGAAGTAAAACTAACTGAACCCCTTCAGATGACCCAAGCGACGATTCCAAATGAAACATCTTTTCATAATCCACAATGAATGATAGATTCTTATATTTTTTTTGATAATGAAGGTGGGTGATAAACTAAGAAGATTCAAGTGTGGTCAAAAGACATAAATGATCCATCTCGACCCCTCAAATCAGATATTGGTTAGAGTATTCAATGGGAATACATAGAAAAACACTTATTCAGAATTTCATCAAAAACACTAACCACCTCAGTTTTGAAAAATTATAACCTCTAAATAACAACTTACACTGATTCCCAACACCTACATTCACCTAAAAACCGAAGATGGAATCCTAGAATTTGACCGTCCACACCATTACAATAATTTTCTTGGAAAAACATAAAAACAAGTGGCACCAAGCCGAATCAAAATGAATCACAAACCAAAATTCCTCACTTTATTCACAAAAAATATCTGAAACCCAAATTACCATTTCGACCACATTTTCAGCATGTCAAAACGAGGATTCTATGAAAGAGAATTCCAAAAAGGAAAAAGAAAACACAAAATAACAGCTCACTAACTATTCAAAAAATTAAATTCCCCCATTCTGAAACAAACTTTTCAAAAAGAAAAACCACTTAAATACCAACCATTGGTATTCTATGAAGTCTCACATATATACTTATTTATTCTAGCTCAAGAACCCATCCACTCACACTACATTTTATCTACTTTACACATACATAAATCCGTATGTGTTCTCATTCATAAAAATAACAAGGGTCAATTCAAAAATTTTCAGTTAAAAAATATTTCCTTCAACCTAAATCCTTAATTGCCAACCTATTTGAAGTCTCCCTATATAATTAAAGAAACACATTCCCAAATACACAATTAACTTTCATTTCAAATTCCAAAAATTATTACCAAAATTCCCAAACGATTTCCAAAATAGACCCCATTTACATTTGAAACCATGCAATCCATTAAAAACCCATTTACAGAAGTCATTTCCATTTCAAAAACCATTTTCCACTCTAAAAGACCATTTTTACTTTTGAAAACCCATTTCCTAAAAAAATTAATTTTTGTAAGCCACTAATGTCTACAAAAACTTATCCAAATCATAACACCCACCAAATCATCAAGAATAAGAAACTAGTTGCTATGCCTAACCCAACAACATGTCTTAATAGACTATGATCCTACCAGGAATGAACCATAGGAAGTATCTTAAACTATGAACATGTGCTACACATGAGTCAGTACTCCATGAAATCCCATTGTATATCACCATCTCACTCCCATTTTCATCCCTTATCCACATAGAACAAATGAAATAATCAAATCCTAGACTACTCTTGGAATCTCGAGGCTTAGGACGTGAATGTGTTCATTACGTACTTCCTACACCTACCTCTTGAGTCCCCATAGTCCTAATATCCAAGATACCTGACACCACAAATAACAAGGTCTTGCTCGGATACCATTTTCTCACAAACCAACCTAGGCCAACCCGGAACCAATCACTAAGCCGGTCCATGACAAGTCTGAGGAGGCCTTTTTGATCATCCTAGGCTGGAAACTAGCATCATGAATCAATAATATATAATTAAGAATGATTTAGCCAAAGGTGAATAGATAAATAAATTTAAATGAACTTAAAAATAAATAAATAAACACAATGAGTGAAAAAATAAATAAACTACTACAAATACCTCCATGGGACGCTCTAGGTCATCTCTGAAAATTAAACCAATGTCTCCCCATGATGAACAAATCCAAGATAGATACTGCGACCTAATCTAAAAAAATGAATCTATTGGCGTGATTATTAAAACATAGTAGGTGTTCTTAAACAAACTAATCCATATTCCTTACCATTATAAATAAAACAATGTAATCCTATTCTAAAATTAAAATTTTATAAAAATAAGGGTTTCCATTATTTTAAAATTTAATTAATAAGCATCCATTTTCAAGAAAAATAATTTTATTTCAATCACATTTCCAAAATAGTTTCATAGAAATGATACAGATATTAAAATGAAAACAAAATAGTTTAGATTAAAACATGGTTTTCATAAAAGTTAAAAAAAGCATAAAACAACTAAAATGGGATTCACAACACAAGAACCATGTGAAAATCCTAATTATGTACACAAGGACCACTATATAATGATGATTATCCCCAAATAACATAATAATCAAATAAAAATTATCAGCTCACAACAGAGCACCATTGGAAATGCCTATATGTAACTAGGACAAATGGGACCCAAGAAACCTGATACCTCGATGATCATAATCCTCCAACTCAACTATCGAAAACGTTCTCAGGGATGATCCATCCAAATTTATAGTCTTATAAAAAAAATTTATTTCATGATAAACTATATAGGATATCATGCAATGTTATAGTGGTCTATGATTATATCAAATGTTTAATTAGTGTTGTATCATCAATCTTGCTAGATGGTTAAAGGCCTCTCCTCTACCAAGTCAAATATAGTACTAGTTATAGTTTTCATACCTAGGTACCTAGGTTTCTCACATTATCTAGTTCAAATTTTTGGGAGTTTTTATAAAGAAAATATATATATTAATATATTACACCAAACCTATCCAACCTCTCCCCACCTGTCTCCCTCCTTGATGAAATCCCCCTATTTATGGAACATAAAAATGAACAAGCATATGAAATTAGAAGATATAAAAAATAACCCATCAACACTTACATAACATTTTTTAAATAAGGTGGCATGCATCATGAGGGGTTTTCCACTTCCACAAATCATTCTCAAAGTTCCAAACATGCCTCATGACTTTACAAACAATACTTTTGTTTTTAGAAAACATAATCATCCCAAAATTTTATGTTTCAAAACCATTTACAATCTCAATTAAACCACCAAGGTACTACACATTTTAAAAAAATCTTGATACCATGATTCAAATGAAGAAATCCTTTTATGAATATAAAATTACCATTTAATATAAAATTCACTCCAAAACCCTTGAATTTTTCTAAAAGTACCAAAACATTAAATTTACCCCTTTTGAAATCACATAATAACGCATTTTTATTCAATTAAACTTTCACAACTATTTTTTACACACCAAACATATTGGGAAATACCCATCACACACCAAAACCCATTTTTGAAACCACTTTGGAGGTCTTTGGAAAATCAAACATGTAATTACAATTTTATAACAAAACTGGCCAAAAAGCCCAACATATTTGGAAATTTCCAATTCACCCAATATAATACATTTGATAAACCAAAAAATCACTCAAGTAGCCTATAATTTCAAAAACAACATGTAGAACATGTTTTAATAAGAAAATCCCATGGTGTAGCATAATAGATTTTCTTAAAACTTGTAATAAACCGATTGTGTTCAATATTATATTTTATTTCAATTTAATAACATTATAATATAATGGAAACAACCAAAAAGCACACTAAATAAATTATAATTTTCAATTTAATGGCTTGAATATAGGGTGACCTACCACAAACTCAAGTCGTGCTACTAAAGAAAAAAGTAACTCAAACCTTACATTTACCGCTTTCACACATATAAAACTTCCCTTATATTAAAGGAAACCTAGTCCCTATGTACCTATTTTCATGGTTAAATATCTACAAGTGTACCCTTACACATATTTTTATACGTGCATATACTTCCTTACACTCATGCGTGCCTAAATTTATATATACTTATGTAAGAACACATAACACCATTATATATATTCATCCTATCATGGATGAATATATATAATGGGGGAACTTACACATATCTATGTCAAACTATGAATATTATTCGATGTATATTAAGAAAATGGAAAATTGAAACCACTGTAGTGAGGTCCAAAACTCCCATGCAATTTACTAGAAACTAAAAAAAAATCACTAATTTAAAATGATTCCAAAGTGGGGGAACCAAAAACCCTTACCAAAAATCAATGTGAAATCTACTACCTATGAATAACATGGCACTAATGGTCCCTAACAAGACTCAAGAGCCCTAAAAACAAGATACAATAAAATAAAACCCATAAAATGGGTTAGGGATCAACCTAGGCATGCGTACCACACAAAAATGGAGAAAAACACAAAATAGAGGGAGAAGAAGGGATATGAGACTTAGTGTAGAGACCCATAACAAAAATCAAGAATATATTTGGCCTATAATTGAGGTTGGACGGATGGGTGGTGGCATGATGAAGGGGCTGCTTGAGCGGCTAAGACAGAGAGAAACAAGGGAGGGGATGCTCATGTGGGGTGAGGGAAGAGGAACCAAGAAAGAATTTTTAATTTAAACATAATAATAATAATAATAATAATAAAATTATTATTATTATTATTCATAAAAATAATAAAAGTATTATTATTATTAAAGAATTTTCTTTTAATTTTTATTTTATTTTTCTTATTTATTTGAATTTTATTTTAATATTAAATATTTATTTTATTTTATTTTAATTTTTTTGAATACTGGTTAGACTGTATGATTTGGCCACCCAGTCATCTCGACTATGAAACAACTGTGCCGACCCTACTAGGGAAAAGGGGCACACACGTGGGATGGCTGCACTATTTGAAAAACTGTGCACCTTGCTTGCAAATCAGCTCTATCATATGATAGGGCCATTTTGCACACGTTTGGAATAGTATACTCTATTAGTATGCAAGCTATGATCCCCGCAAGATAAGGGTTCAAGGTCACTAAAATGAATCACTTGGATTGGGCCAAACCATTCTCAAACTATGCACACAACCAAAATCCCCCCTAAGACTCTGAAACTGAAAACTTTTATTTGGGAACTCGACCAAAACCTCGACCAAAAGATCAAACATCAAGAAAAAGATAAAAATAAAAAGAAATCATGGTTGAGGTATAAAACTCAAATATTAATACAGTTATGTACACAAGATCGTGGTAGTTTTTTAATGATTTGTACAAAGAGAGAGAAAATTTATATTATCATTTTGATAACTTACTCCACATACCATACTGGGATAAATGAAACCATGATTTTTTTAGACCATTAAAACCTTTTCCTTTAATTAGTAGTAATGAAAATGACTAACTGAATTACAAAGTATAATAATATATATTTATTTATAAAATTTTGTTTAATATAAATTTACTTAATTCATTATTATGTTTAAAAATATATATTTTATGAACTGTAAGTTTTATTAAATAAAACTAATCATATTATTAATCATAATAATGAATTAAGTAAATTTATATAAAATGTTGTTTAATATAAATTTACTTAATTCATTATTATGATTAAAAATATATATTTTATGAACTATAAGTTTTATTAAATAAAACTAATCATATTATTTTTCAAAAATTATTATAATAAAATATAATATTTATTGATTAATGATAGGTTTATTAGTGTTTTATAGAAATTATTTATTAGAATAAATAATTTTTTAAAATTGTATTTTATTCGAAAAATAATTTCTCTTTGTATTGAATAATTTAAATTTAATGTTATAATAATAAATTTTATAAATAATATAACACCTAGAGTATTAGGTAATTGAACCTTTTATTATGTATTTTGAAGTTATATAATATTTTTGTTGAATTTTGTGAGTTTTTTATGGGTTTGGATTGGTTTGGAAATGTGTTTAGATATACAAAGTTTGAGAAAAGATAGGTGTAACTGCATGATATCTGTAGGAAACTATATAGGGTGATGTTGGGAGTCACTGGGAAGACACATAATTTGGAAAAATGTGCACATTCTTGGAGAAGACGTGTGAGTGGAGATAGTGAAAAAATCACAGTTAGTGCAATGTTTTTCTAATTTTGTGAGCCAACAATGTGAGGGGGTGTATTTTAGATAAAGCACCACAAGGTTGATATATATTTTGTCAAATGTTGCAGCACAACCATACATCTACTTGGTTGATGTAAATTAGTATGCATATAACTAGATCATGTTTTAAAAAGCTATTCATCCAAACTGTGTGACATGCAATCAATGTTCTATAATTTTTACTTGAACTTAGATTACATCCCTTAAACACTAATTTTTCTCATATTCTTCTAGTTTGTTATAATATTATTACTTTTTAGGTTCCCTTAGAGATTAACCATGACCCATAAGGAATTTTTGATGAATAAAAGTGTGCGGGATATCTGAAATCAACGTTAATTCCCTGTTCTTTATCTTTATTTTTATACACTCATATCCTATCACTCGAATTGTTTGATACAATATTTCATAGACAGATCTATATTCTGTGATCATTATCTTGATGTGATCTTATTGATCTATTAAATGAAATGTTTTGTGAGATTAGATGAAAAAGATTCCTTATTCCATTCCTTTTTGTTGTCAACCATTGAGAGGTAGGTGGATTATCTCACATTTTTTAGTTATAGAACTTAATGTCTTGATGTTTAAATTATTTTGGCTTATTTTTAAAAAAAATTATCATGTTTTTAGTACAAAAAATACTTGATTTTGAATGGTGCACATATGGTGTTAGATAAAATTCATGAAATAAAAATCGGTTTAAAAGTGAAATGGTTCTTTGGATATAGTTGGAATATGAGATTTGTGAGCGTTCTTGTGTGTAAGGATGGATTATGGTCAGTTGTGTGATTGTTAAGAAGGAAAATTTTGGATGGATCATAGTTTGATGTGACAATGTCAATCAGGGTTACCATGTGATGACTCGATGACAGGATGTCTCACCACTCATGGTTATAGGGAGACTCATGGTAACCATTCAAATGAGTGTGTGTGTGTTCATGTGAACTATACATGGTTTGGTAATCCTTATAAAATATAAATAATGGGAAAATAGATTTAGTTCAATTTTTTTGCTTAAAAATTGATTTACGATGACAAACTCTTTTGATAATATCATCCTCTATTTTTTATGAATTGTGAAAACGTGTTCTTATCCTAGTGGAATATATTGGGAAGTCTTTATAAATTTCCTAATTAGTTTTTTAATCACCCCCTGGTTGTGTATATTGGTTCATTTTTTGATGTTTTTTCAAAGTCTTAGAAAATGGATAGGGGTTGCACTAAACTAGTAACATGTCAAAATGCTACTTCTAGAGGTTAATTATTGATGTTTGGGGTTTTTTCTTAGATTATTTATAGTAATACCACTTTGGTGTTAATAATTTAGATATAATTATGTTTCCTTTTTTCATTAATATTACATATCACTGTTACTAGGATGTTTCTTTTATTTGGTTTCTATTTTAGTTATATTACTATCACTCAGAAAATATATTGTTGGTTTTTTTTTAAATTTTATCTTATATTGTTATGTTTCTTCCGTATAGAAAATCATCCCCCAATGATTCTCTAATACTGTGGAATTTATTTCTATCCTTTTATATCGTGGGGTTATCACCTAAGGTTATTAGTGTCTTTGATTCCACCCGAGGCAATAGGGTAGGGTGTGATTTTAAAAACGGTATCAATCGTGGTTATCTTGTCTATTGTTTTGTAATGGTATCAAAGAGATAGGAATTTTGAAGCATGAAATTTATAGTAAAAAAATTCACAAATAAACAATTTATACTGAACATAATGTTACCATTGTAGTTTGGGTGGATAAGTGTTTTAATTCACTTATAGGCTGATTTTTATCCAATCATCATTGGTTTAGCCGATCAGTGCAGTATAACATACATCAGTACCAATAATTACCACTAGGTATGCATTATTTATATGATGTTTGATGATTTAGGGAGAAATGGTTGAAATGGTTGATTCTTTCAATGTTGATAGTAATGATTGTTTTCTATGGTGATTTGGAATTTTCAATGCCCTCATTTTCTAGTGAGTGATGATTAGATGGTGTTTTATCTAGTTATAGAGAATAGAACTAGGTAAGCATAGTATAATTTATTAAGAACAAGTCGTGAGGTATCCTTATGTCCATCCATGAGACCCAGGTTCAAAACAAGGAGGATGTATGTTTTCAGGTTATTATAGGAGTACTATAGTAGTTACTGTAGCAGGTACTATTTGTTACAGTAGCAGTCAATACTATTCACCGTGGGCACCCAGTTTGGTCTTGGAGTCCTTAAGACCTTTGGGCCACCCATGCCTTCAGGTCAGTTGGGCTTTTGGGCCACCTTTAAGGCCTTTGGTCCACCTCAAGGACCTCAGTCCGCATGCAGTTTCCCTAAACAAACTATAAAAAAAGGAGCAGTCCTAGAGGATTATTCCGAGCAGTCGCACTCTACAGAGCAGAACCAATGGATTTGGAAGAATGAGAGGGTATGGCTACACCAATGGGACCAGCATGTGCTTGCACGAGAATCTTATCTAGACAACCATGCAAAGGTGGTGATCTACTATCACGATGCAGATGCTGGGGAGGGGCTGTTCCTTTTAGTCGTAGTCTGGTTCAATTTCCTAAGACCTTCGGGTCATGTAATGTGTCTTAAGTTTATGGGACATGTAATCAGTAAAGGAATAATGGAAATCCAAAATGAAAACCCAAGGAAAGTGGATCATTCCGTATAATTTTAGAATTCGAATCCATCCATATTTTAGGGGGGTTCTAAACCTAAAAAGGAAGAAGTTTGGCTCAATATAATAAATTGAATTTTTTATTTTCGAAGAACACCGGTAGAGCTAAAGGCCTTGTTACCATATTATATTCTTTAGGATCATTCATTCCAATAGTGGGATTCAGTTTTACAAGATAAAATTGATTAAAAATTTATGTGGGATGACTTTGAAGAATCATTCAATAAAAAACTATATCCTCACATATTGAAGACAACAATATAAATAAAAATTTTTTAGCTTTAAGAAAGAGAACCTATTAGTGATGAATCATGTAGCTTGGTTTATGAACATAGTTCTATTTTCCATAGATGTAGCTGTAAGTGCATCATTGAAGTAACAAAACTTTAAATAAGGTTTACATCCATATTTTCACTCTAAAATAGTTATCCTCTGTATTATGGATTATACAAAGATGGCTATCATGGTGACATTGGTAGAGAGGGATCTTGTTGGAAATCCTGTAGGAGGATTTATGTTTATCTCCATGGGAGAGGTGGGAACTATTATGTTGAGAAAAATAGGAAGTGGGACATATATTCTTAAATAGGTGGTCCACCTATGACTCAGACTATTATATTGATAAACTATAATGATTCTGAATTCTATCACTGAAATTTCTCTTCTGAATATAGATTTTTTCATATTTAGAAATATAATTTTATATAATGCACATGAACCACATGATAGAACCAAGAAAATTATATTTTATTAGTTCAAAAATTACATTTTGAGAATGAAAATATCATTAATAATTGAAAGTACTATAATCGGATAAGAAAAATGTCAAATGAGATAACAATAATTAAAAATTATGGATATTCTAGATCCCCCATAATAATCTCACTCATGAACAACACTATAGAAATGAAGATGAATATTAGTGTTGTAATAGGAATTTTTAATGTGAAAATATATAAAATATTTAGGTAACATAGAAGAAAATAAATAACTAATAAAATATTGGGTATTTCTAGGAAATGGAGAACCCATATGACCGTTACTAATAGGCCCATTAGAATAGTATGATGACCATTAGGAATAGTAACCTAACTATCATAATAGTAACTTCTCATATTGATGTGAAAAATATTATATATTTATCTTATAAAATAAAAATATAACATATTTATATCATCGTACATGTTAATAAATGTTTTAAAAATGAAAAATTAAGTGTTTTTATTTTAAAAAAAATAAATGTTTTAATAGAACTTGTATGATAATTATAATGATTCAAAAAAAATATTTTCCTAAAATGTGTTTATAAAATATTACTATGTTTTATTGTAATGATAAGATAATTTTATGATCCTTAATTAATTTTTCAATGGGTCAATTAATTGATCATAATATTAAAATTTATAGTTTTCAAATAAATAAGAATTTAATTTAAAAATTAATTTTATCATATTTATAAAATTATATTTTGAAAATAGATTTAATTTTTTGGAATTCAATTGTAAAAAAAATTGGGTAATTTTTTTGTATTTTTCTAAAATAGTTAAATTTTATTTGAATAGTAAAATAGGACAAAATACGTAATTTCACATTATCAAGAAAATACATGATGATTTGAGTGAAAAATGATATCAGAACCCATTATTTAAAAATAAAATTAACTATTTACTCTATATGGTAAAAATATTCATCAATTTTATTGTCTTGATCCAAAATAATAATCCAATGATTATAATATTAAAGAACACCCCTCTCTTCCCCTTAAAAATACCACCCTCACCACCCCCTCTCCTCAAAACATATAATCCTTATAGATTTAAATATTTCTTCCTAATTATGATAACCCCCCCTCATGTCCAAGTTCTACTGGTCTCATCCAAACATAATTTCAATGTGCCTTAAGGGGTAGCCTTAGAAGAGAAAACCAACGGAAGCGCTAAAATTCTCGATTAACCACTTTCAATTTTACTCTTCTTCTACCACCCCTTTTGTTTTTTCATCTACATATAAATAGTTAAATTCCTATCATAAATATAATTATATGTTATTATTAAGGAATAATATCCATATTATGCCCTCCCTTCTTTCATTTCTAAAATGAAAACATTGATAGTAATATAGTTTGTTGACTTCCTCTATGAACAACGTACTTCATTTTCCTCCTTTTCTTTCAAGGATAGTTATAGAAACAATATTAAGTTTAGATATGATAATAATAATAATATTTTAATTATTTAATGTTATCTATTTTTTAATAATAATTTAATTAAATAAAACAAATCTAGTTCATGATGGTTGGTAAAACAATCTAAATGAACAGACCACATAACGTTAATGTTATTACTAAACAAATTATCACTATATCAGAACACGAAAGTATATTTAGGAAAATTTAAATTTCATTAAGTAAAATAATAATATTTTATTTCACTTCTATTTTTTTCTAATTTGATAATAAAATCAATAATTATCTATAAGATATCCGTCCATAGAACAATGAAATGAACAAAATCTCAACATTTAAATTAAATATAATATCTCATTGAAATGGTTTTAAATGAACAATATATAATTTCAAGAAATAAAATTTTTATGGGAAATCTTATAAATTATGTAATTAATAAATTTAATTTTATTATTCCGGCTGTTAAGTGAAATTGCATAACTATTCTAGAATATAATGTAAGGGATCTCATGGAACCACTATTTTCTTTTGTGTTATAAGCTTTCTCACTATGAATTAATTTATCTAACTCTTTGATGTTATTAAATTATTTAAAATTATATATATCTCTCCTGTATATATACATATATTATTCTCACTTCTTTTGATGGGGGTATTGTATTCTTTAACATTGTTTCCCAGTTACAGTCTGTAATATCAATCAATATTCAGGGGAATTATTTGATCCCTTAATTGTTTTATGTAAAACTCATTTAAAGGATTTAATACCATTCCTGAGTTAATTAAATAAATGAAGTTTTTAGGTATGATCATTATGGTTTGACAACTATTTTCAAATAAAATTCCATACTTACTCTTTCTCTAAAAGTCTTTAAGCGATTCCTTAAAACAACATTTTGAATGGTCATTTCTACACCCAAAATTCTAGTATTTCTCATGATGTTCTTTACAAATGAACACCATTTGTTTGATACCTATTCCTTTTTAATCAAATATTGACATATAGATTATTTAATTCCATCATTAATTTGTAATCTTTATAAATATCTATTGATTATGATATGAGGTGAGATTATGAAACCTATAATGATTTATTTCCTTTTGTTACACATATTGGCATGTACATGTTATCATTTGTGTACCTAGATATAAATCCAATGATTTGGTTAATATTTTTATCTCATGAGATAGTCTTTATGGGATTTGGGAGTAAACCTAATGCATGATGGGACTATGTCAACAATGTAATGTTTTCATAGAAGATAGTCTTGACTTATGTTAATTTCATGTTTTATACTGATGAAACTTCCCTACATTGCTAAGATTTTATGATAATATTTTATTTATATTATCCCTCTAGATGAAAATTCCATATCCTTGTATTTTATGTTATCATATTATGAAACATAACTCATATGTTATTCTTCAGTACCATGATTATTCTATTACGTTGATTTATATACCAACCCCTTTCTTTTATGTATTATATAGGTTATCCTATTTCATTTTAGAAGGTCAAAGGGATTTAAGAACTCATTATGGATAATAAAATAAATATAATAAGTTTTAGTTTCTTTTTTATGTATTATAAACCTAGTATTATAAGGACCCAAGGCCTTATGATCTATATGTTGTGTTTATGTGATATTTATGTTACAATTCATGCAAAACATTGTCTAAAAGGATAGTGTCACTATATAAACTTTCCCCCAAGACCGAATATCATGCCTATCTACTTCTAATGTACTCCTTTTTTCATGTTAAGTGAGATTTTATGGAATCATTGTGAGCTTCTCACAACTATAATCAGAAGGAACATATTCAGCGTTATTGTCATAGTGTCCCAAAGGCAGTTTCTAGATATATTTTTTATGTATCTTTAAAAAATAATGATTTTATGGGATGATGTAACAATAATAGATATCTCCCTCAAAATTTATCAAGATATAGTTATTCTAGGAACACCATAAATCCCCATGCTATATAATCTCTGTATGTAAGTTAGGATCGAAGGGGAACCCATAATAAACTATATGGTTCCAAGTAGTTGATCATGGAGGTTCAATATGGTCCTTCGATAGTGTGGGGTTATATTATTTTGAATTACACTCTTATTAAAGCTTTTTTTGATATGTTAATCTCCAAATATTTTATTTCTTCCCAATTGTATAATCATATGGGACTACATTTAGAGATTATGGATCATGTTTTGAAACATCAAAGACCTCTCGACCAATTAAGGTATCATGATTTTATGTGTGAAGAATGTTATATTACTAACAGTGAGGCTGATTTATTTTGGGATATATTTATTCTTTGAAGGGATATAGATTAATTGATTTTTGGATTGGATTCATTGATATACATTAAGGCCCACATCAACTGTTATGCCTAACATGTTAGTTTCCCATATTTAAATGGTGTTTTGCATATATTTAAATGATATTCGGATGTAAATTCTGTTTGGGAAGGATCTATGGTACCAATGTTCGGGACTATACCTTACCGTTTTGCATCAATTACTTTTTCATATGATAATGGAATCATGTACAAAGATTTTTGAACCATCATTGACTAATTTACATATCTTTTTTATAAAAATTTCATTAAATTGTCACTTGAAAGAGAAGTGGAATTTAAGATTTATCTTCTACTAAGTGGTAATCAAATTTCAATTCCATATTTTAGAATGGAACCAATTCAATTAAAGAAACTGAATTTTTATCTAGAAGAGTTGAAAAAAATGGTTCATTCAACATAGTACATCTCAAGGGAATCACCCATCCTTTTAATAAGAAAAGTATATGGAAATATTTTGATTTTTTTGGATTATTATAAGATCAGTTAGGTTATAATAGAGAACCAATATAATCATCTATGAATTGATTATCTGTTTGATTAATTTTCGTGAGCTTAGTGGTTCTCTAAAATAGATTTATGATCTGTGTAATATCAACTTTGAGTTCGGAAGGAGGATGTTAGGAAAATATGTTTTTGTCTTGCTATAGACATTATGAGTTTTTGGATATTCACTTTGGTATTTAGAATACACAAGTAGTGTTTATGTAATTGATAAATAAAATATTTTAATGTTGTTTTGACTCTTTTTTGGTAGTGTTAATCAATGATATTATAATGTATTTTAGGATTATGTTTGACAATAAACCACACTTGGGAATAGATTTGAGTATCATTCTATTAAATTTATTTTATGTTAAGAATTAAAAGTTTGATTTCAAGATACAATAGGTATGTTTCTTTCACTATATAATTTTTAAATTGGTGTATCCATAGATCTCAAAAATATATAAGTTCTTATCTCTTATAAACACCCAATAATGTCTTTGAAATAAGTAGTATTATTGGATTAGTAGGCTATTATCAATGCTTTGTTTTTTTATTTTTCATGACCTTCTTCACCAATAATAGTTTTATTAAACAAAAATATCCCTTTCTGATTAAGTAATCAGTTCCATAAATATTTCCAATAGCTTATGTTTTGACTTACTTCAACACCCGTCCTTACATTTTTGGAGTCAGGATGAGGCTTTGTAGTTTTTTTATGCATCTAGATTTATCTTGGGATGTGTTATCATGTATGGACATCATGTTTCGGATTATGGTTCATAAAAATTATTGGTACTTGAGAATAATTACTCAACACATGATTTAGTGTTAGTTTCAATAGTCAATGTTTTTAAAACATGGAATAATTATCTTTTTTGTGAGAAATTCTTGATGTTCACAGGTCATAAGAGTTTGAATAACATATTCTCACAAAAATAATTGAATCTAAGAAAATTAAGATATAAGATATATATATATATCATTGAATTTGTCTTTATTTATACACTAGGTAACATAAATTATATTATTTTTGCACTGAGTAGAAATTTATATAGTCATTTGGATAATAATTCTTCAGATCGATTGAAAATAATGTCAATCATAGAATATATTCAAATATATTGTGTTGAACAAGGTGATTTTTTAGATTTCTTTCAGGTATCTATTTTTCATAATTTGACTGAGTAGGTTAATGATGCTCTTACATCAGATCCTAAATGTATCACCTTCATAGAAAAAATAAATGATTGAGAGACCATTGAGGGATTAAAAATATATGGGAGTTCAATGTTGCGATTTAGATTTTAGACTATGGTACTTATAAAATATAAGGAATAGATTCTATTTTCTTAACGCTAATCAATATTGTCTATCAATTTTTGAATATAGAAAATCAATAAGTTAATACAAACATGGTTTTGGGTGGATGAAACGTAGAGGAAAATAGCCAAGTATGTCTCGAGATTCCTCACTTGACAGCAGGTTACGAATAAAAATATTTGGAAAACTAGTATATCGAATTCATTTCCTATATCCATGTAGAAATGGTAGACAATCATTATAAATTTTATCACAAGTCTAAAATGAATAGTTCAGAAACATCATACTATATGGGTGATTTTGGATCAACTCAAAAATATGGATTCCTCAATACCCATTCAAGAATCCAATATAGAGGTAGTATTTTCAAAACATTACATATAGAATTTTTTTTATGTTTTATGGTCCACTAGTTTCATTTGTTTCTAATTATGACCCTGATTTTTTATATTAATTTGGTAAATCCTTGTAAGAATCCCTTGATACCTAGTTTACCATTGGTAAATTTTTTCATCCGCAAATTGGTGGAATATCTAATAAAATGATTTAAATATTATACGACAGGAATAGAGCCTCTATTATAGATTTTGGAGTCTCATGTTAGGATCATATTCCATTATTTCAGCTATCATAAAATAAAAGTTAATAGGCCTCAATACATATGGCTCATTTTCAAGATTTGTTTTTCCATTCTTATTGTTATCCACTTTTTTGGGATGAATCATGTGAGACATCACCTATAAGACATATACTTATATATGATATAATGAATAGGATTTAAATGATCAGATAGAGGATGGATATGAATCGGAGTTTTTATAAATCATATGCATATCATCATCATTAGATTCTATTTTTTGATGTGGGTGATCATGTTTTCTTGATAATCTCTCAAAGGCTAGAGTATCATCATTTTTTTAAGAATGGAATGATTCCCCTTTGGTAAATTGGACTTTCTTTATACACTTGACGGAACTATATATTGGTATTATTATTTTGATCTACCACCAATATTCAGTTCTATGAACAATACAATTCATGTATCACAATTAAAAGTGTAACAACCTAAACCTGACCATCTTATTCATTGATTACTTATTGATCATGAGACAAATTCTATGTTGATTCTTATCAAGACTCATGTTGTGGATATATATGAGAAACTATTTATTGGGAGAAGTATTGTATTAATATGATTATGAGGTAATAATGGTAAAAATCAAGAATATAAATGAGTATGTGATGAGGAAATTCAAGAGAAATGACTGAAACATTTCTGAATCTTCATAAACATAAAACATTCTGAGGATGGAATGTTAAATTATCGGGGAGCATAATATTCCGAGTTTCAGGAAATTTAACATTTTATTATGTATTTTGAAGTCATATAATACTTTGGTTGTGTTTTTGGATTTTTTGGATGTTTTAAGTGTATTTTGGAAGTGTTTACGGAGGTTTCCATTTTGAGAATGTTTAGGGGAAACTATAAACCATATCTAGAAAACTATGAAAGGTGATGATGGGAGTCCCTGGTAGGCATGTTATTAGAAATATGTTTGGCCAAAAAAGCACATTCTAGGAGAAACCAAGATATTAGAGATAATGGGAAAAGCAAGGTTGGTGAATATTTTTTCGAACTGTGTGAGGTAACTAAGTGAGGGAATAACCATCAGACAATATAAGTACATTGTTGGTGCAAGATTTGAAAAACTATGTGGTAAAAGAGTGTGGCTACCTGGATGATTCCCATTAGTATGAGCATGGTTGGAACACCATTTGATAATCTATGTAACCTAACCATTTTATTTTTAGTCATTTATTTGAAAATTAATCTTTAACTCATAATAATTCTTTATAACTCTCATTTTTATAATATAATTTTGGGCGCTCAAAGTAATATTTTATATTATGATATATTATTGATTTATTTTGACCCAAAATATGTTTTTGATGAATCTAACTATAAGAAATATCCAAAATCAATGGTATTTCCTTTTTTATTTCCCTTTATTTTTTAATCATCTCATATACACTCACATGGATTGTTAATTATAATACATCATGTATATATGTATTTTTTAATGATTATTTTTATGAGATCTTGTTGGATCTATTAAAATAATGTTTTTTTAATCCCAAATCATGAATTTTCCAGGTTCTATTCCTCACTATCGTCAATCGTAGTGGTTTATATAGATTATACCCCACTATACTCATTATATAACTTAAAGGATTGATGTTTAAAAACATTTATCTTATTATGTTGAAAAAATATATTAGTTTTAGTAACAAGATAAATTGTTTTAAATTGTAAACAAAATGTGTTTGATAAAATTCTTGAAATAAAAATAGCTTTAAAAGTGAAATGGTTTTTAGAGAAAAATATAGTATGTGTGGTTTTCATGGTTTCATGTTAATAAGGAAATATAACTATCAGAAGTTCTACTATCGCTGAGGGTTACCGAGTATTGAATGGGTTATAGTATTAATTTATATTTTGGATAACTATAGAGAGATACCGAGTAAGATCTTGTGTGTGTCTGTAATAGATGGTATGGCATGCCAAGTGGAAGAGAAAGAATGGATAAAATTGATTTAGTTAAAAAAAATTATTTAAATTGAATTTATTATGAAAAAATATTTACATATTATTATAAAATATTTTATATAAATTATTATAACATGTTCTTATCTGAGTTTCATGTGTTGGGAAGTGTTTGGTAATTTCCTACCGAGTTTTTTACTCACCCCATGCTTGGTAACTTGAGTGTCTCTGTATATGTTTTTATCGAGACACATGAAAGGTAAGGGTTTCATAATTTTCTAGTGGTGTATCAAGATGCTAATTTAGGAAGTTGATGATTGTATAATTGGGTTCTCTATTGGAGTCTTAAGTGTAATTCCACTATGGTGTTATTGAGTTGGATGCCCTTTAGTTTCTTTGTGTCATCTTTTATCACTAGTCATGACCACTCTAATGTTAATTTTATCTGGATTCAATTTAATTTGCATTACTGTCACACATGAAACATATTATTAGTTTTCTTCTTTGTTTTATCTTTTCAGGTTATGTTTTATTTCTTTAGATAAAATCTTCACCCAATATTTCTCAAAGCCCAGGACATTTACTGATGGATTTTGGTGACTTAGGTATATCACCCATGGTTAGTGTAGCCTCTGACCCAGACCAAAACAATTGTTTAGGGAAGGATGTTATAAGTTAAATTTCATAAAACAAATATCATTTCTTATATATAATTTCATATTATTTTAATATTATTTTTTATGTTATTTATAAAATTTTTTATTTTTTTGTGAAGAATACCGTATAATATTTTTATAAATTATATTACTTTTATGAAATTATTATTAGGCAAGTAAGAATTGTAAATTAATGAAACCTTTTTTTCTAAGACAAAATACTTATTTTATAGTTGAAATTATACTTACAAAATTCATGTTTTCATTTAAAAAATCATATTTGACATTATTGAACTTAAGTTATATTTTTCAAATTATTTTCATAAATTACAAAATTAGTATTTTAAAATTAAATTATTATCAATTATATTAGATAAATATAAAAAAATTACATCCATTTTTTGGATCATCATGTGATAGGGAGTTTATGAATAATTTATGATTTTCATCAAAAAGAATTGATATTTAGTTGAATAGTAAAAAATATAGATATTACTAATATTGTAATTTTTTTTGACAAGAATTGAATGATTTTTAAAAACACTTTTTAAAAAAATTATATTATATAATTTTTTTTTAAATATAATGTTGATATATAAAACCAATGATTAAATTCTTAGAAAATTTAATTAATGTTTTAACAAAACTATTTTTTTATTTCTCTAATAAAAGTTTCACATGGTTGAATTATTTTTTCAACGCTTTTTAATATTAATTAAAATTTTATTTAATAATAGTAAAAACATAAATTTTAATATAACAAATAACAATGATACTTCTATCTTAAAGATAAATATTATGCTTAAAATACACTATTTTGTTTTCTAAATATGGTTTCTTACATGTTATATGCACTAATAATAAAATTATTATTAATAAATCATAGAGATTTCTTTATAAAACAACTTACATATTTAAACTTATTATGTAAGTTTTTTAAATAATTTCAATCTTAATTTTGGCCATTATAATTAGTTTCCATGTTTGAAATTGGAGTTTCCATGTTAAGGGTAAATTAGGAAAAAAGTTGATTATCTTCATGATAGTGGTTAAAAAATGTTGAAAACATGTGGGGTATTTAATAGTGGATGAATTATAGGATTTATCACTATTCCCATATCATTAATGTCCATTTTGAGCATTTCTCATTGATTAATTGAGTGATATCATTAAGAAATAACGAGTTACTATAAAATTTTCATTTTCATTACTTATTTAAGAATACAATCAATTCCCCATTTTATCCACCCATTACAAATTTTTGGATAAAAAAATAATCTCTATTATCATTAAGAAACCCTTCCCACTACTTTAATTATTTTTCTCACTAAAATACCAATAAAATTAGGCATAATGAGTTACCTATGTGAGAACTTCCATGGAAAAAGTTATATTATCAACACTACTTTCTTAATTAATTTTCTTATTCCACCGCCTCAAGTCCATTATATCCAATAAGGTATGATAAAAACATATTTTTTAATCTATAGAAATTTTTTTACTAGGGTAATGTTCATTTTATACATTCCTCTAAAATCATTTAGAAAATTTAAAACATCGTCATTTTTGGGTGTTCACTACTGCCTCCATGAATCTCGTGTTCAATTTTCCATCACCAAATTTAATGGTAAGTTCAAAAAATATTATTTAATTAACAAATATTAATTTTTTTACATAATTATTATTATTTAATTATTATATGTGACAATTTATTAGTAATAAAAATAATAAATGGTTATAGTAACTTTAGAGTCCTTAAATGAACGTATCAATAAACCTTTTTTTATTTTTGATATTTTTAGGGTTAACATTTGAATCTTAATATGTATTTTTTTAATGGATTAATAAATTATATAAACCTATACAATTATATAGATCATACTATTTTTTTACAACACCTATAACCATGATTAAAAAAAAACTAAAACTGTTATGAAGAAATAAACTGAACAACCCTAAGAAACCAAAATAACCAGAAACTATATTGAAAATAAACAATAAGTGGTAATAAGTGGGGTTTTTAAATTTAAATATTGGAGAATAAGGTTATTAGCTAAATATTTAATAAAATTAATTTTATTATAAAATATTTTTTGTGAAAGCGAATAAAAATTTCATATACAAAGTTAAGGGATCCTATAAACCATCCTTATTTCTTTAGTCCATGTTCAATTTATTTTCCTATAATTTCTATTATTTTATCCCCAATAATATAATCGATATACTATATATAGGTGATATTTACATATAAAACCTATTTGATTTAATTTTTTCTATTAGAGAAATCATTTTTTACACACATATAATTTATATCCTTTATGTGGACCCACAAATTGGCCAATGTATTACATTTTTATAGCCATTAACTATGATAAGTGTTATGATATCATTGAGAAATAATAATTGTTTATAAAAGTGACTTTTCCTTCTCTTATAGAAGGATACCACAAACTCTACCTTTTCCACACCCATTAAAAATCCTTTTCCCACTAAAAACTATACCCTAGTCTCTCATCAACACTATAAATATGGATTTGATTCTTTGGTCTCACTAAAAGACAAATATAAGAAGACTAGAAGAGTTACCAAGGGGGACTTACAATTGAATGGTACTACTCTCTACCGAATTTTTTTATGTTATTTAATTGTCTTATAACCCTAAATTACACTATATCCATCAAGGTATGATAATATTTTAATTATTACAATATGTAAATGGTTATATACGAAGGTAATATCCATTTCATACTTTCATCTAAAATCTTTAATAAAAATGAAAACTTTTTCATGTGTATGTGAAGAGTACCACCTCCATAAATTATATGTTAAATTTTCCATCTACATATTAAATGGTTGTTTCATAAAATGATATTAAATTAAATAATGATATATTCTTTAAACTAATACTTTTTAATTACAATAATTTATAATATATAAGTAATAAATATATTAAATAGGTATAGTAACTTTATCCTCCTTAAACAGAATTATGAATGAACATTTCTTAATTTCGATATTTTTGGGTTAACCATTGAAACTATATAAGTATTTACTTAATGGAATAATAAAGGATATAAACCCAAACAATTATTAATATCATTAAATTATCCTACAATATCTTTGACCTGATTAAAATGTCAAAAGTGTGAATAATAAATTAACTAAACAACCTCAAGTAACTGACATATTCAAAAACTATATTCAAAATCTACAAATAATTGTAATAAATGAAGTTAATAAAATTAAACAGAGGTGAATAATTATATTGTGTCTGTATTTAATGATCCTAATTTGTTTATTCATGAAGTTAAGTGTAAGTGAAAAACTCTTACAGTCATAAAGGTAAGTGATTCTTCGAACCACAGTTGTTACCTTTTGGCTACAAATTCTCACTATCTACCCATTTTAGTTAACCTTATTCACCAGTATATCATCCATATTATATATATATATATATATGTTCTCTTCAAATATATACACAGTTTTCATTACCTTTACTTTTTATGGAAAGTATATTTTTATGTACCCGTAAATGTTTTAATTTTTAAGTATCCTTGATTTTTATGGGAATATCCCTTTGTCTCCAATTGTCATGTATCACCCCATATTTTTTTTTTCAAATTAAATGTTTTTATTAAACCATTATTTATTTTATTTAAACCATTTTATGTTCAATTTTGTTTCATAGAAAACTATTTTTCTTTTCCTTCTTTAGAGGTTCCATAACTCATTTCAAAATGAATCCCCAATGATGTTTTTTATTATTAATTATTGAAATTATTTTAAGAATTATTTTCTAAATTTAATAACTATGTTCAAGAACAATTATTATTTTTAATAAAAAAAATTATCTTAAATTATTTTACTCAATTTTCTTCTAGGAATTTAAATGATATTTATTCCAATTCTTCTTTAAGACTATATTACAAAACCCAATTTATTATACTGGGTTTATCCAGATTAATATTTATTTATAGTTTCATTATTTATTTTATAGGAGTAATATACTTTTAAATATTATTATGATGATTATCCAATGTTTTTATGGTTGGGTATGTTATATCCCTACAATGTATCGAGAAATGTTAATGTCTCATGAGATTCCATTTATGGTGTATAAGGGGTTAGCCTAAGAACAGTCTGTATGGTGAATGAGTGGGTATCCTAATAATGATTTGTATGTTTCATGGGTGGATAACCTAATAAAAATATTTTATGATTGTATTTAGTAAGATCATTCCATGGTTATGATAGAATTTAGATTATATTAGGTTTTCCTTGTAGAAAACCATGGCATGTGAATATGATTTCATGCTTTATGATGTTTCCACATGTTTATGATTCCATTATATTATTATTACATTTTTAATAATTATTACCATTATCATTATGATATCATGTTATGCCTCTTAAATCTTATTTTATGATTTATTTCAATTTTTATACCCTTATTGGGGTTTTAGATCAACCTTTCATTTATTAATTTTTACCAGGTTATTATATATAGTTATAGAAGATCTATATATGTTAGGATTACTATATAGAGTTTTAAAAAAAGATAAAATTTTTACATTTAATATGAAGTATTTATTTATCTAATCTTACAAATACACTAGATGAATAGATTCCTCAACTATAAATGTTGTAAAATTATGTTATAAATCTTAAAATAATGTGTGTTTAAAGCGTGGGTTGCTATAGATATTATCCAAAAAATGACTAGTTATTTATGGATATTAAGATGATAGATCCTTTGTTAAAACCCTAGAGATAATTCTATGGGAGAAGGGTATGTATAGGATAACATCCTGAAATTTCATTAAAGTATATAACATGTTTTTTCTTAGATTTACATCAAAATATTTATACTATTAGTGGATGTAGGCTCTAGAACCGATTTTTATTGAGGTAATAACCCAAAAAAGAGAATGTTGGGTATTAACTCAATCATAATCTAGAATATGAAAATGATATCTAACTACACAAAAAGCATGACACTAATAGAAGATATTCTTTGGACAATCATATAGTATTTATGACCTACTAAAAAATATTTATTTCTAAGTTACATTGAGGGACCATGGTAAGTAGTATAAGATAACCCAACTTAAGGTAAATTAATAGGAATATTGAATGATATAGGTTGAACCATGAAATAAATAATTTGATATAATAATGATACAATATAAAATGTGAATAATATGTATTACACACTGATTAAAATAACATGAACTAAAATAATTATATTCTAACAAGATGGCATGAAAATTTGATATTTATTTAGGTTAAAGTTTACTATGGTAATCTTGGATACTTCTAATATAATGATAATTGTACACCACTTAGGTTAAACCCTTTTTGTTTTATTGATTGTGAGAGATAATATGAACCATTATAATAATATGTGTGAGGAATAATACATTGATTTTATAAATAATTATCTCATTGATGTGGGGTCTGGATTGAGGAATCTAGGGATTATACCAAACCAACTATTATGAAATATAGTTAATCATGTGATGTCGACCATGGGTTATTTAAGTGGAATAAATTTAGGTGGCCACACCTTAGTAATAGAACTGGCATAGGTTCAATTCATACAAAAATTGAATTTAGCTAGGGGAGAGTTGTGAAATGGTGATGGGTTGGGCCAAGGATAGGTGTGGTGTCGCAACCACCTATACCTCATTACCCAATAACTCATTATATAGTTGCGTGGTGACTGATTGGTAAAAACCTATAATCTTATACAAAAATACAATGGTTAGAATATTGGAAAGCACATTTGGGGATTTATGATGCATGTGGTGATGCAGGCATGATGTGGGTAGGTCGCAATGTAGGCACGATGTTGGCCTGGTGACACATGCTGGATGATGCAGACATGACACTCCACTAGGCCTTTATCCCATCTTCATGGGACACTTGGCCTTGGTACATTATTCTATGTAATGGGTCTCCCTCTTCCCATATTGAAATATGTCATTTATTTCATAATAAAAGAAGATTATCCCTGAATTAAAAAACCATGTGAGTATTGCTAAAATCTTGAAACCACCCACAAAGAGAAGTATTGAGTCTCTTAAGAACTTTGGTGATGAAGATAATGAGGGAAAGAATAATAAAAAACCTACAAGAAAATAATGGAGGTAGAAACATCCGATATATTTTTTTAAGGGGGTGATAATATTCTTTATTTGTGATAAAGGAAGCCATTGTGAAACAAGTTGTTGAGGAAAAAAAGGATACAATGAAGTGAGATATTGTTGTTCGAAATGATACAAAAATAATTTGATGTTTTAGATATAAGAAATTTGATAAATATGAAATCAAATTCACTAATCCAAGGGTAATATTTGACATCCAATACCAACTACCTTCAAGATAATGGGAATAATAAATCCCTATACAACAATAACTGTTGAGGTAGATAATGGTTTTACACCATTGAATTCAAATGTTTTATGTCATGTAGGATTTTAATTGTAAGTTATTAAGCTATAAAAAACCTCTGGTAGAATAATTATTATATATCTGTTTTATTAAACTTATTCATGGTTTGAGTAAAGTTAAACTATATAAATTTATCTCTTTTTTAATTATTATTATTATATTAAGAATTCACTCTCTTTATTTACAAAGTGCTCCTATCAAATTTATTATAGGTAAACCATTCTTCAAATTATAAATAGACCTTTGAAAAACTACCAGTGTGTGGTTAATTATGATCTACCTATGTAAATTACTCCCATCATATCAATTTTAAAAATTTTAGGACATAATTAATTAAAGGGGGAGAATGTAATGATTAAAGACATCAATATATGTTTTCCTCTAATTATGTATAATATGTTTGAGAGGTTTCTCTATACACAATATTAAGTAAACAAGAACTTATGATATTTTATACTCTTAAAATGTTGTTTTTTTGGATTAATCGGTCTGAATATAAGTAACTGAATTAAAAATATATTATTATTTATATTTAAAAGTATAAATGTTATTTTATACAATTACATAATTCATTATTGTGTTTAATAATCTATATTTTTATGTTTGATACATTTCAATAATAAAAACAAATTATTTTATTATTAAATGACTATTTTTTTAAAATATAATAATTTTTATTAATTATATATTTATTAGTGTTTTATAGATATTATATATATAAATGACTAGTATTTTTAAGGACTTAGTTTCCTATACAACAGTTTCTCTTTGCATTTTATAATTTTAATTTAAATATAACAAAAAAAATTTTTGAAATTGAATTTGAAAAAACAAGTACATTTTTGATTTATAATTGAAATATTAATTTACGAGGAATTTTTGTGATTATTTCTAAAAAATAATGTTTTTATGTGAAAAATGAAACATATTGTTATTATATGTAACATGTATTTTTTTAAATTATTAGCATATAAGTGTGATTTATAAAGTCATGAAAATTTTATATAATACTAAATATGTATTTTATAAGTCACTTTATTAATTTAAAATAGTCATATTTTATTTACAAAATGATATTTTAAAATTTTTAACTTAAGTTATATTTTTCATAAAAAATATTTTTAATACATTATATAGTTAATATTTTAAAATATCATTGTTTTAATTATAAAATTAAAATATAATATAATTATTTTTTTTATCTTGTGGGTATGGGCTTGGGATTAATTAATCATTTTTTAAAAAAAATGGTTTTTATGTGAATATGGGGAGACTAATTTCATAGCATAGTTACATTTATTATTCAATAAAACCATGAACGTTTTCGAAAACATTTTTAGATTAAAAAAATATTTTATATTATTAAATTAACTATTTGTAAATTTAATTTTTATATATAAATTCCATGCTTATCATATTATAAAATTTAGGTAATTTTACTATGGAAATGTATTTCTTAAGTCTATTTAATATAATTTTCACATGGATAAAATAATTTTTATCTTATTTTTATTTAAATAATATATTTATTTAAAAAAAATTAATTTTTTAATTTCAATATACTGAAAACTAGTAATAATATTATTGTAAATATAAGTCATATGCTTAAAATAAAATTTGTTTTTCTAAAAATGGGATTTTACGCTTAATATGTTCTAATACTAAAATTAATATATATATAAATCTTGTAAATTGTAATGTATAAAATTATTCAAATATTTAAAATCAAAATGATTAAATGTTTAAAAAATTTCAATTTTAATTTTTTCCATTTAATTTTATTTCTAATGGTGAAAGTGGAGTTACCACAGTAATGTTAAATTAGTGTAAAATATGGTTCACATTGTGAAAGGTTTTAAAACATGCAAATAAAATAGGGATATTGAATGGTAGAGTGATTCTGGGATTTATGTCTATACCTGAACTACTTTTGAACAATTTTTGATCATTTTTCCTTGAATAACGGAGTTATATCATTGAGAAATAATATTTCTTCACAAAAGTGCCCTTTACTTTACTTATTAAAGGAGATCCTACCCCCTTTTCTTCAATAGTTATAAGGAATCTAATTAACAAAAACTTTTCCCTACTATATCCTAAAGGCCCACCCTATTACTTTATTAGTTGGTTTCAAAAAATACCAAGCTATTGATTCTTATGGAGTTACTGAAAGGAGAACTTCCAAGGGAAACATAATTCTCTCGACCAAATATTTCTAAGTTTCATTCATATTCCACACCCCAAATATTTATTTGATCCAATAGAGTATATTAAAAATATCATTTTTAATATGATAAAATATTATTATACTAATTGAATATCTATTTTTATTTTTTTTTCTAAAATCATTTTTAACATGGAAAATGTTATCACACGAGTGTGAGAACTACCGTCTCTATGAACGACGAGTTCAATTTTCCATCACCACCTTTAATTTTAGAATCAAAAAAGGTTATTTAATTATATAAAATTATATTATTATGTACATTAATAATATTTAATTACAACATGTGAATAACTAAAAACAATACAAATAATAAATGTTTATAGTAACATTAGCCTCATTAAATAGTCGTATCAGGGAACCATTAATTTGGATATATTTTTGTCTGTCACGAACCGAATCTGGTCGCCTTCAAACTCGGCACCCGACCCGGTCCATGGCAAGAACCGAAGGGCGTTCCCGATCCCCACGGTCTGGCACAAGTGCCCGAGTATCATAAAATGAAAATTGGGAACGATTTACCCGAGTTTATAAACATAAAACAACAAAAGAATCCAATGAAACAAATCTGGATTTTTCAAACCAAACAATCTTTTACAAAAATTCAGAACTGAATTACATGGCTTAAAACAACTCAAAAGGTCTATACCAAAGTTAAAAATCCAAATAAGGACAGCCCAAGAACCCTCATGGCAAGGGGCACCTCCCATAAGCCACCTCCACAAGACTTCACCACCAAGGACCTGCTAGAAACCCGAACCACTGGAACAAAAAAAACTGTACCCAACCTGCGACAAAAACAACCATGTCTACTTACACCCAAGGGTGTAAGTAGGGTGTGAGCCAATGCCCAGTAGGATACCACCACTAAGAGATTCCATGTGATAAACATTTAAAGATGAAAAGCATGCAAGTTTTCAAAAACATGAAAAGCTAGTTACAATTTCTAAAAGATGCTACTTTGAATAAAAACAGTTTTTAAGTGGGCTATCATTAAGAATCAACACTTTTAAAAAAATGTCAACACTACTGAATTTTCCAGACAACTATACCGTATGCCGACGGTAAGTACAAAGTAAACAATGAGCACAAGAAATAGGAAGTAACACCTAGGCACTAGCTAGCTATGGGTCCCAGGTACCTCGTATCTCGGTGAGAGTAACCATCACAAATATCCATTCTCGTTCACGATCCACTAGTAGGGAACATACCCATAACCTAGTGGTCCCCAATCATCATCATCATAGTTTAGTTAGAGTTGTAAGCGTCAATCTTGCTAAGTGAAACTGAGGCCAAACCCCACGGATTCACTAGCATACTAGTACACGTCCACCCACCTAGATACCCAGGTTTTCCCCTTGTGCTCAAACATGTTCAACACATCAAGAAATTTACATTGAACATGAAAATATCATATACACATCACAAATTCACCAAAAAGCCCATATGTATACCACACAAGTCACAAAAAATACATTTTTCATTCAAAATGATTTTGAAATCCGAATCACACCAAAATAGCCCACAACACATTTCACATTTCTTCAACACTTCCACAAAACCATTAAACAATTTTATAAAACAATTATATGATATTTAAACTCATATAACAGCCCACACACATGGAATATAACACTTCTTTCATATTCAAAAATACAATTTTTCACATCACACTCACACAAAACACTCCACATCACTTTCACATCACTTTCACTCCAAAATATATCCTTAAAACAATTTAATAAAATATTTACAAGATGATACATATCACATAGCAGACTTTTCACAAATGAAATGGACCTTTTAAAAATATACTCCTACCAAAACAGTTTGCTGAAATAGTTTCACCTATTACACAACCCAATAAAGCATTCAAAACTTTCATAAAAAAATTATAAAGAGTATACCCAAACTTTGCACATAAAATCCATTTCAAAAATCTCTTTTCAAACCAAAAGCACACCAAGACCCTACCAAAACAGAATTGGCAGCCCAATAAACATGAAATAATCCACATACAAATGTTATATAATCACGTTGAATAATATCACAAAAGATACCCATGAGAACACACAAATCCATAAAACACTTTCAAGGAGTATAACAAGGTTATAAAAATAAAACCATTCAAATACACCCCATTTTTAGGCCCACATGGAACTATATCATTACCTAACCATAATTTTCAGCCCCTTTCAATAACTAATAAATCACTTCCACATTTTACAAAACTACCACAAGATATAACACATGAAATACATTTGAAAAATACACACTTCAAGAAAAAATGTAACTCTAAAAACAAATGCTTTACTATTGAAACCAAAAATGGTTTTCACATAATTCACAGCACATAAGGAAAATTCAAAATTATTTAATCAAGCAAACTAACTCATCATTAAATGGTTACCCACGGAATCACCTACCGAATGTGTCGAAACCCTCAAAACTTGGTGCGAAACCTTAAGCGCACCACCGTTGCACCAAAAGGAATACAAATCCAGACCTAAACCACAAAAATTTACCCAAAAGAAACCAAATCATACATTAGGATCAAACCCCAACTTCTGGACATTAGGAACTTCAAGAAAAAGGAAATAAAACTAAAAGAGGATGGAAGGAACCAAGAAGGAATTCCCTTACTTGAAATATCTTGAAGGAATCGGCCCCAATGCACACTATAATGAATCAACAAGTACCCAAAACTGGTATGGAGGTTCTAAGGATTCACATTAGGTCATGTGGGGACTGAAATGGGGGAAAAAGGATGAAAAATGAAGGAGTTATGAAAGGATCAATTTACCTCTCCAAATCTGCCCTATTTTTGAAACCTTAATAAGTTCAGTACTAAATCGCGATGAAGAAGAGCTCCAAAGAGGGGAGAGAGAGCTTGGGCGCGTGTCTGGGTTCAAGGGGCGCATATGAGGCTTTGAATCACCGAAAAATACTTAAAACTGAATAAGTTATTAATTAATCAAATATTATTTTTAAAACTGGAATTGGGCTTTCGGGAAGGCCCAATCCCTTAAATAAAAACCAACATAAACCTTGGTTATGGATTTCCAAAGGCTCCAAATTTTAATTGTGGTCTTAATATATCAGGGGAGGACATTTAGGAGTTGGAATGAAGGACAAATATTAAAAAATGAAAAAGTTATAAAGGAAACAAATTTTATTTTTAAATCTGGAATTGGGCTCGCGGTTTGGCCCAATTCATGAAAACTCATTTATTTCTCCATAAAACCATTGGAAACCATCCAAAACAAAAAATGAAAGAAAAAAAAAATGAAATTTACCTTCAAAATAATTCATGTATGTGACATTTTCTAACATTTGAAACTATATTGGTATTGTAATTATGTAATTATAAATGAAATAATCATAATGTTTTTTGATATCATGATGTTATTTTGAAACACCATTGACTACAGTCAACACACCAAAATTGTTACAAATAAATTAACCGAACAACCCCATGAAACCAGCGTAATCCGGAACTATAAAAAAATAAATAACAAATATTATCAAATAATATTTCCAAAACTAAAATTTTTAATTAGGTTTTCACTATTTATTTAATGAAATTAATTTCATTATTTAGGAACTTCTGTGAAAGTGAACAATTCTTACAGACATAAAGGTAAGTGATTCTTTAAATGACAATAACTTTTGGTCACACAATCACTTTATTTTTCTTTATTTTCCTTTTCATTATTATAATGTATATATATACATAATATATATATTTGTGTGTTTTATTTATATATATACCTAGTAAAATTTAACTCCATCTTTTTTATGAAATTTCATTTCTACGTTATTTTCAATGTTTTCTCTTTTAATTGAGCTTAATTTTTGTTTGGGAACTCCCCTTTGTCTGTAACAATTTCAAGTATTATCCCCCATAAAATGTTTTAAACATGAATTTTTTTATAAAAAAAATTCTTTTATGAATAAAGTTCTTATTTTTATTATAGTTTTAAAGGATTTTTATAAATATTACTTTTTAAAAATTCTGTGACTCTTTCCAAAAAACATCCACTTAGAAGTTCTAATTTATTCTTACATCTTTTATTTTTTTAAAGAATTATTTCCAAAAATATCTAACATTATTCAAGACCTATGTATATTTTTGATAAAAGTTAATATAAAAAATATCTTTATTCCATTATCACATTGTAATCCACATTATATAACATTCATTTATTCCTAAAGACTAAATTGTGAAACCTAATTTATTCTATTGGGTTTTATCATGCTTGTGACTTATTTATGGTTTCTTTTTTCCTTTTTTGAACACATTTTTTTTAAATATTATAATGGCGATCATTCATTATTTTGTTTGGATATTTTATATCCCTCAAATACGTTTTTTAATGTTAATTTCCATGATATGACTTGTATATATCACAAATGGTTAGACTAATCGTACTTTATATAGTGTACGAGTTATTAGAATAAGAACACTATATGTTGTGCAAAAGTGGTTAGCCTAATTACACTATGTTTTGATGCTTTTTATCCATAAAATATCATTTTTATGATATATGATATCCAATATTATGTTGTCTTGGTGGCTAGCCTTGATATATGCTTATGATGTCATTGTTTCCAATTTAGACACATACTTATGATTCCACAATCTTATGATTTCATTTCCTTATTCTATATTTTCAGAGTTATAGTCATTCTCATTATAATATCACGTTGCACCTCTTCACTCTAATGTTATGATTTATTGTCAAGTTTTTCCTATTACTAATCATCTTAGATCACCCTTTAATTTATATATTTTTCACCACAATATCCTGTAAAATTATAAAATAAAAATTGAAGTTAAGAGTAATATGTTGAGTTTTAAAAAAATATGTTTATTTACATTTCTGATGATTTATTTATGTACCTAATCCTACAAATACACTTGAACTCAACATAATAATATTTTAGTTGTTGGTAATGTCACATACATGACTTCTTTTAAAAGTATTTTTCATTTAACTTCCATATTTGCATTATTGTGTGGGTTTTTCGTATATTTTGGGGGAAATGGTGTGTTTTCAAAATATGGGCCAAACCATGAACCCATTTACAAATTTAAAAATATTTTTTTTTGGTTATATAAATCCTTCATTTTTCAACATGTTATACCCATTACACATTGTTTCCCTCAGACTTCAGGGATTACCTCCTTTGATGGAAGGTTCAAACATTCTGATCGGTTTCTAACGAGTTTGTTCGTAGAACTGAAAACATCCAATGATTCCACATCCATTTGGACCTACTTTCCAAAGGTAGGTTCTCATTAGTTTGTGTACTGATGATGCTTAGGAATTTTCATTGGCGAGAGGATGGGAGGTCGGACTCATCACACCTTTTTGAGGGGAATTATTGTCTATTCCAGGACTCTCTTTATATATTTAAGTTATGTTCGTGAATCCTTATTGCATTACCAAGTATAAAAATGAGCTTTCCTTTAGATCTAACAATCAATGATCGATATGTAGGAAATTTAGAGAATATTTTATATGTATTAGAGGTTATTCATTGATATAGAATCATCTGTATTTGTTAGAGATTCTTAGTCAATGGTATCCTTTGATACGTAAAAGTCTCTTGGTCATTATGATGACCATGCTAGTTTTAAAGCCACTTAGTGGGGAACTTGAAGTTTATTGTCATTCAGAAGGACATGGATTATTTCAGAGTTGGGATCGAATCCGCAGATGGGCTACCTACGTTTCCTTTGTTTAGAAAAGGAATCAGAACCCTTGTAGTTCGAGTAAAGGAGTATGATGTTTATGATTGATGGATCAAAGAAGAATCTCATAATTACTTTTACACTCTAAGATCACGTGAGTCATGCTCGATGTGGGAAACAATAGGTATTGGTAAAAAGCAGACAATTGTGCCATGAAATATGCAATCATAAGAAATAAGGTGGGACTTATGTATGTATGACTGCCAAGATAAATGAAGATATGGATTTACCTCAGGGAGGAAATCCAGGAATAGGGTCCATAAAGGTATATGTGCTTCATGGAGATTTGAATACTCTATCTTGGGGCTTACTTCTGAAAAGGATGCCCAAATTTAGAGAGGACTTATGATTGGGTTTTTACTCCTGAGAAAGAATCCCAGATCAAAGGTAAATTAGGACTGGTTAAGAGGAATTAAGACTTGGGATTTCTTTTGAAAAGGAGGAACAGGTTAAGAGACTTAAAAAATCAAGGGACTTGGGGCTTACTCTTGAGGAGGATTCCCAAATTAGGGGACTAGGTCTTACTCTTATGGAGGATTCCCAACTTAAGATAATTATGGTTGGGGCTTACTCCTGATAAGGATGCAATAATTTGAGAATTATGACTGGGGCTTATTCCTGAAAAGGAGGACCAGTTTAATGAGTACTTGGGGCTTACTCCTAAAGAGGATGCCCAAATTTAAGAATTATTATTGGGGTTTACTCCTAAAAAGGAGGCCCAGGTTAAGAGAATTATGGTTGGGGATTACTCCTAAGGAGGATTCCCATATTAGGGGAGTGGGTATTACTCCTGAAAAGGATGCCCAGATTTAAGAATTATGAATGGGGCTTATTCCTAAAAAGGATGCCTATATTTGATACTGGGGCTTACTCCTGAAAAGGAGGACCAGGTTAATGAGTTCTCTCATCATAAAGGATGAGGTTGAATGAATGAAATCTCAATCTTAGTGACATAAATATGTGCAAATCACTAGGTTTTGAGAGATATTCCACAGAGTTCCTTTCAGATAAGGAAGTAAAATCAATAAATCAAGCCATAAATGGCTTTGAAGAGTATCTTGAAGACTAAATCATGAATAGGAGAGGTTGAATGGATTAATATGGGTGGAATGGGCAAGAAAGGCAACCAAAAAGGCAAGGGCACATAAGTCCTGGTAGGTTCGCATGTACTGCCTGGGCGCGCAAGTCCTGGTCGCGCAGGTATACGTGCGCGACACATGGGTACATGCGTGATGGTTAAACAGCAGGGTAACACTTGAGCGACTCTTGGTTAAATCCTTTATAATCCTCTTGAGGTTCTTCCAGAAGAGGGGCGCGCAAGTTCTGTTGAAGGAGTAAGGTGGCGCGCTAGTGTGGCCATTTCCCTTAAGGGGTGGCCATTCAGGCGCGCAAGTGTTGATGAGATTCAACACTTAAAGCCTTCCTCCCCCTCTTTAGATCTTCTGTTCTAGGTAATAAATTACTTTATAAGTGTTTCGGAAGCTTTGAGAAGAGACTAGGGCGCCGGGAGCTCAAAAATGAGTTTCTAGATAAATTCCTCTTTTTTCTGGGGGGCCCACATGGTCTATTTATAGGCTGGAGAAGACCCCAGGTGGTTATCCTTTGGGGTGCTCATGTCACTTGCATGACCATTAGGTATCGCGCAAGTGAACTTGTGCGACCATGAGGGAACTTGCGTGACCTATGGGCAATGTTCTCTTTGTTCATCCCTTTGTCGCTTTTTTTGATGTTTCTTCAAAGGATGAATCAATTTGGACTAAGGTATTTCCCTTTTCCAATCGTTTGTACTCTGTGAAAAAACGGAGCATCAACAAAAGTCCCCCCTTAGAGTTGGATCCGAAAGAAATGAGGATGTGACTCTGAGGTGAGAAGAAACAATAAATTTTCCAGTTTAAAGCCATGCATGTCAGACATAAAAGGGCTAATGTTTAAGGTTGAAATAGCTTTGACTGAATGAATTATAATTGACTCAATTCCTTGGCAATTCATTTGAATACATATTACCAAACTAAAGTATGAGGGAAAACATGTAAGCTATGACCTAAGAATATTTGAATCTGAGGAATGACATTAAAAAGAGCTAGAAGGCATTAGAAGAAGTAGTTTCCAAGAATGAAGTTACCATTATTTAAAAAACCTGTTAGGGGGTTGAATTATATAGGGCCACCTAAGGTCATTGGCTGCATAGTTAAATAAATAGTATCTTTTGGCTAACAAGTCTGTTATGTAGATTGTTTATGCAAGGCCGCCTATGGGCACATGCTGCAGAGTCAGGCAAAAGAACTCTAAAAAATTTACCTTTATACTACTAAAAGCCAGTGAAAGTTTGTGGAGATTCAAATCTTCCAAAGTATAGAGTTTGTTGTATGTAAAGTGGTACTTGAATATGGATAAGATATTTCCAAACAAGTTTATCGAAGAACTGGATGAATATCACTCCTACGAAGGTCTGACCCAAAGGTAGGGAAGGATAATTTAAACCATAGACTTGAATACTTTCAGATCATGAAAAAGGATATGGGACAAATATGTAAAGGATGGCTATTTTTGTGGATCCCTACATACTTTCATTTAAGACAAATAAGGACAAAAGAGTCATTCTTCCTAAGAATGAAGTTACCACTATCCGACAAACCCGTTATGGGGTTGAATTATGCAGGGCCACCTAAGGGAATTGGCTGCATAGTCAGATAATAGTATCTTTTGACTGAAAAATCTGTTATGTAGACTGTTTATGCAAGGCCACCTATGGGAACGTGCTGCATAGTCAGGCAAAAGAATTCTCAAAAGTTTGACATTTTTGTGACTAGAAGTCGTGAAAAGGGTTATGAAGATCTGAAAATATTTAAGGTTAGTATTGTGACACATAAATATGGGTATTGTCCAATGTATATAGAGATACACAGATCAATTATAACCATAATCATGTTGTGGATGGGTCCTGAATTGAAATGTTGGACTTCACTACGTATCCCATAAGGATGAGAATCAATCCATACGTAGTTCTTAAACTACAGTTTAACGTCTTGTGGGACAAAAGGATTATAGATCTCAGTTTAGGGTCATAGTGCTTGGACCATTGTAATAAATACACAGTGTGTGTTTTCATGGGGACTTTTTAGCCAAGGGATTGAATATGGAATTTGGGGTTAGGCCCAATGACTTGGGGCCGGATTTTAGGGACACTCGAACATTCCTACGTATCCCATAAGGATGAGAATCAAGCCCACGTAGTTCTAGAAATACCTTCTATACAAATTTGGTTCGTACATGTGAATAGTGAAAGGAGACTTTAGTGCAATGATGGTTTAACCCAAGATAAAAGGTTCGGGCATTTCCATGTATGCATGTAGTCTTTGAAATGAAACATGATTGAAAAATCAATGTAAATAATGGTTCCCTGTCAGGAGAGGGTATCAAAGAATATTGTAGTTTATTGTCATACTGGAAAAAAGTGATGTATAGTTTAACGTCATATAACGAGGACGAAAGTGAACCAATGTAAAGATATTGATTCTAGGGGTGGTTCCACGAATCAACATCTTATGAGATGGAGATGAACCAATGTGAAGGGATTGATTTTGGGCTTGAACCTTGGGAGGTTGCCTACGTACCGACCCTAGAAGGCAAGGATCAAAGTCCGCGTAGTTCAATTAGAGAATGAATTAACGATCAAGTTGTTCATGGGGACAAAGACCTAAAAAATGATGATGGGACTTACACATGGTTAGTATCCCAGAGAGCGTGTTATGGTTGAGGTTTGATCTAAGCTCATGTGAGTCATACTCAGTGTGAGAAACAAGAGGTAACAACAAACTTAACAATGCACAATTTAATGTCATGCAAGACATTTAAAGGGACTATGCAGTTTAAAGTCTTGCAGTTAAGACTATTAGCGCTGCATAGTTTAATGTCATGTAGCAGGGACAAAGTACAGTTTAATGTCATGTAGGACGTATCATGGACTTTTTGTACAGTTTAACATCATGTAGTTAGGACGTTGGGGACAATATAGTTTAACATCATGTTGGACGAAAGGGGGACTGTGCAGTTTAATGTCATGCAGTGGGGACAAAAGAGTACATCATTTAACGTCATGTTGGACGAAAAAGGGATGATACAGTTTAGCATCATGTTAGACGAATGTGAGAATAGTTTAAGGTCATATACATGGACCGTGGATGGTGCAGTTTAATGTCATCCTGACGGTGGTGTAGTTTAAGGTCATACATGACCTTTGATGATTATGTAGTTTAACGTCTTTCTGAACGTAAGGGACTTTTATACAGTTTAGAGTCATGTAGTTAGGACGTCACAGTTTAACCTCTTGCTGGACATAAGTTACTTGCAAATAGTTTAGGGTCATATGCATGGACTGTTGATGATTTAGTTTAAGGTCATACTGGACCATTGATGTAGTTTAAGGTCATACTGGACCATTTAGGGAATTTTTTCACAGTTTAATGTCGTGTGGGATGAAAGTAAAAATAGTTTAAGGTCATATGTATGGACCATGGATATGCAGTTTAATGTCATGCTGGATGGTTTTGCAGTTTAAGGTTATACCAGATCATTATTTAGTTTAAGGTCATACTGGACCTAGTTGCATTTTAAGGTCATACTGGACCTTTGATGTATTTTGTGTTTATACAAAATACTTCTTCAAAAATCTGGCATTGGTTGGAGTAGTGATGAGTTCTCCATCCATCGAGATTAATGAATAAGCTCCATTAGTGTAAACAATATGTATTAAGTAAGGTCTTTCCCATTTTTGATCAAGATTGGGAGGTTTCTTTCCTTGTATCATTGGAGTTCTGAGAACTAATACCAATTCTCCCTGAGTGAATGAACTAAGACGAACTTTTTTGTTAAAATCTCGTGCTATTCGATTCTGATAGACTTCCAAGTGGTGGAAAGTGCACAATCTTTTCTCATCTAACCGTTCCAATTCATTCAATCGCTTTTGAGATTGTTCATCTGTAGATGATTGATCACAAATGGCTACTCTGAGCGAAGGCAATTGAAATTCAATGGGAATGATGTCTTCCGTTCCATATACCAGTGAATATGGAGTTGACCGAGTTGCAGTGCGGTTGGTAGTTCGATAAGAACATAAAGAATGAAAGAGTTTATCAGGCCATGAATTCTTATCTTTATCCATCATTTTTTGCAGTATATTTGATAGAGTCTTGTTGAAAGATTCTATCTGGCAATTGGACAATGCATGATACCGAGATGAATGGTTGGATTTGATGTTGTATTCTTGATACAACTTCTTCACCTCGGATGAACTGAAGTTGGTGCCATTTTTTGTCAATATGGTATGAGGGACACCAAATCTGGTAATGATGTTAGACTTGATGAAGCTAATAATGCATTTATAACTGACTTCCTTGAGAGGTATTGCTTCTTCTGATTTTGAAAAGAAGTCAGTAGCATTAAGAATGTACTTAAACTACTTGGCCGTAGCCAAAGGGTAGGGTCCCACCACATCCATTCCCCATGTGGAAAATGGCCATGAGTATTTAGGTTTATGAAGAAACTCTGTTGGTTGATGAATGATGATGGCATGTACTTGGCATGAATGGCACTTCTTTGTGAAATCAACACAATATTGTATCATTGATGGCCAAAAGTACCCAAGCCTTCGAATCTGATCCGACAGTCTATGTCCAGACTAGTGGGCACCACAGACTCCTGCATGCACTTCTTTCATGACCGCCCTTGTCTCTTCACCATCAATGAATCTGAAGAGAACTCCATCAAAACCATGTTTGTAGAGAATTTTCTCTAGGTGATCTGGGCTATCATAAAGAGTAAAATTGACCACACGTCTCTGGATTTGTTATTTTTCGGCTCTATCAGGTGGAAGTATTTTATTTTAAAGGTATTCCCTGATAGGTGAAATCCATATTGTAGTATGACCATATGGTTCGGGAATGGGACTAATTTCATTAATTTCCTCTGTTCTGATTCGAACATGAGGTTAAATTGCACGACGGTGGGCAATACTGATGGTTGTCTCATCCCGATTTGGATCTTCCAGTGTTGTGGCTATATTAGCCACTGCATCATCTTGAGCATTTTGTGATATTGGGACATAAGAAAATGTTGGTTCCAAATGGAATTCCGCCATTAACTCTCTGACATAATCATACAAAGGGATTAGTTATTCTTTTCTGATGGCATAATCCCCATTGAATTATTTGATTACCAGGTCTGAATCACCTTTCACCTTTAAGTGATTCACTTGTGCTTGAAGCGCTAATTCCAATCCTATGATGAGAGATTGGTATTCTGCTTCATTATTGGTACCACCTTCCCACAATAAGAAGGAATAAGGTAACACTACCTTTTCTGGAGAAATGAGAACAATTACTAAGACAACTTTGTTGAATTTAGGATTTTCTATTTTCCTCCCTATTGGACTTCTAGAAGAACCATCAAAATACATTTCCCATGCCTGAGGAATTTCTTGAATAGAGAAGACTTACTCATCAAGGTGTTCAATATCTGAAGATGTGTCTTCCAATGAAGGGTGTTCAGCCAGGAAATCAGCTAGAGATTGGCCCTTTATCAACTTTTGAGACACATACTGAATGTCGAATTGCTGCAAAATAACTGCCCACCTTTCCATACGTCCTGTAAGCATTGGACGACTAAGGATAAATTTGAGCGGGTTATTGCGAGATACCAATTGGACCTCGTGATGTCACATGCAGTGTCTCAACTTATGAACTGAAAATATTAATGCCAGGTAGCGCTTCTCAATACTTGAATAACAGGTTTCTGCTTTATGCATAGTTCGACTGAGATAGTAGAGGTTGTTTTCATTCCCAGCATCATTCTTCTGAGCAAGAAAGGCACCCAATGATCGCTCTAGAGCTGTCACGTAGAGGATAAGTGCACTTCCTTCAACAGGTGGCATGAGTATCGGTGGACTCAAGAGGTATTTCATGAGAATATCGAATGCTTCTTGACATTCTTCAGTCCACTGGTAAGTGACTCCCTTCTTCATCAATTTGGTGAAGGGTAAACTTTTGCCTGCTAAATTGGTGATGAAACACCGAATATAGGATAAGTTTGCTTGAATTCCTATTAATTATTTCAATTTTTGAGGAGGTGACATACCATGTATTGACTTGGTCTTCTCAGGATCGACATCAATACCACGATGGTGTACAAAAAAGCTGAGAAAATTTCCTAAGGTTACCCCAAAAGCACATTTTAAGGGGTTCATCTTCAAATTTTGTTGTCGAAGCTTGAGGAATATGACTTCCAAATAATCCAAGTGATTAGAATGTTGTTTATATTTAACCACCAAATAATCTACATAGCATTCAAAAAACGTCCCTAATAAGGGTTTGAAGATACGATGCATGGCACGCTGATATGTTGCACCTACATTCTTTAAGCCAAAGGGCATTACCCTGTAGAAAAACACACCTTGAGGGGCTCTGAAGGCTGTGGATTCCTCATCTTTTGGGGCCATTTGGATATGATTATACCTGGAATATCCATCCATGAAGGAAAGTGCTTTATAGCCAGCTGTTGCATCAAATAAATGTTCTATAATAGGAACTGGGAAATCATCCTTAGGACAATGCCGATTAAGATCTCTGAAATCGATGGAAACTCTAATTTGTCCGTTCTTCTTCTTTATAGTGAAAATTTTGGCCAACCACTTGGGATATTGAACTTCTCTGATGAAGTTAGATTTGATAAGCTTATCCACTTCAGCTTCAATTTTGGAAGCATAAGTTGGGTGTGTTCTTCTCGCGACTTGCTTAAATCCTCAATGTTCTTCTGGTAAACCCAAATGATGAGTAGCAACATCAGGATCAAGCCCGGGAAATTCTGTATAGTTCCAAGAAAATATACCTCTATTTTTCTTTAGAAAATTAAGATTCATCTCTTTCTCTTCAAGGGTAATGGCTAAACTGATTAAAGTGGGGTGTGGATCTTCTTTTGTACCCAGATTTATTTCTCTGAGTTCATCCACATTGGTAGAGATACCCTCTTCAAATGTTGGAGGAGCATCTCTGAGATCTTCCTCTTCTTCTTCTTCATGTATTATTTCTTTTATTTCTACTTGCAAATTAGATGATAAAGAAGAATTTTCATGATCATAAGAGATGTCAAAATTTTCATATCTTGAAGAAGAAGCTTCCATTTCTGATCCGATTGATGATGAAGGGTATTTTTTGGGTAATAAAGAGGGGATGATGGATTGAGAGTCAACATCATTTTTCAACTCCGATGTTGATATAACTTCTTCTGGCCTAATTGGAGAAGTATATACTTGTTGTATTTCAGCAGATGAAATGAATACATCACCATTTGTGCTTTCATCGCTGCTTGGCGGGTTACCAATTTCTCCCATGTTTTCCGGCTCGATTACCGGAAATGACATTATCGATCTTTCCATAAGAGTATTTTGATTTGAGTCTATCTTGTCAATTTTATTGATACGCAACACATAATCTGTACTCACATGTGTAAACAGATTTACAGGAACCTTCTCTAAACCATATGGAGCATTAACTTTGGTAATCTCCTTTTTTGTGGATTTCTCCCTTCCCTTCATGTGATAGAATTCCACCTCAATGTATTGAGACTCACATGTCTTGAATGGGGCCTTATCACCATATAATGTCCCAACATGACCATCGAAACAATATTTGAGAAATTGATGGTATAATGACAGGATAACTGCATGTTGATGTAGCCACGGTCTTCCGAGGAAGATGTTAAAGGCTGAGTCTTGATCAACAACCATGAAATATGAATTGGATATAAGATCTCCAAACTGAGTTCTAAGTGTAACTTCGCCCAGTGGTTCTTGTTCATTTTTATCATATCCTTGTAACATCATGGTAGAAGGAGATAAATCAGATTCCGTGAGGCCCAATCGACGAAGTGTACGAATGGGCATGAGGTTGACTCCTGAACCATTGTCAATGAAAGATCTTCGGACGTCTACGCCATTGACCTTTACAGATAAGTACAAAGGTCTAACATGTCCATGCACAATATCATCTTCATCTTCATTAGTAAAAGATATTATTTCATGGAATTTTGCTGGATTATTCTCTATGTGATAGACTTCAGCTGCAGCAATTTCAGTTTCAAACTCATGAGGACTTGACAAAGCCTCGATGAGTGATTCGCGAAGATCTTTTGACAGATTTGGAGCATCCAGAATTGATAACATGGATGGTACATGTGCCAAGTGTTTCAATACATCATATTTTTGATCCATAGGATTGTGTTTCCCAACAGGAATATGTGGTTTAGAAGGTACCTTGGAAGTAGATGTTTTGGAAGTTTATGCATCTTGTATCGGGATAGGAGTTCACAATATCCTTGGTTTTGGAAGATTAGACCGATTAGATCCATTTACTTGATGAGAGGAAGAAGATGGAACCTTCAACCGGTCTTCCAAAATAATTGTGCCAGGACTGAATTTTCTATTGGTAGAAGAACTTTTTTGTTCTTGCGGAGCTCGCTGAAGGGAACTACCATGAGTTTCTGCTACATACGAAGTTCTAGCTGGGGTAAAATTGGAATAGTGGCTTCTGAAAGATCCACATCTTCCCCTGTATCTTGAGCCTCTAGAACTTCCTCTGATTCCCCTGTTTGATACAAGGAATTTAGGCTCATCAAAATTGAAACTGTGACTAGCATATGGATCTATTAATTGAATCATATTAACAGAACCGAAGATTAACTCTTTGTCTGATGAAGACTCTGCCTGATTAGCCTGTTTAGGCTGTGCCGTTTGGTGGGGCGGTGCCCGTGGCTTTCAAGTAGATGGCATGAAGTCTTCCAGAGTCAAAGACAACTTAGGGTTTGACACATACTCATCTTCTTCTGATTCTTTTTCTTTCTTTGAATCATGCCGTATCTTTGAGGAATTTCCCTATGATGAAGAGGGTTTTTTCACAACATTCATGGGAGAAGACACAATCGGTTTCTTTAATTGTGTTGGAAAAATAGAATGATTTCAGTTGATTGTCTTTCTGACCATCCAATCATCATACTTCTGTGCATTTTTTCTTTTTACTTCTTTCCATTCACCTTCCTCCTCTGGAACTGTCACAATAACACATGCTACCTGAGCTGAAGGACCTTTCAATTTGACTTGTCCCGAGTCGACCATCTTTTGCAGGAGGTCTTTGAAGACAAAACACTCCTGGATGGTTGCCCTAACATTTGATGAAAGGTTCAATAATTTGGATTCTCGTCATCTCCTTTCTTGTTTGGCCTCTTGGGAATTGGAAATTGAACCAGATTATTTTCCAGAGCCGAAATGAAGTAACCAAGAACTTGTTCATTTCAGAAAGAGTATGTTTTGCTCTTCAGATCCTCAAATTTTTTTCGTCTTTGATCTATTTGATCATATGGATGAAACGAACTTTGTTGTTGGTGCTTAAGAGGTGGGGCCCTTCGAGAAGATGAATTTTTTGAAGTAGAAACGGGTACAGGTTCTTGTTTAAGCATAACTGTAGCAGTTTCTGCTTTACCCTTTCTCCTTTCTGGAGCTGATGTAATTACACGAGATTTAGCCTTAGCCTATATAAGGGAGTCTTCAATATGCTGAGAGATTGAAGTAAGGTCTCGAAACCCTCCTGTGTATTTCACAGGGATCAACGGCGTGCGTAATTATTCACGCAGATTTGCCACAGAGATTGGCAACAGTTCTTCTTGAGGGAGTTCTAATCATAGGGAATATGTTAATCCCTTCCAGCGAGCAATGAATTCCGAGACCCTTTCATTCTCCCTTTTCTTACAGTTTGTAAGATCAAAAACCGTTGTCTTTGGAAAAGATGAGCTGAACTGAAGAAGGAATTATTGACGGAGATCTTCCCATCCAGTAATTGATCGGGATTGCAATCTTGTATTCCAGACAAAGGCTGGTCCTTGCAAGGTCCATATGATGCATATGAGTTTTACTGCTTCTTGCTGCTCTGGAGTTCCCATCATAGGACCACAAAAAGACATGTAATGCGTCAAATGTTGTTCAGGGTCACCTGATCCATTGAAAATAGAGAATACATGGTTTCCAAAACTGGATGGAGGAGAGATTGAATCTACCCGTTCAGGGTAAACTTTCTTTTCTGGTTGAACCTATGCACGTTTCCCTTCCATAGTTTCTAACCGAGCTATTAATGATTCAATAGTAGTTATTAACTTTTGAGAATCATTTGGTTGAACTCGGACATGGGTAGGTGTAATGACTGGAGCTTGGACAGATGTGGTAGTTGGTGCTGCAATCGATGGTAGCACTGCCAACTGTTGTTGCACTTGACCCATAGGATTAGACCTGTGAGGGTGTACTGATAGATGAGGATATTCTTGATCCATCTCAGTAGCTGCAACAAATTCCTTTGGCTGACTGACTCCATCACGCTTAAGAAAAAGGCTACTCTAAAGTAGTTCTGCATTCAACCTTCTTAGTTCCTTTATTTCTTCCTCCTGATGTGAAAACCTTTTCTCTAGTGAGAGCGATTGGCCTTCTCCAGAGGAAGGATATGTAACCTAATTCATTCCCCTAACTTTGATTGATCCTTTTCGGAGAGGGATAAGTGGATTACTCGAAGGATTACCTAGGTTCTGAGTAACCCTTTGATTTCGTGTACCATACCTTCTTCATTTGTTTCGGTGCATACATCTTCTTGAGCAGGAACCTCTTCATTTGAGTCCCCTGAGTGAGCCTCATCTGGTGGATCAGCAACAATGGCATTGATGACATTGATTGATGCATAACGCATCGCATACCTTCTCTCAGCATTTCTGTGATATTGTCTTCTTCCATTTCATTAATGATACATTTCCTTTTGTTGATTCTATTCCTCAGGAATTTCATGACAAACCGTAATTTGGAGGGAATCTCCTGATAATTTGGCTCTTCGTTCCTCTTGAGGCTTCTTCCCCAATCGAGAAAAGATCGTCTTTATCTGAGGAGGGGATTGATGATTTGAAAAAGTCTACAGTCCGGCGGACTAGGGATGTTCCTGTTGTTACCGCTCAACTCCTAGAATCCTATTTGTTGATTCTGAGGGTTGGTTTAAAAGAGTCCACAGTCTGGAGAGATGGGGTGGCTCTTGAAATTCTATGTCTGAGACTTTCTTAAAATCTCTCATGATCTTGCGAACCTTAGTCCAAAAATTAGCTGGATGAATTAACATGTATCCACTTTTATCACCTGGTTCAAAAGACCGTTGTATAATTTCTGACACTTATGTCACTTGGTGATGTGCTTGCTCCAAACGAGAGGCCTGTTCAATATTCTCATTTTATTGATGTAGGAGTAATTCAACAACTTGTTCTCTGTATTCATGCTTTTGAGAGGAACTAGTTGAGCCACGTTCTTGGAAAATCTTTTGATTACAAACAAAGCCTAGTATTTGTGGCTAGCCATGGGCAATAACATTATATTACACCATTTTTGGCGGGCTTTGCTGACTGAAGAGCACCGTGAAATGCAGTGCTCCATGAACACCCCATCCACTGACATGAATACCAGATGGGGCATTGGCAATTAACTGGAACGACTTTTTTAGTGCGCCAAGGCATGAACACTGAAGGGATCTCTCCAAATTTTCAGCCTTTAGATATTGAGAGACTAATAGAGATGCCAAATCAATCTGACATTGTAACCCTTCTATATTTTTAAGATGATTTTCATATTTATCATAAGATAATACTTTATTTTTCAACTGAAAAATGGTTTTCCATATTTTTAGATGAATATTATAAATTTCATCTTCTTTCAACATTTCTGAAATGTCATACTAAGAGTCAACCAGAGGCCAAAACATGTCTGGAACTTCACCTTTCGCCAGTTGTTTTCTCATGTTCAGCATTTCCTCTTTATCATTTGATGAAGATTCTTCTACTTAATTTGACCAGAGTTGGTGTTTCCTTGTTGCTTCATCAGATTCGACAATATTGGTAGAGAAATCATTGATCAAAATAGAAGATGCATGACTTAGGGGTGGTTCGGAGAATGAAATACACCCTGGGCTATCTTTTGATTGAGAAAGTATTTCACCTGCTAGCGATGAAGCCTCAGACCTGACTGGTTTTGCATTTTTATGTGCCTCAAGATAAGAGGGCTTTCTCGGCACTACACTGTGCACTGGAGCATTTTCCAGGCAATGTGCATCACTACTGTGGAGAGGACTTTCGCAGCGAAATTCATTATCATGGGGAGGACCACCATGATGGGTTACAGAAAAAGATGAGATCTCTTGCTCCTTGGTCTTCTGACCACACAGAGGGTTCCTGTGGCTCTCATCTGAAGATGAAACTTCGAGATCGACCGAATTGTCATGAAGCAAGCCTTCATGAGGAAGTTTTTGTTAAAGACGTTCGGAATTAATGTTCCCACTATTGGTAAATGAGGGAGTAGAATCTTGAATTTCAACAGATAATTGTCTGAGGGCTTCAAGAACTCCAGCATCGAGCAAGGCCTTGTTACATATTGGCTCTTGATCTGCTGACTGTGCTAGGCGGGTCTTTTTTTTAGACGTCTTCTAACTCGCCATGGAAACCACTTTTTGATGAATGTGGATACTCTGAGTAGGTTTATGTTCCTGATCAAGATAGATGGTCGGGTTAGGCTGACGATCTACACTTAAATCAGGTGTCTGTGCCTGACTTGGTTGTCTGTATGATATGGGGGACTATGCCCCAGAACCCTCTTGGACTGGAAAAGATGTGTGTCTCTTTTACAGAGTGAATTGCTGATGTGTCAATCCACTGGTAGGTATATATTTATGTGTCTTTCCATGAGATGTTACTGAAGCTGTTATAATATCCTGGCAGACATCTAGAATATGAGCAGGGATTTTCTTCTGCTCTTTCACCATTGATAGAATATGCTTGGTAACTTCAGCTGCCGAAATGGGGATATACATCCATTTCGGGCTTGGAGTAGGTGTATGTGCCTGCTCTTGTCATCCATTTCCTGTCATTGAATCCTGACAGTACTCAAGTGTGGGGGAAGAGAGTTGAGTCTGCCTCCTATTTGTTGTCGGGGCTTTCCGACTAACTTCTCCGAATGATACCAAGTGAGACTGTTGGTAGGCTTGATTAGTACTAGTAGGGGTATGTGCCTGCTGATTTCACTTCGCCGAATGTAGTTGACGAGATCCATCATATGTAGTCAGACAAGTCTGCTGACTAGCTGATGATGTATAATAAGTTGTATGTTCCTGCCTATAGTACTCCACTGGAATTTCCTGAAGGGATTGGTGTGATGCTTCCAGAAAAGTCTACTAGACAGCAGAATTAAAACGGTCAGGTGTGTGTGCCTGATCGTTTCTTGCCACCATGTTAGGTTGGTGAACTTCTTCGGAGATTGCAGAGATGAGAATCTGCTCACTGTGGAACGGATTCCGCCTTTGGCGGTTCGTCTCTCTTGCTCGGGTTCGAGGAACCTGAGCTGAATGCCTGGAGTGAGTACCCTCATCATGTTGAGGGCGCACTACTGCATGAGTCTGGTGGCGATTGTTGATGGGAGACCTCGGGAAGGACTCCTGTCTACTTGAATTAAGGCCCTGAGGGACCTGCTCATTCACCTCCCAAGAATATGGGAGTGAATGGTGATTGTGTTCCAGGGATAACGACCTGAAACAGTTGGAGATGGTAGTTAGCACCGCCTGCTTCTTGATCACTGGTCATCGTTGTCCAGACGACCGATGTGAGTTGTTCACTTGGAGGGCTTGTCGGGCAGCCTCCATAGTTGGGATGGTACCCTGTTGACGTTACTCCTTAACCAGTGCATTTGATACCTAGTGTTGAAGATACTGAGTAGGTGATGTCATCCTCAGAGCAGACGACGATCCAGTAGGAGTAGCAGCAGTGGCATTTGCAGCAGCAGTATTCACAGGTGCGAACTTGAGAGCAGCCATTCTGGAAATGCAGATGATCTTGGAAAAAAGAGTGCATGTTTGATATAACAGATGTAATCAAGATAAATTCATCCACTACATCTTTTGGATGAGCACATATGTCAATGATTGTTTTTATTGGACCTATCATTGAGTTTTAAATAGGGGCCTAACAAATAGATATAACATAATTTTAACTTGGTTAAGGATTCACGTCGGGTTCACCATTTTTGTTTCCCTTGGACTTTGGGGATTACCTCCTTTGATGGGAGGTTCAAACATTCTCATCGTTTTCTAACGGGATTGTTCGTAGAACCGGAAACATCCGATGATTCCACATCCATTTGGACCTACTTTCCAAAGGTAGGTGATCATTAGTTTGTGGACTGATGAGGCTTTGGACTTTTCATTGGTTGAGAGGATGGGAGGTCGGACTCATCACACCATTTTGAGGGGAATTATTGTTTATTCCGGGACTCTCTTTATATATTTATGTTATGTTCATGAATCCTTATTACATTACCAAGTACAAAAATGAGCTATCCTTTAGATCTGACAATCAAAGATCGATATGTGGGAAATTTAGAGATTATTTTATATGTATTCAAGGTTCTTCATTGATAGAGAATCATCTGTATTTGTTTGAGATTCTTAGTCAATGGTATCATTTTATACATAAAAGTCTCTTGGTCATTATGATGACCATGCTAGTTTTAACGCCACTCAGTGGGGCACTTGAAGTTTATTGTCATTCAGAAGGACATTGATTATTTCAGAGTTGGGATCAAACCCACAGATGGGCTACCTATGTATCAATTTTTTAGAAAAGGAATCAGAACCCACGTAGTTTGAGTTAAGGTGTATGATGTTTATGATTGATGTCTCAAAGAAGAATGTCATAATTAATTTTACACTCTAAGCTCACATGAGTCATTCTCGGTGTGAGAAACAAGAGGTATCGGTAAAAATCAGACAAATGTGCCATGAAAGATGAAATAATAAGAAATAAGGTGGGACTTATGTATGTATGATTTCCTAGACTAATGAAGATTTGGATTTACATGAGGGAGGAAATCTAGGAACAGGTTCCGTAAAGGTATATGTGCTTCACGGAGATTTTAATACTCTAATTTGGGGCTTACTCCTGAAAAGGAGTCCCAAATTAGGAGAGGAATTATGATTGGGTTTTTACTCTTGAGAAGGAATCCTAGATCAAAGGTAAATTAGGACTGGTTAAGAGGAATTATGACTGGGGCTTACTCCTGAAAATGATGGCAAGGTTAAGAGACTTAATAAATTATGGGACATGGGTCTTACTCTTGAGGAGGATTCCCAAATTAGGGGACTGGGGCATACTCCTAAGGAGGATGCCCAGGTTAAGGGAATTATGGTTGGGGCTTAATCCTGAGAAGGATGCCAAAATTTGGGAATTATGACTAGGGATTATTCCTAAAAAGGAGGCCCAGTATAATGAGGACTTGTGGCATACTCCTAAGGAGGATGCCCAGATTTAAGAATTATGACTGGGGTTTACTCTTGAAAAGAATGCCCAGTTTAAGAGAATTATGGTTGGGGATTAATCCTAGTGAGGATGCCCATATTAGGGGACCGAGGCTTACTCCTGAAACAGATGCCCAGATTTGAGAATTATGACTGGGGTTATTCCTAAAAAAGGATGCCCATATTTGAGACTGGGGCTTACTCCTGAAAAGGAGGCCGAGGTTAATGAGTTCTCTCATCATAAAGGATGAGGTTTAATGAATGAAATCTCAATCTTATTGACATAAAGATGTGTAAATCACTAGGTTTTGAGAGATATTACCAAGAGTTCCTTTCAGATAAGGAAGTCAAATCAAGAAATCATGCCATAAATGGCTTTGAAGAGTGTCTTGAAGACTGAATCTTGAATAGGATTGGTGGAATGGATTAAGAGCGGTGAAATGGGCATGAAGGGCACCCAAAAAGGAAGGGGCACACAAGTCCTGGAAGGCGCGCAGGTATTGCGTGGGCATGCAATTCATGGTCGCGCAGGTATACCTGCGCGACACATGGGTACTTGCACGATGGTTAAAAAGCAGGGTAATACTTGAGCGAATCTTGGTTAAAGCCTTTATAATCCTATTGAGGTTCCTCCAGAAGAGGGGCACGCAAGTTCTATTGAAGGAGTAAGGCGGCACCCAAGTGTGGCCATTTCCCTTAAGGGCTGGCCATTCAGGCACGCAAGTGTTGATAATTTTCAACACTTAATCCTTCCTCCCCCTATTTAGATCTTTCGTTATAGGTAATAAATTAACTTATAAGTATTTCAGAAGCTTTGAGAAGTGATTAGGGTGTCGGGAGCTCAAATCTGAGTTTCTAGAAAAATTCCTCTTTTTTCTGGTGGGGCCCACTGGGTCTATTTATAGGCTGGAGAATACCCCGGGCAGTTATCCTTTGGGGTGCGCAAGTCACTTGCGCGACCATTAGGCGTCCCGCAAGTGGACTTGCATGACCATGAGGGAACTTGCGCGACCTATGGGCAATGTTCTCTTTGTTCATCCCATTGTCGATTTTTTGAGGTTTCTTCAAAGGATGAATCAATTTGGACTAAGGTATTTCCCTTTTCCAATCGTTTGGACTTTGTGAGGAAAAGGAGCATCAACGCACTTCCCAATTGGAATTCCTTGGTATATTAAAACCACCATATCAATTTTGACCCCATATGCATCCATAATAATGACATATTTGGGTTTTTTATTAAGGTGTTGGGCCAGCCCAAAATCCCATTTTATTCTTTTAATATTTTTTCAATTATTTAATATCTCATTAAATTTGTATTTTTTAGTGATTCCAACTCTCACACAAGACCACTATCCCAAGGCGAACCCCCAGGCTCTCCTCCCCCTCTTTGGAGTTCGTTGTCATCGCAAATTTGGGTGAAACATCTACAGATTTCAGAAATCTCCCAGATTTGAAAAGGTAAATTGATTATTTCATAATTCCCTCTATTTTTATTCTTTTTCATCCATTTTTAATGTCCCAGATTTTTCCATGTATTATTTTAATACTATATGGGAATTCTTTCGAGACCAGGCTCTGAGACGGCATGCAGTTCTGAGGCCCGGTGAGCCCGGAACAAGTGTATGAATTTAATTTAATAATTTAATAACATTCTCGTGCTGTTTTCCAGAAAAATTGGAATAACTCCGGAAAGGGTGCTCGGATCAGAAATCTGAGGTCACTATTGTGTTCGAAACAACGATTTTTCCTTAGGCAAGGCCTAACTTCGGCTAGCGCAGGTCGGTGGTGAAATTTGGTTTTTGGACAAACCATAATAAAATATTTAATTAAAATAGTTATTTAAATCCTTGTTAAAACAAAATCTTTAATTCTTTTAAATAGAGATTTCACAGGGAGGGTCAGGGTTACAATTCCCATAACACTGATTTTCTCTAGAGAGCTCTGGAGAAGACCTCCCGACGTGGCAATGACGTTCTTGACGATTTTCGCCAATGACGACGACGCGGAGACCGGGTCATCACCAACGAACGCCGCAGATCTAGGTAGGATGTTTAAATTGTGATTTCATCCCCGTTTTTGATTTCCACGATGAACGCAAACTAATCCACGAACAGATTAGCCTGCAGATCGATCGTTCTTGATGGATGGAATTTTTTGGGAATCGTGGGGATTTAATTCTTGAAATTATTTCTAGTTTCGTTCAACCTCCTAACGGTGATGGACCAAGATCGACACGAACATCGATTGAGGTTCATCCCTCACAATTTGGTGTGTTCTTCTTCCCCAAATTCTCGTGTTATTCATCACGTTCTACGTGTTCTTCGCGAGGATATGAAGGATGGATCGTTCTTCACCCATTGTACAATGAAACGATCTCGAAGTAAAGATCTGGTGTTGGTACAACCCCACGGAGGTGTGGCTGCGGTGGCGACGGACGGATCGAAGTAGATCAAAAGATATCGTTCTTAGAACGATTTCTGCTCGGAGGATCAGATCAGATTTTGGAGCCGATCGAAGGCCAGAAACCCATGGTTTCAACATCACGACATCGAGGCGACCATTGCACCTGAATTTCGCAGCAAAAAAACAATAGAAACGCGATCCTGAAGATCGGCTGAAGCGTGAGGAAGAAGACGGCATTCGAGAAATTTCCTGACTACTCGCCTTGTATTATGGGATACACGACATGTGTTCGTCGGTAGGATTACATGGAGTGTACCTGGGAGTACATAGACACGGGCAGGGTACACGTCCAATGACACGCCGTGTATACCCCTCCCCGGCCAGACCCAACCAGATACATGGGATACCCTGTGTACTAGTACACAGGCAGACGACACTTACACGGACATAGGCCGTGTACGAGCACATGGACAGTTTACACAGAGTGAGCCCCAGGTGCTCGAACACGGCGTGTGTTTATTCTACATTATATGTAGTTACTTTCATCCGACAAGTCGAATGACACGGGCCAGTTAGACGGGCAGTACCCGGGGTCAAGGAAAATGGTCTGTACTTTTTCTACATGCTGTGTAGTTTGGTTTTACATGGCTTGAACGAATGACACGAGCCTTTTACATGGGTAGTAACCAGGGTCAAGGAAAACGACATGTAACCATACTACACACCGTGTAACCTGTATTAAATGACTTGAGACACTTGTCTTCTGTGACTTTAACTAGTTTTCTTAGAGTTCATACCCTTGTTATTTTCCATAAAGGTTTTGGTATCATTTCCTTTACACAGGAGTATGATCCCTTTAGAATAATATCCTGAATAGAGTTGTTGGAATCCCCTATGTGAGACTTAGAGCCGGATCCTCTATTAATTCCTAGAACCCTAGGTAGAGTTCTTTGTATCGACGTGACCAACTTTACCCGGGTGCTGATCCTATGCTTAGCGGATTAGCTCAAACTGAGTTATCTGAATCACCCCATGACTTGGTTGTGATCCTCATTTGAGAATCATGTTCTCAAGGTACTTTTGGAGTGCGTTCTCTCAGAACGAGTACTTTGTATCTTTGTCTTCAGACCTAGGAGTGTGTTCTCCCGGTTGCATGCTTAGTGGAATCTTAGAGCTGGATCCTAGTGGTGGTATTCACGATTTTCGATCGTGCATGAGTATATCTGGATATTCTTGTTATATGTTCGTTAGACATATACTGTTTAGAACTGACTGTACCTTTTTGTTTTGGTATTTTATTTTTTGTATTCCTTTGTGGTTTTGGGGTGTCCTACTAGGTATTGTTATACTCACCCCTGCACAGGATTTTTCCGCACGTGTCGTGTCTTATGAAGATGAGCAAGCCTTTGATAGGATTCTAGGCAGACTAGGACCAGACAGTACTCAGTGAGATCAGACAGGCATAGGTGTGTTCCTACGGCTACAGATTGCCGTCCCATCACCTTTCCTTACAGGTTGGACTTTGTTACGAGCTCTCTTTTTGGTGGGCTTTTACTTTTGGACCAGGGTTTTACATTCTTGTATTTTACATTCCTGTCGTACTCTGTGGTTGGGTTTTATTGTATGCATGCATATTTTCATTTTAGTATTTTTTTACTTTTTAGCTTTGTGGGCTTGGAGATGTGTGTGCGTGTGTACAGGTTTATAGGTAATGCCTCCCATGTTAGTAGTATGCCTACTCGGTGCTAGTCACCAGCCCCTGGCCTATTAAAGGCGGGCTTGGGGAGTTGCAGCTCGAGCCCCACTGAGACGGGTCATGGCAGAGTGGTATCAGAGGTAGTAGATTCTACCATAGGACCGAGAGTTTGTGAGTTGGTTTGGGGAAGCAGTGTTAAGTGGTTCTAGTTCGGCCTTCAGGACAGGGACCCCAGTGTTGGTGCGGTGGCCGACGTATCCATACATCAGGACTCTGATATCTTTCTTTTCGACTCGGAACATGAGAACACTAGTTTCAGGGGATAAAAATGGTACATGCATCATATAATAATGGGTTGTGGTTTCCATGTCCTTCTTGAGTCAGCTCTACAGATATACTCACTGACTGAGATACATCTTGTTTCTTTATAGGATGCCTCCATGACACGCACTCTCTCGGATCCAGCAGCTCGATCATGAGGATGACCCCCTCAGTGATGAAGCCTCGATATAGGGACCAGATCCCCCAGTTTTACCATCGGGTGGTGTGCCAGTTATTCTTACACCTGTGGAGCATTGTTTTGTGCCTACTGTACTAGTGGAGGAGGAGTGAAGGCTGAGCACACTCCAAGAGTTTCATAGAAAGAGACCCCTCAGGGTTCGAGGCGAGCCTGACCCTCAGGCAGCAGAGGACTGGCTTGAGGCAGTGGCCAGGGTCTTGAATTTGGTCAGGACACCAGCAGAACAGATGGTGATCCTGGCAGCGAGCCTTCTACAGGGCTTGGCAGGACGATGGTGGAGTATGGTAATCCAGAACCACGACGAGGTGACACTTACATGGTTGGAGTTTGAGCGTCTCTTCAAATAGGAGTTTTCACTGGTTACCCTGAGAGAAGTACGCATACAAGAGCTTCTTTAGATCCAGCAGGGAACCATGATGGTGGCTGACTATTCATTGAGGTTTACCGACCTCTCGTGATACTCGATGGATATGGTCAGAGATCAGTACTTCAGAGCTCGGACTTTTGAGCGGGGCTTGCGCAGAGATATTCAAGCTAGCATCATCCCTATTAGCATTCCTACTTATGTTGGGGTGCTCGAGTGGGCTCTGGTGTTCGAGAGATTCTTGGCAGAGCAGAGACAGCCGACATATGTCAATAGTGGGAGAGATGGACCAGAGACCTCGACAGCAGGGAGTCGAAGTCCGGGACCCAGGGATGGGAAACGTTTTCAGAGGAGATCCCAAGACAGGGGATCTGCCGTACAGGGTTCACAGTGTGCATCCATCCAGCCTCGAGAGAGGCAATGCTACTCATGTGATGGTAGGGGAAATCTCAATCGAGATTGTCTGACCAACCGTACTACTGACACGGGAGTAGTAGATAGAACACCGAGGCAAAGGCAACGTGTGGAGCAGACAGATCCGCAGGCCGGCAGATGTGGTAGGTGAGCTGGGAGAGCAGTTGGAGGTGGTCGGCGTTTTGACATTTTACCACCACCATGCCCAGAAGGTCCACCCCTTGCTCAGAGAGCTGGTGGATAGAGGCAGGGACAGCTGCAGGCGGCGGAGGCTTATTACCCAGGTACTCCTGGAATGATTAGAGGTACTATCTATGAATTTTCTACTTTGGCTTCCATATTGACAGACACATGTAGTAGTCATTCTTTTCTGGATTCTTATCTTGTTCGAGACCTTGAGAATCTAGTTGAGCCATTGACTCGAAACTTACACTTAGAAACACCGACTGGATATTATTTAGAGATCACACACCTCTGTAGGCAGTGTGACCTAACCCTTGGAGGAGAGAGTTATGATTGGAACTTCTTGGTGGTAGCATCAAGGCCTTATGATGTCATTCTTGGTATGGATTGGTTTTCCACAGTTCATGCCCAGATCGACTGTTTTAAGCGAAGGGTGCGGTGTGTCCGCCGTGATGGAATGAGGTTCTCTTTTGTCGGTGAAAGAGAGAACCAGGCAGTGCAGGATGGACTCGTGCATAAGAGGGCACAACCAATTTCACATCAGTTGGCTAGCCTAGCCCTTGGCACAACAGATGTTATGAGTTTCCAGTTTCCAGTAGTAGTGGCTGAGTACGAGGACGTCTTTCCAGAGGATGTCCCTGTGCTACCTCCCCGTCGGGAGATAGATTTCTGTATTGAGTTGCAACCCGGGATGACACCGATATCAGCTTCAGCATATAGGATGGCTCTTGAAGAGCTTCGTGAGCACATGGTGCAGCTGGATGACTTGTAGAATAAGGGCTTTGGAGACATAGTGTTTCACCCTGGGTCGCCCCAGTTCTATTTTCCAAGAAGGTGGATGGGATCTTGAGGCTATGTGTGGATTACCGGCCCATTAATCAGGTGACCGTGAAGAACCGGTATCTACTACCGAGGATCGATGTCCTATTCGACTAGTTGATAGGGTCACAATGGTTCTCTAAGGTTGATCTACGATCAGGCAATCACCAATTGTGAGTATGGGATGAGGATATACCAAAGAAGGCTTTCAGATGTAGCTATGGCCACTATGAGTACTTGGTGATTCCCTTCAGCATGAAGAACACCCTGACAGTGTTCATGGGACTCATGAACCGGATCTTTCAGCCCTATCTAGACCGGTTTGTAGTGGTCTTCATCGATGATATCCTTGTGTACCCTGTGTCAGAGGAGAAGCACAAGAGACACCTATGGATGGTTCTGTACACACTCTGAGAGAACCAGTTGTATGGGAAACTCTCTAAGTGATAGTTCTAGTTATTGGAGGTCCACATTATGGGTCACGTTATCTCAAAAGATGGTGTAGTAGTGGACCCAGCCAAGGTGGAGGCAGTACTAGCATGGGAGCCACCCCGGAGCGTGACGGAGGTGCGATGTTTCCTTGGGTTGGTAGGCTACTATCAGATATTCATCCATGATTTCTCCAAGATTACAGCACCCATGATAGCTTTGACCCGAAAGGGACAGCCTTTCGTGTGGACCGAGAGATTCCAGCAGGCTTTCCAGCAGTTGAGACACAGATTGATAGGCGCCCCGATCTTGAGATTACTGGAGTAGGGTGTTGAGTACATAGTGTTCTACAACGCATCAGGAACTGGGTTTGGTTGTGTCCTAATGCAGAGGAAAGCGGTGATTGCCTATGGCTCACGACAGTTGAGGCCACACAAGAATAACTACATGACCCATGATCTTGAGTTGGCAGCGGTAGTCTTCGCATTGAAGATGTGGCAACACTACCTAATGGGCGAGCGGTTTACCGTCTACTATGATCACAAGAGTCTCAGATATATCTTTTATCAGAAGGATCTGAATTTGAGACAGAGGCGATGGCTTGAGTTCTTCCAGGATTACGACTTTGAGATCATTTATACTCCTGGGAAGGGGAACGTTGTGGAAGATTCTCTCAGCAGGAAATCTAGTTCACAGTTGCTGGATGAGGAGACGAGGCATTAGCCTCCTTACAGTTATCCTTTGTGGGTGGAGATGAGGGAACTGACCTTCAGTCGATGGTTGTTACCCCTCCACTCCTATAGCGAGTCAGGGAAGCACAATGCGAGGATGCTAGCTGTGAGACTCTACGTGCTCAGATATCCACAAGTGATGCTGCTGATGGATATTCAGAAGGTGGGAAGCACGTTGTTCTTTTCAATGGGCGCACGGTAGTACCAGTGGCATTGCGGGAGGAGGTTCTGAGGGAGTTCCATACATCCCCTATGGCGGGGAATCCCGACATGGAAAAGATATATCAGGACATCCGATGTCAGTTCTGGTGGACAGAAATGAAGAAGGGTGTGGTAGAGTTTGTCTCTTGGTGCCTTACTTGTCAGCAAGTAAAGGCTGAGCACTAGGTGCCATCAAGTTTGACTTAGCCCCTTGAGGTGTTAGAGTGGAAGTGGGATGGGATATCCATGGACATCATGACAGGTTTACCACGTACGTCTAGGGGACATGATGCCATCTGGGTGATTGTTGATCGACTCACCAAGTCGGCCCACTTCCTAACCATATAGGCGCAGAGATCAGAAGAGAGCATGGGGCGCTTCTACATGAAAAAGATAGTTCGACTTCATGGAGTTCCATCCAAGATCGTGATGATCGTGATGATCGTATCACATCCCGGTTGTGGAAGGGATGGCAGGAAGCCTTTGGGACTTAGTTACACTAGTGCACACCATTTCATCCCCAAACTGATGGTCAGACAGAGAGACCCATCCAAGTCTTAGAGGATATGCTTCGAGCTTTCATACTTGACTTCATTCCTAAATGGGAAGACCACCTACCACTGGTGGAATTTTCTTATAACAACAGTTATCATTCAGCTATTGGTATGGCATCATTCGAGGCTCTCTATGGGCGACCTTGTAGATCACCACTTTTCCAGACTAACCTGGGAGAGTCGGCACTCATGGGCCCAGATATGGTCAGAGCTACTACAGAGAAGGTGCAGGTCATCTAGGAGCGGATGAAGACTGCACAAAGTTGGAAGAAATCATATGCCAGCAGGAGGTAGAGTCCCTTCGAGTTCGAGGAGGGAGACCATGTGTTCCTTCAGGTCTCACCTCGACGGGGATTGCGGAGATTTGGCCGAGGCAGCAAGCTATCTCCGAGGTTCGTTGGCCCTTTTCATATTCTGAGTAGATTTGGTGAGGTGGTGTATCACTTGGCTCTACCTCCTCAGATGGACCGGGTACACAACATCTTCCATGTGTTGCAGCTACGGAGGTACATGAACGATCCATCACACATTATCGACTAGGGTGAGCTGGACACCGATGATGGGGCGACTTTGTAGATTACCCAGTGGAGATCGAGGATCGGTAGGAGAAGATCCTTCGTGGATGAGCTATTCCCTTGGTGCGTGTCCGGTGGCAGCACGGGAATCTCTAGGAGAGCACGTGGGAGCGGGAGGCTCAGATTCGTGTGCAGTACCCACATCTTTTTGAGTAGCCCTTTTTTGGGCTTTTTAGGGATGTAAAATCCCTAAGGTGGGTGTGATGTAATGTCCTAGATTTTTCAATGTATTATTTTAATATTATTTGGGAATTCTTTCAAGACTCGGCTCTGAGACGGCATGCAGTTCCGAGGCCCAGTGAGCCTAAAACAAGTGTATGAACTTAATTTAATAATTAAATAATGCATGCGTGCTGTTTTCTGGAAAAAGTAGAATAACTCCCTAAGGGGTGCTCGGATCAGAAATATGAGGGCACCATTGTGTTCGGAGAAACTATTTTACCTTATGCAAGGCCTAACATCGGCCAGCACAGGTCGGTGGTGAAATATGGTTTTTGGACGTAACCGTAATAAAATATTTAATTACAATATTTTATTTAAATCCTTGTTGCAACAAAATCTTCTATTCGTTTAAATAGATATTTTTCAGGGAGGGTCTGGGTTACAATTCCCATAACTCTGATTTTCTTAGGATAGCTCTGGAGAAATGCTCTCGTTGCGATGACAACGTTATTGATGATTTTCACCAGCGACGATGACGCAGTGACTAGATCATCACCAACGAATGACGCGGATCTAGGTAGGATGTTTAAATTGTTATTTCATCCCTGTTTTTGATTTCCACGACGAATGCGGACTAATCCACGAACAGATTAGCCCGCGGATCGATTGTTCTTGTTGGATGGGCTTTTGCGGGAATCATGGGGATCTGATTCTTGAAATTATTTTTGGTTTCGTTCAAACTCCTAACGGTGACGCACCAAGATCGACACGAACATCGATCGAGGTTCGTCCCTCTCAATTTTTTGTGTTCTTCTTCCCCGAATTCTTGCATTCTTCATCGCGTTCTACGCCTTCTTCGTGGGGATATGAACAATGGATCGTTCCACACCCGTTGTACGATGAAACAATCTCAAATTGAAGATCTGGCATCGTTACAACCCCACTGAGGTGCGACTATGGTGGCAACAGACGGATCGAAGCAGATCAGAAGATATCGTTCTTCGAACGATTTCTTCTAGGTTGACCGGGGTCGGATTTTAGAGCCGATCAAAGGACTGAAACCCACGGTTTTGGCATCATGAAGTCGAGGCGACCCTAGCTCTTGAGATTAACGGAAAACGGACCAGAGAAACACGATCCGGAAGATCGACCGAAGCGTGAGGAAGAAGACAATGTTCTAGAAATTTCTCGACTACACGCCGTGTAGTATGGGATACATGATGTGTGTTCATCGGTGGGATTACATGGCGTGTACTCCGTGAGTACACGGACACGGGCAGGGTACACGACCAAGGACACACCATGTATACCCCTCCCCAGCCAGACCCGGCCAGAAACACAGGATACCCCGTGTACTAGTATAGGGGAAGGCGACACGGACACGGACAGAGGACGTGTACGGGCACATGGCCAGCGTACACGGAGCGAGCCCCAGGTTCTCGGACACAACTTGTGATTCTTCTACACGCGGTGTGGTTACTATCTATCCAACAAGCCTAATGACATAGGCTGGTTACACGGGATGTACCCGGGGTCAAGGAAAATGGTGTGTACTTTTTCTACAGGTCGTGTAGTTTGGTTTTACACGACATGAACAAATGACAAGGGCCGTTTACACGGGTAGTACCCAGTGTCAAGAAACACGGTGTGTAACCATACTAAACGCTGTTTAACCTGTCTTAAATGACTTGAACCACTTGTATTTAGTGACTTGGCCTAGTTTTCTTAGGGTTCGTACCCGTGGTCTTTTCCCTGAATATTTTGGTATCATTTCCTTTACACAAGAGTATGATCCCTTCAGCAGAACTTCCTGAATAGATTTGTTTGAATCCCTTCTATGAGACTTAGATCTGGATCCTCTATTCATTCCTGTAACCCTAGGTAGATTTCTTGGTATCGATGTGACCAACTTTACTAGGTCGCTGATCCTATGCTTAGTGGATTAGCTCAGACCGAGTTTTCGGAATCACCCCATGACTTGGTTGTGATCCTCATCTAAGCATAATGTTCTCAAGGTACTTGTAGAGTGTGTTCTCCCAAAATGAGTACCTAGTATCTCTCCATTCAACCCTAGGAGTGTGTTCTCCTGGTTTCATGCTTAGTGGAATCTTAGAGCTGGATTCTAGTGGTGGTATTCGCGATAGTCGATCGTGTATGAGTATATCTGGATATTCTTATTATATGTTCAGTAGAAATATACTTTGTAGAGATGACTGCACCTTTATGTTGTGGAATTTCCTTTTTTATTCCTTTGTGGTTTTGAGGTGTCCTACTGGGTATTTTTATACTCACCCCGGCACGGGCTTTGCCCGCACGTGTCGTCTCTTGTACAGACGAGCGAGCCTTTGAAAGGACTCTAGGCGAACCAAGACTGAATGGTACTCAGTGAGATCAGACAGGCCGAGGTGTGTTCCTATGGCTACAGACTACAGTCCCAAGACCTTTCCGTACAGTTTGGACTTTTTTACGAGCTCTCTTTTTTCTGGGATTGTACTTTTGGCCCAGGGTTTTTCTTTCTTGTACTTTACATTCCTGTCATACTCTGTGGTTGGGTTTTAGTGTATGCATGCATCTTTTCCATTTAGTAGTTTTTACTTTTCATCTTTTGTGGGCTTGGAGATGTGTGTGTGTGTGTGTGTGTGTGTCCAGGTTTATAGGCAATACCTCCCTTGTTAGTAGTATGCCTACTTAGTGCTAGTCACCAGCCCCTGGCCTATTGGAGGCCGGCTTGGGGAGTTGCGGCTCGGGCCACACTAAGATGGGTCTTGATACATTCTAGTTTCTACATGACATTCTTAGCCTTATTCGAACCTCACATTCATTTATAGTGGTTATTAAATTCAGATACTGGTGTGTTTGGGTCGTTTACATCACGTTTTATGCAGGTAAGTGTTTCTTTCTTCATTTTCTGCCTTCTCCTTAGGGTTTCCTCCCACATTCATTAATTTGTAGTGTGTCTGGAATCTTGGGTTCATATATAGGGTTTTATTTGGGGTATTTTTGGGGGAATATTATGATTTTGGGTTTCTTTTCACTTCCATGCAGTGCGACGGGGGTGCGGTTGAGGTTTCACAACATTATTCAAGGGTTTTGACTGAAAATGTAGTTGATTCCATGTGCAACGATTACTTGATGAGTTAGTTTTCTTATTTTACTGATTTTAAATGTTCCTAGTATGTTATGTAATGTGCAAAAAATAGTTTTTATGGAATTGGTCATGTATTTATTTCTATAATTTCATTTTTATTTAAATTGTGTGTATTTTCATTTGAAACTCCTGTTATGTTATTTGGGATATTCAATAACATATGAAAGTGGTTTAGTAAATGTTGGTTGGGATACCAATTCTTCTTTGGCATGGTATTGGTGTGCTTTTGGGTTTCATAGAGGGGCTTTAAATGGGTTTGATGTGTAAAACCTAGTTATACTTCTTCTGGTTATTTTATAAAAATGTATGTTTTCACGTGTATCTTTCATGGTGTTATTCGAGGTAATTTTATAACACTAGTGAGCGGTTTAAAAATTATCTCTAGGGATGAGATTTCTGTTTTGGTTAGGTATTGGTGTGATTTTTTCTTGTAAAGGGGGTTTCTAAATGGGTTCCATGAGGAAATATTGGATATACACCATAGAATTGTTCTTTGAAGGTTTTGAATGGTTTACTGATTTATGTAAGAGGCGACACCATATTGGCAGACTGTTTTGGTTTGTGTATATTTTGAAATGATCCATTGTAAATGCGAAAGGGTTTGTTTTGTGATGTGTTCCATCTTGGAAATGTTTTATAAATTTTTTTAAGGATTTACTAAAGTGTGAAAGGGATTTGAACGTGGTGTGGGCTGGTTTGTGAGGGTGTGATGTGAAAAATAAATTTTATTGTGAAAGGAGTATTATATGACATGTGTGTGGGATGTTATGATATTTTCAATATCTCAGAAAGGTTTTATAAAACAATTTAACAGATTTGTGGAAGTGTTAAAGAAATGTGAAAAGTGTTGTGGGCTATTTTTGTGTGAGTTCGATTTCAAAATAAATTTGAATAAAAAGGGGAAAGATGAGACCAGTGTGATGTAAATGGGGGGTGTTTGGTGAATTTGTGATGTAAAAGTGGTATTTTAATGTTAAAATTATATTTCTGGGCTTGTTTTACTTTTTTGAGCACAAGAGGGAAGCCCGAGTATCTAGGTGGGTTGAAGCCTACTAGTATGCTAGTGATCCCATGGGGTTTGGCCTCAGTTTCACATAAGAAGATTGATGATTCAAACAATAAATAAACTATTATGTTGATTATGGTGGACCACTAGGTTATGGTTATATTACATACTAGTGGCACGTGCACTAGAACAAATATTTTTTATGGTTACTTTCACAGAGATACGACATACCAGGGACCGATAATGAGTTAGTGACTAGTGGTTATTTCCCATTGCATGTGCTCAGTAGTTACTCTATGCTTACCGTCAGCATACGATACGAATGTCTGAAAATTTCATTATCTTTTCCTTTTATTTATAATGTGTTTATTAATTAAATTATCCGAAAGGAAACGTCTATTTATTTAATGTTTTATCTTTTAGAAATTATAGAAATCATTTCATGTTTTGGAAACATACATTATTTTCATCTCTAAATGTTTATCATTTGGAACCTCTTAGTGGTGGTATAATTCTGGGTTTTGGATCACACCTTACACCATTGGGTGTATGTAGATTTGGTTGTTTTTGTCACATGTTTGGGAATAGTTTTTAGTGCCAGTGGTTTGGGTTTCTAGCAGGTCCTTTATGGTGATGTCTTATAGATATGGCTTTAGGGAAGTTCCTATTTATAGGAGGATGGTTCTTGGGATGTCAATGTGAGGTAATGATTAGAAGAACCTCTAACCAGAGGAAGAGGGTAGGCAAGGCCACTGGGCCGAGGCTGATGTCTTCTGAAGGTGTGGTTTCTGGAAGTGCAGATGGTTTGGAGAACCAGAATGCAACGCCTTCGAGGGATGCAGAGGCACCCCCAAATCCAGATGTGTCTGTAGTGTTTAGTAGGCTTTGACATGATATGTAGTTGGGGGATGGGGTGATAAAAGCTACTACAAAGGATTCTTCAGGTACTAGAAAAATGGGATGTCCATCAAGTGTTAATGCTTCTGCAATGGACATACAACATGTGGATTTTGTGCCTTTATCTAATGAAAAGGATAAGGGTTAGTTTAAAGGGGCAACGAATGTGGTTGATAGAAAGGTGGATTATGTTGGCTTTGATAGTGGTCCTTTGGAGGTGCTGGAAATTACTAATGGGGCAAAAGGGAGGGATGTGAATTATGGGGGTGTGGGCTTCATAGTTTCTACCAGAAATCATTTCCAATAGTTAGAGCAATAGATTGTTAAGGAGGACATCCCAATGACTGAAGGCGCTAGTATTCAGCTTGGGTATCCATTACAGGAGGTAGGAAATGGATCAAAATCAATGCATCTGGGGATGACGGTTAATTACTAGTCAATGCAACAACCAAGGTGTCTCAATGTGATTAACACCAATGGCCAATTCTAGAAGGTATGTGGAGTAAAAAGTAGATATTAGAATGTTATCATACTTGGAAAATGGGGGGGGGGATTTCTCTGAGAGTGAAAAACTCAAGCCTTCTTTTAGTTAGGTGGTCCTGGGCAGGAGGACGAAGATGACTGAGACTCAAGAATTCATGACTGCTCCACCGTGACGCAGGTCAAGGAAGGACTAGTCCTACCTACCAAAGCTGATTTCCACCAAGTCTTCTATTGGAAACACTGAGCCCTTATCCTTTTAATGGATGAATATATGAAGGAGTTATGCTAAGGTTCAGAAGAATTATGAATGTTCGGAATGGGAATCAGCTACTGTGGAGGAATCATGCCACTAGGGATGCAGAGACAGGTATGATTTTTATGATATGTAATTTCCATTTTTGTCTTGTGGTAATTGATTACTATCATTTTATTTTATTTTAATAAATGGTCAGGGGGTATCCCCTGGATGAGCTTCTCTAGTGATAGTTGTTTTAAACCATGTAATTTAGTTATGAGAGTTTTTAAAGGATGATTTTATTTCAAAAATCCAGATTTGTTTTATTGGGTTTGTTTGTTGTTTTATGTTTATAAACTTAGGTAAATTGTTCCCAATTTTAAGTTTATGATACCCAGGATCGTTTTCCATCCCATTGCGAGTAGGAATTCCCTTCGGTCCTTATTGAGGACTGTGTGAGGTGCTGGTTTTGATGGCGAATAGATCTGGTTCGTGACAAAATGGTATCAGAAGAGGTTCAGGTTAACTCTTTGGGTCATGTTATTTGAGGGGTAGTCAGGGTAGACCTGATTTAGTATTGCTTGGACTTCGAATTCTAGTTATGGGTAGTTTTCCTGATCACCACACCTCATAACATGATTTAAGTCACCAGGGGAAGTCGCGACTTATTTGAGTCCTTTAATTTTCTTGGTTTGATGATGATTAGGGGAAATAAAAAAAGAGTTGGGTTAATGGTCTCAGTGGGCTCATTAGGCTTGGAAAGCCATGTGGAGCTGGGGAAATTTCCCCAAAATACTCAATGTTATGGTGAAGTGATTTTAGTATGGCCACCAACCATATGTCCATGTCACCCACCAAAACTTGTATCCTCTCGTATTGTCTTGTGTCATTTGGTTTGTAAATCTTGGAAGTTTAGTTTTAAAAAAAATTGCATGGTTTTAAGAAGTGTACAGTTTATTTGAAATGATTTTATAATATATAGGGAAGGGTTTGATTTATTAAATGATTGAAATGGATTCATATAATTTTTTAAGGGGATCATGGTGTGTTTATATCTCTTTTGAATGATAGAATAATATTAAAGTTGGTTTTGAAAAACTATTTCCAATAGAGTTCTCTAAACTGTTGAGTGGTGTGTTAATGGGATGAGATGTTTTGAAATTTATGTTAATAACAGGAAAGTGAGTTCGTATTAGAATGGTTGTGTTTTAATGAAATGTTTTTTAATATTTAAAATGGGATTTTAATTTCACTGTTAGAGGTCTTGAGAGAAAAAGGATGTATTTGTTGACTGTTTGTCTTTTGATAAGTGGAAAGGATTTTTGTTTTAACCCTTTGTATTTCTATAAGAGAACACATGCATGGGGTTATATGGTATTATGGAGGGCTAATGGAATGACTGTAAGAGTGTTAGTATGGATATGAAGAGGGTTCCCGGTGTCACGAAAACATGTATGTGTGAGGCCCATGAGGTACCATTGGTGGATAAGCTGGCCAATGAACCATTTGTATTAAAGGAAATGTTTTTAAAGGAAAACATTATGTGTTGATGAATATTTTGAGATGGGGTGTTTTATGAGTTTTTTTTGATAATGTTGATGTTGTGGGATGTTTTGAGTCCAAGAACCCCTCATGTTTGAACCTTGTTCTGGGTTTGTGTTCGGTCGATAAGCTGGGTTGAAGGGCCGGTTAATGGTATTTTTAGGAGAAATTATTTCAGATGCATTTATAGAGGTTCCATTAATGTTTTGGGATCTAGATTGTGGCATGGTTTGAACAATAGACTGGCTTGGTTTTGTCCATAGGTTCTCTCATTGGATAAGGTACATCCCAATTAAGGGTTAGTGCACGACAAAAGTGCATCCCAGATTGTTTCTCCATTAGAAAATCCACCAGTTGATCAATATAAGGAATATTTTTATCAAGCTTTGGAGATTTAGTTTTAACCATTTCCTATCATTGATTTGGGGATCCTCTTGTAGCAGGAGAGTGCTCGTGGAAGGTTGAAATAAACCATAGTATCTTATTTTTCCTGATTTGTCGAAGGTGGAAGTGTTCTGGGGTTGTTAGTGTGGATGGGTGTCAAGATGATGTATAAGAGGGCCTCTGGGTCCTTTGTAGTCTCTTTGAAGCTGGATGTGCACGTTATACCACCAGTGTGGGAAATCTAGTCATTAGAGGCAATTATGGCCACTTTCTGGAATTGTGTGTTGTTTGTGGACTTAGTATAAGGTCCCTTTCCATGTATTGTTTCTATCAATCGAAATATTCATTTCCGGTGACGCCTTGTTATGTAGTGTGCTCATTTGGAAGTAAAGGTGAAATTCATGCAATCCTGGGAGATTATTTGTTATGTTGGGTGTATGTCTCCCTGGGAAAAACATCAAAATATTCCTTTTTATAGGAAGATGATAATATGTGTCATTTCCTTCTGTTGTTCCTCACTCAAAGAAACAGGGTGTGATGTGTGTGCATCTTCTAAGCCCTTGTTTCAGAGATATTTCATGTTTGGGTAATGTATGTTGGAAATGAGTTATTTCTTAGTAAACTCATCAAGGGTTGTGGTGTAGTTGTTTGTATCATCGGAAGAAGAAGTTTTATTCAGGGGGTTTCCAAAGCTTAAATATGTGGCCGAAGATGCTTCAATAATTTGAGCTCCATTCATAGGTCCCAGAGAGAAGCTTTCTTGTGTTCAGGGAAAATACCAGGGTTATTCAAACCCATTTACAAAGTCTAATCCTCATATTGAAATATATGATGATTTTAAACCTATGGTGTCATCATCTTATTACAATTGTTCACATTTTGCAGTTGAGGTGGGAGGACCTCATTTCCATGTTGAGGCCTGAGTTCATAATTTACCCCATTAGTTTCCATTGATTATTTGGATAAATGTTTAAAATTTGGTCTAGGCAAATTGATGCGCTCTGTTAGCGCGCAGTTAGTAGTAACTATGCACCAACCTAGGGTATCATGTGATAAGAGATAGTAGCTATCATGCGGTATCCAAACATCCATGCGCCTCAGCCAATGTAACCGTTCAATGTTTCCCCTTTGGACAGAATTCTCAGCACAGTTAGCGCATGGTTTCCCAAACCATGCGGACTAACCATGTGGCTATGCCAACTCTTTAAATTTTGGGGTATTTTCGTGTCAGATCATGCTAGTCGGTTTAGATGGTTGGTTCTTATCGTGGAGTGACCCACTATGGGTCTCATGTTCATTTATTTGAAAAAATATAATGAGATTATAACCCTTATTCTAGGGAGTCTGTTTGGGCATCCCCCTTTTAGTGTCCCAATTCCGTCTTGGGATAATTTATGTTGTCTTCTATGGTGGGGAGCCCACTTGTTTCTCCCCATATCAATAACTCGATTTTTTCCTTTGGCTTGGTATGGAGATAGTTATTCTTGTTAAGATATATCTAAATACCAACATATTAATTTGGAAAATTTTGGTAATGGAAGGCTCCCAATGGTTTTGATAAAGTAAAGTCAATGTAACCTTGTTCGATGTTGTTTTTGTTTGGGTAAATTACTTGAGTCTTGTTCAGATGGTGTTTGAGGTGTTTCATTTGGAATGAATTTTGAATGTGCTTAATAATTACAGGAATGTAGAGTATGTTTTGTATTGTAAGAGTATTATTTCCTTGATTGATCAACTAGATTTATCTTATCTTTTTCGATGGTGGCAAAACATGGAAATTGAATCCATTTTGGCCTTTCAGTCAGGTTTGGTTTTTTCCTTTGGACTTTTTGTATATTTCCAGGGGCGGAAAGTTTTATGGTGGGGAGAATTGTTACATACATAACTTATTTTAAATGTATTTTTCATTTAATTTCAATCCTTTATATGTTATGGGGTTTTCCATGTATTTTGGTGGAAATTATGGGTTTTCAAAATTTGGGCCAAACCATGAGCCCATTTCCAGATTTAACAATTAATTTTGTTTATTTTATAACTCCTAATGTTTTCAAAATATTACACTTATTCCACTTCCCAATTTAAATACCCTAGTATATTAAAACCACCATATCAATTTTGACCCCATATGAATCCATAATAAAAATATATTTTGATTTTTTATTAAGTTGTTGGGCCAACCCGAAAGCCCCTTTCCTACTTTAAATATTGTATTTCATTATTTAATATGTCATTCAATTTTTAAGTTTTTTTGGAGATTCAAACTCTAAATAGAGAACACATAACTTGGAGGATCCCCCATACTCTCCTCCCCCTCTTTGTAGCTCATTTACATCTCAAATTTTGGAGAATGGTATCTGGATTTCAGAAATTTCTCAGATTTTTATAGGTAAATTGATTATTTCACCAATCCCTCGATTTTAACTCTTTTTATCCAATTCTAGTTCCAAAATGGCCTCCTTATACTTATTATAACCTCACACCAATTTATATTTGTTTTAAAATTCATCTATTGGTGTACTGTGATCGTTTTTTTCATGATTTATTTGGTTAAGTGTTACTCTCATTATTTCTTTCCATCTCCACGGGGTTTCCTCCCTCTTTCATGAACTTATAGAGTGTCTATAAGTTAGGGTTCATACCTAGGGTTTTATTTGGGGTCTTTTTGGTGAAATCTTATGGTTTAGGGTTCATTTTCACTTCCTTGCGGTGTGGTGGAGGTGCGGTCGAGGTTTCACACCAATATTCAAGGGTTTTGACACAAAAGGTAGCTGATTCCTCATGTAACCATTTATTTATTAGTTATTTTTCTTGTTTTACTTATTTTTAATGTTTTTAATATGTTATGTGTGGTGATAAAACTGTTTTTGAGGGATTTGGTTAATAATTTAATTCTATAGTTATATTTTGATTTAAATTGGGTGTATTTCCAAGTGAAACTCTTGTGGTATTATTTGGGTTATTCACAAACATATCCACGTTATTTAGTAAATGTTTTTTTGGGATACCAATTAAGCATTGGTAGGTTATTGGAGTGATTTTGGGTTTTAAAGAGGGTTTATGAATGGGTTTGATCTGTTAAACCTTGTTATACTTCTTGAGAGTATTTTATGAAAATGTGTGTTTTCATGTGTATCTTTTGTGGTGTTATTCGAGGTAATTTTTTGACCCTTGTAAGTTGTTTAACAAATGCCTATAGGGATTCCAACTATGTTTTTAGTTGGTATTGGTTTGATTTTGTCTTGTAAAGAGGGTTTCGAAATGGGTTTGATGTGAAAATCTTGGGTTTACTCTTTATAATTTTTCTATGAATGTGTTGAATGGTTTAATGATTTGTATTAGAGGTGAACCCATATTGGAAAACTATTTTCGTTTATTTATATTTTTAAATAGTACATTTTAAATGTGAAATGTGATTTTTTGTGATGTGTTCCATCTTGGAAATGTTTTATAACTATATTTAAAAGATTTAATAAAGTGTGAAAGATATGTGAACGCGGTGTGGGCTGTTTTGTTAGGGTGTGATGTGGAAAATGATTTTATGTTGTGAAAGGAGTATTATTAGACATGTTTGTGGGATTTAATGTTATTTTCAATATATTGGAAAGGTCTTATAATTTTTAATGTATTTTCGGAAGAGTTAATGAAATGTGAAAAGTGTTGTGGTCTATTTTTGTGTTAGTTTGATTTCAAAATAAATTTGTATAAAAAGGGGGATGATGCGACTTGTGTGATGTACATGTGGGATGTTGGGTTAATGTGTTATGTGATAGTCGTATTTTCATGTGTAAATAATATTTCTTTTCTTGTCGAACTTGTTAGAGCACTAGAGGGATGCCCAGTTATCTAGGTGGATGGACACGTACTAGTATGCTAGTGATCCCATGGGGTTAGGCCTCGGTTTCACGTAGCAAGATTGAAAATTAAAACAATAACTAAACTATGATGATGATGATGACGGGGGACCAGTATGTTATGGGTATGTCCCCAATTAGCGGCTCATTCCTGAGAACAAATATTTGTGACGATTACCTTCACAAAGATACGAGGTACCTAAGACCCACAATGAGCTAGTGCCTAGAGGTTATTTCCTATTTCCTGTGATCATTAGGTACTTTGTATTTACTGTCAGCATATGGTATGATTGGATGAAAAACTATATGGATTTACCATTTATTTTAAATTTTTTGACTCTTTAAATTATCCCTCTTGAAAACATTTTGTATTTAAAGATTATTTTTTTTGAAATTGTATCTAGCATTTCAAGGTTTGAAAACATGCATGATTTTTGTCTCTAAATGTTCATCACATGGAATATCTTAGTGGTGGTATTATATTGGGCTTTGTCTCACACCCTAAAAACACTATTGGGCATAATTTGAAATGGTGGTTTTTTTCACGGGTTTGGGTATAGTTTTTAGTTCCATTGGTTCGGGTTTCTAGTAGGTCTTTTGTGGTGCTGTCTTTTGGAGATGGCTTGAGGGTGGTGCCTCATTCCATGAGGATGGTTCTTGGAATTTCATTTTTGGTTTTACTCATTTTTTATACTCTTTGATAGTTTTTTAAACCATGTAATTCAGTTATGAAATTTTTTAAAGGATGTTTTTTTTAAAAAAAATATCCAGATTTGTTTTATTGGGTTTATTTGTTGTTTTATGGTTTTAAACTTGGGTAAATCATTCTCAGTTTGTATTTTATGATACCCAGGCACTTGTGCCCACCCATGGGGGTCCATATTTCCCTTCATTACTATTTTTGTATAGTGTCAGGTTCCATTTATGACGGAGACCAGATCTGGTTTGTGATAGGTAATGTACATTATAAATCATGGAATACATTTTTTTAATGTTTGGTTCATTATAGGAATTATTTTTAATTAATACAAAGAGTCTAAAATAAAAAAAAGGGGGAAACATGAAAAATAAATCTATTATAAATAAAAGTTAATTTCAATTAAACATTCAAAATCAAACAGTCCCAATTATTTTATGTTTATTATATGTTCTATTCGTGTCAAATCTAGTTGAGTTATTAGTTGAAAGTTGAACCTAAAATTTATCAATACATCATAAAAATAAATTTTTTCATGTAATAATATCAGAGAATAGTTTTTATGTTAGAACCAAAATATAAATATAATAAATATATAAAATAACGTTTGGTAAATGAAAAAGTGATGATTATGTGTAAATTAATCAATGGTTCTATACAAACACTTCATACACTAGTATAAAAGTGTGAAAGCATCACAATAGTATTTCATTTATTTTTCAAAAATTATATGTGAAAATAGAGCTATAGTTTTTTATTTTTTATCTTTCCTTGTATAATCATTTTTAGAAATATAAGAAATTTTTTCCAAAGAGCTTTCTGTATATATTATATAAATTTATTGGTGAGACTCAATGTAACAAAACTATTGATTATATCATGTCATGATATAATTATCATGAAATTTCTTTAGGAGTATCAAAATAAAAGTAAACATTGAGGTAAAAATTATTATCCCTTATAATACTTAATTATATATATATTCTAAAATATGAATCGAAATATTAGAAGAGAAATTGGATACATAATCCATTGATTTCCAGGGAAGACAAGATCAAATTTTATTTTTTCTAAAATTATCACAATATAATGATCCTACACTAGCATACAAATGAATATATATAAATGCATATGATATACTAAGATGGTGATTTATACTCTGAAAAAATAATGTACAATAACACATTATATTTTTATGGGTAAGAAAGAACAAGAGAAAATGTTTTTTACCACATTAAATTTTAGTAAAGATCACTAAATTTGTATATGATATTTATGGTCTATATAAGATATATAAAATAATATCATAATATAGGCTTTAAGATGAAGGTATTATACTATACCTCTCATAAATACCCTGGTAAAGACCTGGAAATTCTTTGGAAATTTTTTTTCTTAAATACATGGGATTTTTAAGAGTCCGCGAAAATTTGTGGCGCATGATTTTGAGGCCCGGTGTGCCCATAATCAATTTTTGAAGTTTTGTTCGGGTACGTTTCGAAAAAGTACGAGCGGGTTTTTATAACCATTGACCTAGTGCTTGGGATTGATACTAGAGGACACTGTTGAACATGCAGCACCAGTATTCGCTTAAGAATACTATTACCCTGACCGTAGGGGGTCGAGGTTAAAAGTTAGTTTTTGGGTTTTCGGGGAAAGTAATATATAAAGTAGGCTTCAATTTATTTTTATTTGAGCTACCATGTGGGTGTCGTTTTGTTAAAACCTCTTCTTGGAGGATGGAGGTGGGACCCCCACACCTTAACCTCCCACGAGAGGTTATGGTGGTGGGGCCCACCCGAACTCATCCTCCAATGTGAGGATAAATGTGGTGGGGACCACCCGAGACCACATAACCTCTGTAATTGAATAATAGGGGTGGGGAAAACCCAACCCCTATTAAATGAGAGTGGAGGAAAACCTCTCAAACCCCCATCTTTAATGTGGAGGATCCACTTGAGCTTCCTCCACATTAATGATTCCAACACACCCAATTAATTGGGCCAAATCCTCTCCATAATTTGAATGTGCCAAAAAATGTTTAGTTTTTGAAATATTGACAATGAAAAAATAGAATTTATAGTCTATTATTTGGAACATATTTTCTTTTTATGGAGAGAAGAGATTTGGAGAAAAGAAGTTCTCCAACGAAGAACCTCATCTTCCAATGAAGAACACTGAAAATGATCTTCTTCAAACTTCTTCCCCGGACACCTACTGACATTGAGAGTCTTCCACAACCGACGTGCGAGCTCGGGATTGGAAGGGTGTGGTGGATGCGACGATCGATGATAACCTGCGTCTTCTTTCCATGACATCTTCGGAGAATAACAAACAAAGGTAGGGGTTTTATTTTGAATATGATTTACTCCCATGTTCTTCCTTTCTTTTAAAACGAAGAACGGGAATGCTTCTATTTTTCGGTTTATGGGATTAATCATTGAGGGTGGGTTGTTATACTTAGTTTCTGAGAGCCTATTGCAACCACTCCAAATGTGGAGGGTGAAGGCCAAACCAACATGGCATGACCCTTCCGTCGTTCTTGTTTATGATAACCATTGGCATAGCGACGATGCCACGAGGCGACGAAGGTGGCGAATGCAAAGGTCGTGCTACCCGAGGCCTCCTTGAACCGTGCCTCCCTCGCTGCATTTCGCACTGCCCCTGGCCGAACCGGACACGGCCGAGCCCCCACCAGCCGGCCCTGCCGCACCCAACCCGGTCACTCACCGGACCACCTGGCGACCTGCTAGGCCGCCTATCGGTCTGTCCGCGCCCTGCCCGGCCACCCCCGGCCTGGCCGCGCCCAGTCCGCCGCCCGTCGGCCCACCTTGCGCGCTGCCCAGCCGCCCACTGGCCCGCCAGGATGTAACGCCCCGACCCCAGCTACCCTGAGTCGGTGCATTACTTCGTAAAATTGGCATGATCACAAAAGATCAAGTCTCGAAAGACCGATTAGTTTAGTAGCCTTGGAAACACTAGATACATTCGTAAACATTACATTGCATCATAAAGTGAAAATCTACAATAAAAAAGTCTCCATAGTCCACACTCATATCCTCTTCTGACAATCCCTGCAGGTCATTCATAAAATACTTCTTCATATCCTGGAAAATATTAAAACATTGAAAGTGGTGAGCTCAGATGCTCAGTAAGGATAACAATATTGCGGAAGCTTTCATAAATAAACATTAACATTTAAGGCAATGTATAACTAAAACAAAATCATTTTTAAACTTGAACTTCAGTATAATATGGCCAAAATAAAATTAAATAATTCCATTTACTTACTCACATGGATATTCTACTAGTCGAATAATCACATGCAATATCAATAACCACTTTCATAATGAGGGAATGTATAATGCCAGACATTCTGAAACATTTTTTCAAGGCCTCGGCCAAGACGTCTAAAATGATTAAGGCCTCGGCCAAAACCATAAATCAAATTGGGAAAGGCCCTCGGCCAATTCCACGTCTAGTTGTCTCATGAGACCTACAGATGCATCGAGGAGCTACAGCGGGCTCCACCCGTCACTTATTAAGTCCAATACATTTCTCATATGAATAGGTTTAAACATATCATAAACCATAACATAATCGTATCACATAAAACATGCATAGAGGAAACATAACATTTCCATATTTCAATCACAAGATATCAATACAACACATTGATATAATAAAAATGCTTTCAAAACCATTTTCAATACCAAAATAAAAGAATGGTAAAACTTTGTATTTATTTTTCATTAAAAAAAGATGGCTTGTAGAGGAAGCCGAAACTCAAATAATGGTCACGGAGGCGGAGAAGTCGTTGTCGCCACATAAGTATGGAAAGAAAAACATTCCCTTTTGTCGTTTAGCAAAATGCTTCGTATAAAAAAGATTCATTTTCAATAAACGTAAAAGTCAAAGGGGTCTATACACCGTATAAAAGAAAGTTGTGTATAAAACCAAATATGCCTCAATGAAAGGGGATTGAGACGACGTCCTTAAAAAGATCATTTTTTTTATAAAGTAGGTACATTATGTGTATTCACTATAATTACACATAAATAATGTAAAAATACAAGATAGGACATAATAATATCTTGACATAATTTGAAAGTAGGAGATTAACACAAAGAATAGAAATTGGGTTAAGAAGTTCCCTTACCTCGTGTCTGACTTGACTCAACCATTATTTAACCTCCTCAATAATAAACTAGAGTTAATATATACCTTATTAAGAACCATTTTTAATTTCATTATCCTTTTTATATCACTCATTACAATGTTATGAACATCATGTAATTATTTAAGTTAATAACGGCCGTTTTGTCGATCTTTGGTACTTGAGTCAACAATAAAATTCTTATAATTACAAGTTGTTTATGTGGTAGAATATCCATTATCTCCAGAATTATATTCATGATTTAGATGTAATATATATCATATATATCCAGTATATACATTCATTTATAATATTACGTAACATTGAGAGGTAAGAAATGAAATGCACCGTTCCTGGAGACGGTAAGCCGTACGTACGCATGAACGCTAATTTCATTTCTATTTAGTATTTAATGGAATGAAATCATAATGATATAAATTTATAATATAATTCCAGTATAATATCATATATAATATCATTTACGCCATCCTTTATACATCCCACATGTGGCATTAACGATTCACATCACTTTGAGGGGGCGGTAGTCCGCACTTTCTAAAATGAAATTATCGCGTTTACCCATAATGGAAATCATAAAGTATGCCATAAATGAGAAATACAGAAGCATAAGTAAAACATAAACATATTATATATCATATATAAATATAGTGACATCTTAATGGCCACCTTTTAAGGTGTTATATGAGTGTTGAACAATCATCGTTTCGTGAGGCAGAAATTCTCCCTCCACAGAAACTGTATGTTCTTTAACCATTAGATGTAGGTGTGTGTAATTGTAGCTCGAATCCATCTTATAAAAACATACTAGTATATTGAGGATACTGGTTTTGTTACAAAAGAAATTAATAAAAAGAGTTTAGGGGGTTGGAGAAGAAAAATAAAACAAAACAACATTAGAGAAGACATTACCTCAAAATCGGGTAACTCTTTTTGATTTGAGCCAAAGGCTTCCTTGGGAAGATTTCTGCCCAAAGTGAGGCTTCTAGTAGTAAGAGGTGGAAGTTGGGAGAGTATTTGGGCATAGGTTGGCCGAGCCAAATGGTTTGAAAGTGTGAATGAGGTGGTAGAGGTGGGGTCCTTTTATAAGAGGAGAGGAGGAGCACTCTTGGAAAGTAAGGAAATTTTACATTATTATACAATGATTTTCGGATTCTAAAGGTCCCACAGTTATATAATTCGAGGATAAGGTGATAAGGGTTAGAAATGTACCCATCCAATAGTCTTTGGACAAGTGTATGCCTTGGATTGTACATTATATTTTCATTTTATTAAAATTGTTAAATAATGAGGTCATCGCCGCATCATAATGATGTCATAAATAATTTAATTTATTTAATGTCTAAAAATTATAAAAAAAATACAATGATGTAGGAAATCTTTTTATATTTATAATTAAGATTTATAGTCAAAATTTGGACTTGTTTAACCCCACTTAAAAACTATTTTAGTAAAACAACTCATGTTTGTGTCAATTTAATTTTAACATTAAATAAATATATATTAATGTCATTTTCCAACCAAAGTGGCTCCATGGGGTCCCCAAGTTGACCCATGGGTTGTCTTGGTCGGAAATGACTCATCCAATAGGAGTAGGACAAGTGTCAAGCTCATCTCATATTATTAAAACATTATTTTTACCTTAAACTACACTAATTACCTCTAATCGCGATTAAGAACTTAAAAGTTACTATTCACCAAAAAATTATTTTAATCTCATTGAACCAGATTTTACTTCTTAATGACAACCATGTATGTCGGATTTTTGAAAATCAAATCACAGAAGTGGTAATATTTCATTTAAACGAAAAATCAGTTATTTAACTACCACTTAGTGGTTTCACTATTCATCAAAAATTGAAGTTTTTCAGAACAATGCCAAAATTTCACCCTAAGCTATAATTGATATTCCGAATTAAAAAATGATGTATATTTTACAAAATTCTAAACATATAAGTTTCATTAATTAATTTTATAATTAATTCCGGCTGTCACAACAATAGCGTGTTTTTAAGAAACAATTTATATCAAAAGATTGGCAATTGTTTATGTCCAATTTCAATGTTAAATTAATTCTAATGACCACCATTGGATAAAATGGTAAAAATATATTCTAATTATACTTTTAAACCACTAAATAGTATAATTTATCACTATAAATTATTTTGATTAAAAAAGTTGTTTTTAATTAATTTTCACTATTCATAATAAATTGGAAGTTCTCAGAAAATTACAAAAAATTAAAATTTGGATAATTTCGATATTAAGAATACAAAAATGAAGTCCATTTTGAAATATAAAATTTCTATAATTTTAAAAAGTGGTTATTACTATTCATAATGGCTACTTTGATTAGTCGCGGTGTTTTAGAACTCGAACTTGCGTACAATGCAAGCTATTGCATTATTGAAAGAGAGTCGTATCGTGGAAGCTCGGGGTGTTACATTCTCCCCTCCTTCAATAAATTGCGTCCTCGCAATTTGATATTTTTCTTTGAAAATAAAAGGTTGAAAATAGAAAATACCTTTGTGGAAAACCCACATCGGAAATAAGGTTAATAAAATTTAGCCTTAATAAGAGGGAAATGGAAATAAGAAAGTCACCACCAAATTATGATCTCGATAAAGAGAAAATTGGTGGCAATTAGAGACATATAATTGGAGGAAAAACGTAAATATTTTTAGGGAGTGATTGAGGTCATCAATTACAATCAACTGTCAAACTGAGGGCCTCGAAGCCTTCAATCTATGTTGATTTAAAATATCATCAGTTCAACAAGACATAAGGTATTAGGATAACACATTTTTTTGTTTTAATATCCTTTTACTAAAGTTTAAGAATTAATTTATTCATTGAATAAGAGATAGGTATATATATATTTATGCTTGACAATTAGAGTTTCAACCTTCAACTCATCTTTCACTCAAAAAGATAATAGAACTAAAAAATATTATACTTATCCTAATTGTATAAGGTTCCAAATGTTAACACATACCATTTAGATTAGTAAAATTATTTTGTAATAACCAGTGACTTCCTGTAGGCTAGTGGTAGGAAATAAAGGCCTGTCGCACTATGATTGTGGGTTCGATTCCTGCATCTTTTTCCGACGCGACGGGTTATGCCCCACCCTGAAGGTTGTCCTTTTCCTAAAACTATAGTATCATAATATTCCAAAAATAATCTTCATAAATTTTTTAACCTTAAACAATACTATCCAAAGAATACCTCTGTCTAGACTTTCTCTAAAAGGTCTCTTAATTCCAAAATCAATTGTAACATCAGATTCCCCAAACAAATTAAAGTTTCTCTTTTTGTCACATACTAAAAATATGATTACCTTCATCATATTAAAACCTTACTGAAATCAACATGTACTTCAGTACAATCCTTATATATATATATCACATTATTCTAATAACCAGAATATAATCCATGAGTCCAAAAGCACCAATACATTAGTTATTATTCTTCAACTGTAGTAACAGCATAAGATTGTCCTTGATCCCTTGGCCTTTTCTGAGGTAAGTTTCCCTGACGCTTAGGACATTCATTTGCATAATGAACCATTTCTCTACAATTGTAGCATTCAACTTTGATAGCCTCTTTCTTTCCCTTGCAATCACGAGCCTGGTGACCCTTTTCTCCGCATTTATAACAAACTCCCATTCCTTTTAGGCAAGTACCAAGGTGATTCTTCCCACAATTATCACATAATGGAAAATCCTTCGTTCCCTTTTTCCCTTTATCTGTCTCTTGTTCCACCGTTATCTTCTTCTCTTGCTTTACTTTGTGGTCATAAGACTTAGAGAATTCCTTTTCTGTCTTGATAGCACACGAGACAATATCTTCGTATGATGAGAAGGATTGTGATACTAAAGCTCGAAGGAGAAATGGTTTTAACCCATCAAATAAATGATCAATCTTACTCCTTGGGTTACGTATATAATCGGCAACATGCCTCGCTGACCTTGTAAAGTTAGCGTCATACTTTGCGACATTCTCATCCTCCTTCTGCCTCAGACTCAGAAATTGCCTTTCCATATCTGCTCGATGGTCACGAGGAAAGTATTTTTCTAAGAAAAGCTCTTTGAACTCCCTCCATTCCATATTCGATATGTCATCATCTTCCTTTGTGTTTTGAATCAATGACCACCATTGATCGGCATCTTCAGTGAGGCGGTAAACTTCCATGACAAACTTCTCCCTTTCGCTACTCCCCAAGGCATGGAATATTTTCTCTAAGGAGTTTATCCATTTCTCAGCTACTAACGGATTTGTACCCCCATTAAATGTTGGTGGTTGTTGCCTCATGAAGCGGTCTAACATTGATCCTCCACGTTGCGGATCAGGGTGCTCCATACGAGTAAGGTTATTATTCATAACCTGAGTGAGTTGTCCCAGTATGGTAATAAGTTGATCAGCACCATTTGTATCTCCAGATCCACAATAATTATCTTGAGCAGGAGGGAAATCCCTACACAGAGTGCGTGCATTGATACAGTTTCCATTCCTTCCACTAGACGCCATTTCTAAACAATGGCATAAACTATATTAGTTTATGAATCAAAATACATAATTCCATACTTGTAAGATACTTAACATAAATTGAACTATTTATGGATATAATCCATAAAAATGTTTTCTTTGAGGAATTATATACTCATAACCCTTCATAGTGGTTTATAAAGAAAATGAGAATTATCCAAAGTATATCCCCTGGGAGTGTCGTAACCAAGAGTGCAGCAAGGCCCGTTGTCGTGCACCAGTTCCTATTCGAGTCTAGCTTAAAGCAGTGTTTTCGGGTTTTACCCCTAGGTACATCTGCGCCAGAACCGCCTCTACATTCTCGTATCCAGACAGGGATGTATTGCTCGAAAAACTCACAACATTTCTACAATACTAAAATTCTAGGAAGTTCTTCTATACTAATCCTCAAAGTCTATCTTCAGGCTATGTGCTCTAATCAGAGTTTATCTAAATCTAGCTTCCAAGGTTAGTACTAAACTTCCTCTGATACCAACTGTAACGCCCGGACCCCAGCTACCCGTAGTCGGTGCATTACTTCGTAACATTGGCATGATCACAAAAGATCAAGTCTCGAAAGACCGATTAGTTTAGTAGCCTGGGAAACACTAGATACATTCGTAAACGTTACATTACATCATAAAGTGAAAAACTACAATAACAAAGTCTCCATAGTCCACACTCATATCCTCTTCTGACAATCCCTTCAGGTCATTCAAAAAATACTTCTTCTCATCCTGGAAAATATTAAAACATTGAAAGGGGTGAGCTCAGATGCTCAGTAAGGATAACAATATTGCAGAAGCTTTCATAAATAAACAATAACATTTAAGGCAATGTATAACTAAAAAAAATCCTTTTTAAACTTGAACTTCAGCATAATATTTCAAAAATAAAATTAAATAATGTCATTTACTTACTCACATGGATATTCTACTAGTCGAATAATCACATGCAATATCAATAACCACTTTCATAATGAGAGAATGTATAATGCCAGACATTCTGAAACATTTTTTCAAGGCCTCGGCCAAGACGTCTAAAATGATTAAGGCCTCGGCCAAAACCATAAATCAAATTGGGAAAGGGCCTCGGCCAATTCCACGTCTAGTTGTCTCATGAGACCTACCGATGCATCGAAGAGCTATAGCGGGCTCCACCCGTCACTTATTAAGTCCAATACATATCTCATATGAATAGGTTTAAAAATATCATAAACCATAACATAATCGTATCACATAAAACAGGCATAAAGGAAACATAACATTTCCACATTTCAATCACAAGATATTAATACAACACCTTGATTTAATAAAAACGCTTTCAAAACCATTTTCAATACCAAAATAAAAGAAAGTTAAAACTTTGTATTTATTTTTCATTAAAAAAAAGATGGCTTGTAGAGGAAGCCGAAACTCAAATAATGGTCACGGCGGCGGAGAAGTCGTTGTCGCCGCATAAGTACGGAAAGAAAAACGTTCCCTTTTGTCATTTAGCAAAACGCTTCGTATAAAAAAGATTTATTTTGAATAAACGTAAAAGTCAAAGGGGTTTATACACCGTATAAAAGAAAGTTGTGTATAAAACCAAATATGCCTCAATGAAAGGGGATTGAGACGAAGTCCTTAAAAAGATCATTTTTTTATAAAGTAGGTATATTATGTGTATTCACTATTATTACACATAAATAATGTAAAAATACAAGATATGACATAATAATATCATGACATAATTTGAAAGTAGGAGATTAACCCAATGAATAGAAATTGGGTTAAGAAGTTCCCTTACCTCGTGTCTGACTTGACTCAACCGTTATTTAACCTCCTGAATAATAAACTAGAGTTAATATATACCTTATTAAGAACCATTTTTAATTTCATTATCCTTTTTATATCACTTATTACAATGTTATGAACATTATGTAATTATTTAAGTTAATAACGGTCGTTTTGTCGATCTTTGGTACTTGAGTCAACAATAAACTTGTTATAATTACATGTTGTTTATGTGGTAGAATATACATTATCTCCAGAATTATATTCATGATTTAGATGTCATATATATCATATATATCCAGTATATACATTCATTTATAATATTACGTAACATTTAGAGGTAAGAAATGAAATGCACCGTTCATGGAGACGGTAAGCCATACGTACGCATGAACGCTACTTTCATTTCTATTTAGTATTTAATGGAATGAAATAATAATGATATAAATGTATAATATAATTCCAGTATAATATCATATATAATATCATTTAGTTCATCCTTTATACATCCCACATGTGGCATTAACGATTCACGTCACTTTGAGGGGGCAGTAGTCCGCACTTCCTAAAATGAAATTATCGCGTTTACCCATAATGGAAATCATAAAGTATGCCATAAATGAGAAATACAGAATCATAAGTAAAACATAAACATATTATATATCATATATAAATATAGTGACATCTCAATGGCCACCTTTGAAGGTGTTATATGAGTGTTGAACAATCATCGTTTCGTGAGGCAGAAATTCGCCCTCCCCAGAAACCGTATGTTCTTTAACCATTAGATATAGGTGTGTATAATTGTAGCTAGAATCCTTATTATAACAAAATCCTAGTATATTTAGGTTACTGGTTTTGTTACAAAAGAAATTAATAAAAAGAGTTTAGGGGGTTGGAGAATAAAAATAAAACAAAACAACATTAGAGAAGACATTACCTCAAAATCGGGTAACTCTTTTTTATTTGAGCCAATGGCTTCATTGGGAAGTGTTCTGCACAAAGTGAGGCTTCTAGTAGTAACAGGGGGAAGTTGGGAGAGTATTTGGGCAGAGTTTGGCCGAGCCAAATGGCTTGAAAGTGTGAATGAGGTGGTAGAGGTGGGGGCCTTTTATAAGAGGAGAGGAGGGGCACTCTTGGAAAGTAAGGAAATTGTACATTATTATACAATGATTTTAGGATTCTAAAGGTCCCAAACTTATATAATTTGAGGATAAGGTGATAAGGGTTCAAAATATATCCATCCAATAGTCTTTGGACAAGTTTATGCCTTGGATTTTACATTATATTTTCATTTTATTAAAATCGTTAAATAATGAGGTCATCGCCGCATCATAATTATGTCATAAATAATTTAATTTATTTATTGTATAAAAATTATAAAAAAAATACTATGATGTATAAAATCTTTTTACCTTTCTAATGAATATTTATAGTCAAAATTTGGACTTGTTTAACCCCACTTAAAAACTGTTTTATTAAAACAACTCATGTTTGTGTCAATTTAATTTTAACATTAAATAAATATATATTAATGTCATTTTCCAACCAAAGTGGCTCCATGGGGTCCCCAAGTTGAACCATGGGTTTTCTTGGTCGGCCATGAGTAATCCAATAGGAGTAGGACATGTGTCAAGCTCATCTCATATTATTAAAACATTATTTTTACCTTAAACTACACTAATTACCTCTAATCGCGATTAAGAACATAAAAGTTACTATTCACCAAAAAATTATTTTAATCTCATTGAACCACATTTTACTTATTAATGACAACCATGTATGTCGGATTTTTGAAAATCAAATCACAGAAGTTGTAATATTTAATTTAAACGAAAAATCAGTTATTTAACTACCACTTAGTGGTTTCACTATTCATCAAAAATTGATGTTTTTTAGAACAATGCCAAAATTTCACCCTCAGATATAATTGATATTCCGAATTCAAAAATGATGTCTATTTTAAAAAATTCCAAACATATAAGTTTCATTAATTAATTTTATAATTAATTCCCGTTGTCACAACAATAGCGTGTTTTTAAGAAAAAATTTATATCAAAAGATTGGCAATTGTTTATGTCCAATTTCAATGTTAAATTAATTATAATGACCACCATTGGATAAAATGGTAAAAATATATTCTAATTATACTTTTAAACCACTAAATAGTATAATTTATCACTATAAATTATTTTGATTAAAAAAGTTGTTTTTAAGTAATTTTCACTATTCATAAAAAATTGGAAGTTCTCAGAAAATTACAGAAAAATCAACTTTGGATAATTTCAATATTAAGAATACTAAAATTAAGTCCATTTTGAAATATAAAATTTCTATAATTTTAAAAAGTGGTAATTACTATTCATAACTGCTACTTTGATTAGTCGCGGTGTTTTAGAACTCGAACTTGCGTACAATGCTAGCTATTGCATTATTGAAAGAGAGGCGTATCGTGGAAGCTCGGGGTGTTACACAGGCACCCTACCCGTCCACCTCTCGGCCTGGCGGCGCACTCCCCAGCTGCCTGCCAGCCCACCTGGTTCCCTTACTGGCCGCCTCCCGGCCTGCCCGGTCTCCTGCTGGATCGCCTGCCAGCTTGCCCGGCCAGCCGACCTCCCAAGATTCCCCCCGAACGAAGCGGCACCTTGGCCGCACCGGCCTCCTGAGCGGGCCCATGGCCCCCTCGAAGTGCCCAAGATGAACTGGAAAGACGCGCCCTCTGGGCCGAGCCGCGCCGAGCCGCACCCTTGCAGCTCTCCGGGCCGAACCGGCCCCAAGCCCAGGATGAATCGCCCACACAGCCCACTGGGAAGGGCCCGGTGGGAAGGGCCAAACCTAACAGGATGGCCCGCCCAATGGGTCATTCCATAACCAACATGTATGATGGGGTCGACCCATTCTGGGTCAACCCAGATGGGGTCGGACCAGACCTGGGTCCTCTATCGAACCTTAATGTTCTTTGGCCATATCTTTAGCACCAGATGACCGTTTGACGAAACATCAGTGATGCTTGTAATCTTGGAGCATGACAGTCATTTTGGGTATACCCCACTAGAGTTTGGGATATATTTGAGATACAGTCAGGTTGGATAGTGCATGAATCCAACCGGGCCCCCGAGACTAAAGGCTAATAACTCACAGACAAGGCGTCCGATTGACGCGCCGTCTATTGCGTTGAGATCCCTATGATGTGGAAAACCTTTGAGTTACTTATTTATGGGGATTCATGATAGTTGGAGTATCGACTAGGAGCTCGTGGGTCGGATCCATCCGATGACGAGCGAGAAGAGTGTGGAGACCTATTAGCTAGATGAAACCTGATGACTGCTCACCATTTCCACTAAGGGTGACTCGACTAGCCCAGTGGGAAGTTCCTTGGTGTTGTGGCAGGCCTACAGCGGGGAGCGGCTTGGTGTCGGGACAGACCCACGGTAATCGACAAGAGAATTATCTCAACATACTATCATGGGGATCACCTTGGTTACGTGGTAGACCCACGGTGGGGAGCATCTTGGGGATGCATTATTCCCACGTTACTCGACAGGAGGCGTACCTCAGCAGTCCAAGGTTAGTGGGAAGCACCTCGGTGTCGCGGCAGACCCACAGTACTCGACTGAGCAAGAGTTCTCCAGCATCCGAGGTTTAGATAATGTGAATATAATCCTGTTTGAGTTGATTCAGTAAATTTTTTGTTTACCACATGAATGTGATGGATTACTTGATGACTTATGTATATGTATGGGCATATACCTAAGTGGGGTTATTTGATGATTTCATGCCTTGTGTTTTATCTTTGTTGGTTTTGTGAGACATTGAGGGTCTTGGGGTCTCTAATGAGTATTGTTATACTCATCCTTTCATGGGATATACCCGAACCTCATTGTGTTGGATATAGACGACACACATCGCTGACCGAGGCTGAGTACACTAGGACTGGATATTACCCAGAGGTAGACCATACGACGTGTTGGTACACAGAGGAGACCGATATGTGTGGAGTGCTGTAGAGGCTATCTGTACCTATCCTTCAGGTAGGAATCCAGGAGGACAACCCAATAGCTGTTCTAATCTACTTATATTGTACTTGTTTTCATATGTACTTGTACTTTCCTGTTGGTGTTTTATTCCAACCCTTCAACTTTCACCACTCTTTTGTATACAATTTTACTTAGTGTTTTGCTTCCATCTCATACTCTATTGTGTGCGTTTTCACGTTTTAATGGAAATTCCTTCCCAATTTAGGAATTTACACATTTGGTGCTAGTATCCATCTCCTAGACTATAGAAGGCGGGCCTTGGGGTAATCACGGCACGTGCCCCATGGTAAAGGTCAAGACAAATTGGTATCCGAGGAGTCGGTTCTACCATAGAACTTAGGACTCTGATATTCTCTATGAAGCAATAGTGTTAAGGGTACTGAGTGTGGTTTTCAGTTTAGGGAGTCTGGTGTTGATGCAGCAGCCGACATATCCATACACCAGGACCCTGACAACTAATTTCCGACTCAATTCTTGAAAACACTGATTGTGTGTGTGTCTTTAAAAGTTTTCTTTAAGTCATCTCAACCAGGTTATCTCACCAGGTATAATCTTTGACCCTGTCGCTTCTATTTCGTTCAAGATGAATCCCCATGGATGGCCATCTAGAGTCCCGAGAGTTGTACGTGAAGATATCCCACCAAGCGATGAGGCCTCATTTCATGGCCCTATCACAGCGGAGGCACCAGTGGTACCACTCTCCGTTAGGCCACCAATGCCACCAGCCCCAGCAGAAAACGATGCATGATTCTTGAGCACGTTTCACGAGTTCCAACACCAGAGGACACTCAGGTTCAGTGGAGAGATGGACCCACAGGTGGATGAGGATAGGCTGGAGGCTGTGGTGGGAGTTTTCTGACTCATAGGGACACCAACTGACCTCAGGTTGATACTTTCTTCCATCCTTCTACAATCAGTGGTGGGAAGATGGTGGAGCATGATGCTCTAGGTTCACGATGAGATGACGCCTCTCGGGGAAGACTTCAAAATCCTGTTTCAGGTGGAGTTTGTCCCAATGACTCTTCGCACAATGTGCATACATGAGTTACTTCATCTACAGTAGGGAAGCATGACGGTGGCACAGTACTCAGTGAGGTTCACCGACCTCTCATGCTACTCCATCGATATGGTACGAGACCCTTTCTTTAGGGAACGAACCTTTGAGAAGGGACTCATGAGAGAGATCAGAGCTTCAGTGATCTCACTCAGTATTCCGATGCAGGAAGGGGTGTTAGAGAAAGCCATCTTTGTAGAGTGTTTCCTTGTTGAGTAGTCTCTAGTAGCGAGACCCACCACTAGTCGAAAAATCATCAGTGTCTTCTTCAACTGGCAGTAGGCAAATTTCACAGAGGTCCAAGAGGACTAGAAATACTGGTGGATGACCGCATGACTCGGGATCAGTTGGGTGGGGAACCCGGAGCAGAGACATACATGCCAGGAGAGGGCAGTGTTTCTCATGCAGTGGGCTAGGTCACATTGCTCGTGACTATCCGACCCACTGTTAGGATGATCAGAAGATAGTCAGAGGACCGCCCATGCAGAGGCAGAGATTCGATCGAGGTGGTCCGCAGGGAGAAGGCAGGCGTGGCAGAGGAGCTAGCTGTGCAGCTGGTGGTGGATGACGTTTCGAGGTGTTACCACCACCACCATGAGGAGGTCCACCCCGAACACAGGTAGTAGGTGGAAAGAGGAGATCTCAGCTCCAGGAAGCTGAGGCCTATGATCACGACACTCCAGAGATGATTCGAGGTACGATCTATGTCTACTCCACCATAGCTGCAGTTCTTATAGACACAGGTTCTAGTCACTATTTAATTTCCACTGCCCTCATTCGGATCTCGGAGATTCAGACTGAGTCGTTGGATCTATCCTTATGTCTAGAGATTCCTATGGCAGAAGACTCGATGATTATGCACTGTTGCTAGTAGTGTGAGCTTACTCTAGGAGGCAAGAGCTTCGACTAGGATCTCCTAGTACCGGCGTCGAGGCCTTACGACGTCATCTTGGGTATGGAATGGTTATCTACACTCAATGCACAAATAGGCTGTATTAGGCGCAATGTTTGGTGTGTCTGCCCGGATGGGACTAGGTTCACCTTCACTGACAAGAAGGGAGCCTTTGCAGTGCAGGATGGACTTTCTAGGAGGATAGTGCAACCGATCACTCATAATTTGGTCTGCCTTACCTTTGGAGTAGATGATTTAGAGAGTCTGAGCTATCCTGTAGTGGTGTACTGGTACGAGGATGTTTTCCCTGATGATGTTCTATGTCTACCTCCTGACAGAGTGGGGGAATTATGCATTGACCTGTACCCAGGGATAACACTGATATCTACACCAGCTTATCATATGGCTCTAGGAGAACATCGTGATCTGTGGGTATAGCTAGAGGACTTGTAGGTGAAGGGATTCATTCGGCCTGGTGTTTCTCCCTGGGTAGCCCGTATTCTGTTCTCCAAGAAGATGGATGGGAGCATGAGGCATTGTGTTGACCATCATCGCCTAAACAAGGTGACCGTGAAGAACAAGTACCAACTCCTAAGGATTGACACCCTCTTTGATCAACTGAAGGGTGCACAGTGGATCTCGAAGATAGAACTCAGATCAGGCAATCACCAGCTCAGAGTTCAAGATGAGGATGTGAAGACAATGAACTTCAGATGTCAGTACGACCACTACTAGTTATTGGTTATGCCATTCGGAGTAACCAACAATATATCAGTGTTCATGGGACTCATGAATAAGATCTTCCAGCCATACCTTTATCGCTTTGTTGTAGTCTTCATCGACGAAATTCTGATCTACTCTACTACCGAGGAGGATCATGCCTACCATATGAAGGTAGTACTGGACACACTCTGAGAGCACTAGCTTTATGATAAGCTCTCGAATTGCCAGTTTTGGATCAGCATGGTTCACTTTTTAGGACATGTCATCTCGGAGGATGGAGTTGTAGTGGATCCAGTAAATATTGAGGTGGTAATTGCTTGGGATCCACCCAAGAGTGTGATAGAGGTACAATATTTCTTGGGTTTGGCTGGATACTTCCGGAGATTCATTCCAGACTTCTCAAGAGTTGCAGCACCACTATCTACCTTGACAAACAAGGGGAAACCCTTCGTGGGGTCAGAGAGTTGCTGGAAGAGATTTCAGGAGATGAGGAAGAGGCTGACTAGTGCCCCCATATTGAGGCTTCCAGAGGATGGCATAGGGTACATAGTCTACTGCGATGCGTCAGGGACTAGACTCGAGGGTTTCCTGATGTAGGAGCGAGAATTGATCGCTTATGGTTCTCGGTAGCTGAGACAGCACGAGCCGAACTACGCTACCTAGGAGTTGGAGTTCGCAGTAGTGGTATTTGCCTTGATGATGTGGCAGTACTATATGATGGGAGAATGTTTTACCATGTACTCTGATCAAAAGAGTCTCAGGTATATCTTCTCTCAGAAGCACCTTAAATTGAGACAATGACGATGGCCTCATTTCCTCCAGGACTCTGACTTTGTGATAGTCTATACTTATGTAAAGGGGAATGTTGTATTAGTTTCAACCAGTAAGAGATCTGGTATACAAATACTAGGAGAAACGATAGAGCAGCTGCCTGCCATACAAATATCCTTTGTGGATAGAGACAGAGAAACCTTTCTACAGTCTCTTACTGTCACTCCCCCACTTCTTTAGCGAGTCAGGTAGGCACAATGTGGAGACACTGACTGTGAGACATGATGTGCTCAGATATCCATAGGGTAGGAACCTGATTGATTTTTTGAAGGTGGGGAGCACATCATCCTCTTCAGAGGAAGTAATATGTTTCAAATGTCACATCTAGAGGAAATGTTTAGGGAGTTCCACACATCCTCTTTAGCGGTACATCCAGGAGTGGCGAAGATGTATCAGGACCTTCGACGTCAGCACTGGTGGCCAGGTATGAAAATGGTCGTTGTAGAATTTGTCTCTCAGTGCCTCACTTGTCAGCAGGCGAAGGCAGAGCACCAGTTACTTGAAAGCTTGGTTCAACCTTTAGAGGTCCCAGAGTGAATGTGGGATGGGATATACAAGGACTTTGTGTCAGGACGTACATGTACTTCCAGGGTTCACGACTCTATTTGGGTTATCTTTGACCAACTCACCAAGACGGCCTACTTCCTACTGATCAGAGAGCAGGGTTCAGAAAAAATCTTGGGATGCCTCTATGTGTAAGAGATTGTGCATATACATGGAGTAACTTCTTCTATTGTCTTTGATCATGATGCACGGTTTACTTACATGATATGGAAGGGGTTGTAGGAGTCTTTCAGAACGCAGATTCATCTGAGCACCGCCTTCCATCCTCTGAAGGATGGCCAGACTGAGACGACAATTTAGACTATCAAGGATATGCTCTATGCATGCGTCCTTGACTTTGGTCATAGCTAGGAGTACCACTTACCATTGGTGGATTTTTCATATAACAACTGATATCACTCTACCATTGGGAGGACACCTTTTGAGGCGTTATACAAGATACCTTGTAGATCACCTTTGTGTTGGTTTAACCCTGCGAAGTCAACACTAGTGGTTCCAGAGATGGTTCGGGCTTCCAAGAAAAGGTGTGGATCATCCAGGAGAAGATGAAGACTGCATAGAGCAGACAGAAGTCATATGAAAATAGAAGATGGAGACCTCTAGAGTTCGAGGATGGAGACCACGTCTTTCTACAGGTCTCACCTCGACGAGGTTTATGGAGATTTGGATGAGGCAGAAAGTTATCTATGAAGTTCATTGGACATTTCCATGTCCTCAAGAGATTTGTAAAGGTAGCATACCGCTTAGCTCTTCCACCTCAATTGCACAAGGTGCATGACGTCTTCCACATATCCCAGCAGAGGAGATACGTGCACGACCCTTCTCACATTATAGAACATGGAGAGATGGACATTGACTATGGGGTGACTTTCACAGAGATTATAGTGGAGACTGAAGATAGATAGGAGTGGGTCCTACATGGATGGTCGATAACTCTGGTGTGCATTCGCTGGTAGCACGTGAACCTCCAGGAGAGCATATGGGAGCGGGAGGCTCGGATGTGTGCTCAGTACCCCCACTTGTTCCCATGGTTCAAGTTGTAGCTTACGAGACCTAAATCCCTGAGGTGGGGAGAATGTAAAGACCTGTAAATTCCGTGGAAATATATTTTCTTAAATAAATGTTATTTTTATGAGTCCGCAAAAAATTACGGGGTTTGATTTTATGGCCCGGTGTGCCCGGAATCAATTTATGATGTTTTGTTCGGGTACGTTTAATAAGCGTACGAGCTGGTTTTTATAACCTTTGAACCAGTGATCGAAATTGAAATCCAATGACACCATTGAACTCACAAAACCTATATTCTCTTAGGATGACTATCACCTCGACAGTAGTGGGTCGAGGATAAAAGATTGTTTTTGGGTTTTCGTGGAAAATAAAAAATAAAGTGAGCTTCATGTTATTTTTAGCTGAGCCTCCATGTGGGTGTCTGTTGGTTAAAACCTCCTGATGGAAGTTGGAGGTGGGACCACCACACCATAACCTCCCATGAAAGGTTATGGTGGTGGGGCCCACCCGAACTCAACCCCCCATGTGAGGATTAATTTGGTGGGGACCACCCGAGACCACATAACCTTGCTAATTGAATAATAGGGGTGTAGACCACCTGACCCCTATTAAATGAGTGGAGTGAAAAACCTCTCAAACCCCAATCTTTAATGTGGAGGAGCCTCTTGAGCTTCCTCCACATTAAAGTTTCCATCAACCCAATTCATGGGGCCAAATCCTCCCATTTATTTGAATGTTCCAACAAATGATTAGTTTTTGAAATCTTTCCAATGAAATTATAGATTTTATAATATATTTTTTGGAACATCTTTTCTTTTTGGGGAGAGGAGAGCGTGGGAGAAAAGGAGTTATCCAATGAAGAACCTCATCTTCCAACAAAGAACACTAACAACAATTTTCATCGAACTTCTTCCCAGGACACCTACCGACGTGGAGCGTCTTTTACAACCGACATGCAAAATTGGGATTGGAAGTGTGCTGCGGACATGACGAATGAAGATCACCTTTTTATTCTTTCCACGGCCTCTTCGGTGAACGATGAACAAAGGTAGGGGTTTTATTTTCAATATGATTTACTCCCATGTTCATCCTTTCTTTTAAAACGAAGAATGGGGATGTTTCACTTTTGATTGTTTTGGTATTAATCCTTGTGGGTGGGTTGTTATACTTCGTTTTTAATATCCAATTGCTACCACCCTAAACGCAGAGGGTGTAGGACAGAACAACATGGCCTGACCCTTACGTCGTTCTTGTTTATAATAACCTTCAGCATGGCCACCATGCAATGAGGCGACGAAGGTTAGAAGACATAGGTTTCACTACCCGTGGCCTCCGTGAACTTCATCACCCCCTTGGAATTCTGCACCGCCCCCGGCCAAACCAGACCCAGCTGTACCCCCGTCGGCCGACCTGACCATGCCCTACCCACCCACCCGTCGACCCACCTGGTGCCCTGCACGGCTGCCTCCCAGCCCGGTCGCGCCATGCCCGACCGTCTGTCGGCCTGCCTGGCGCCCTACCTGGCCGCCTCCTGGCCTGGCCATGCCCTACCCGGCCGCCCGCTGTCCCACTTGGTGCCCTTACTATCCGCCTCCCGGCCTGGTCGTGCCCTGAATGGACGCCCACCGACCTATCTGGAGCCCTACCCGGCCTCCTGTCGGCCCACCTGGCACCTTGCTTGGCCACCTCACGGCATGCCCGATCGCCGGATGGCCCTCCTTCTGGCCTGGCTGGCCGCCTGACATCCCATACCGCAACTTGACCAAAGTGGTTCCCTAGCCACACCGGCATATCAGGCCTGCCCACAGCCCCCCTCACGGTTCCCTAGCCGAATAACCCATGCGGCCTGCTGGGATGGGCCCAGTGGGCCTGGAGGAACCTAACAGGCTAGCCTACCCAATGGGTCGGGCCAGACCCAACAGGTCTGATCGGGTCGGACCGGACCTGGGTCCACTACCAACCCTATACTTTCTTTGACCATATCTTTGGCACCGGACAATCGTTTGAGGAACTATTAGTTGTGTTAGTAATCATAGAGCATGACGGCCTTTTTGAGCATACCCCACTAGATTTTGGGGTATAGTTGAGATACAATTAAGTTGCATCATGTATGAATCCAACAGGGCTCCCGGGACTAAAAGGAAAATAACTCATAGACTAGGCGTATGATTGATGCGTCATCTGTTGCATTGATACCCCTATGATGTGGAAGACCTTTGAGATAATTTTTAAAGGGACTTAGTTACATTTTGAGTATCGACCAGTAGATCACGGAGTGGATCCTCTCTATGATGAGCGAGCAGAGTGCGGAGACCTAGTAGCTTGCTGAGACCTGACGACTGGTGACCATTTCGACTCGAAGTGACTCAATTAGCCCAGTGGGAAGCACCATGGTGTCGCGGCAGGCCCACAGTGAGGAGCTCCTTAGTTTCATGATAGACCCGCGGTACTCGACAGGAGGATTACCTCCAGAAGCTATGAGGGGAGCGCCATGGTGACGTGGAAGACCCATGGTGGGGAGCACCTTGGTGACATAGAAGACCCATGATACTCGACAGGAGGAGTACCTCCATTGTCCAAGGATAGTGGGAAGCACCATGGTGTCATAGCATGCCCACTGTACTCGATCGATCAAGCATTCTCCAGCAGCAGAGATTTACATAATGTGAATAAAATCATGGTTGTGAGGAGTCAGTAACTTTTGTGTTTACCTCATGAGTGAGATGGATTAATTGATAACATTGGTATATGTATGGGGATATACCTATGTGGGGTTATCTATTTATGCCATGCATTGTGGTTTATCCTTGTTTGATATGTGAGACCATGGGGTTCTCAGGGTCCCTACAAAGTATCGTTATACCTAACCATGCACGGGCTATGCCAGAACATTGTTGTGTTGGATGCAGCTGACAGACATTGCTAATCGAGGCTGAGTGCACCAGTACTGGACGGTACCCGGAGGTAGACCATACGATGTGTCGGTACATGGTGGACACTGATAGGCATGGAGTGATGTGGAGGCTATCTGTACCTACCCTTCATGTTGGAGTCCTAGAGGATGACCCAGAAACTGTTTTACTCTGCTTCTGTTGTAATTGTTTTCATTTTTACTTGTAATTTCCTGTTGTTCTTGTATTCCGGACCCTCTACTTTCTACACTGCTTTTTATAGAGTTTTACTTAGTTTTTTTTCTTCCAACTCATACTATGTTGTCTGAAATTTAATGTTTTGAAGGCAATGCCTTCCCAGTTTAGGGATTTACACCTTTGGTGCTAGTCACCAACCTCTGGCCTATGGAAGGAGGGCTTGGGGTAATCACGACACGAGCCCCGAGGGATGGTTCGTTACAACCCTTGTATTTTTATTAGCACCATGCTTATTCAAAATGTATCATAACTATTATCCTTATTAAATAATATGAATAAAGGAAGAATAATAGGTGATGGAATTCATCTTGTATTCATGTTAGATATGTGGCCTTAAATATGATGGTGATTAACATGGGAGGCCTGAAATAGTTAATATCTCATAAAATCATATCAAACTACTCCTATCTAAAATACCTTGATGATAAAGAGTCTGGTGAGCCTACACTTAGGAAAATGAAATAAAAAATCATAACTTTCATGAAAAGACATCACATAGACGATTTATAAAGATGATTATAAACCTCACCACAATAATCAGAATGAACACGAGTAACACTGTACTCAAGTAACACAAAGGACCAATTATATGTGACCTCAACGATTTTCATTTTTGAAAGATCAATCACTGCCTGATTAGCTTCGTGATAAAAATGTGTGACTTCAAGGGAGAGTGAGTCTAGAAGCTGACAGAAGTCGGTGTAGACTAGTAGCACCTTCCATGGTACGTTCCTTGAATGATCATTCATAATTTAAACTACAACAGACGAGTGTGACTCTTTCCATTAATCATGAAAACCAAAATGGATAGCATAACTAATAGAATTTCTCATACCCCAAAGCTCTACTTCAATAGAAAATCCATTTCCAATATAATGGAGGAAGCATCCTTTCACAAGCCCCAGAAAGGCATATAATACACCACCACATCCAGAGGGGACTGGAGCACTAGAAGTAGCCCCATCTACATTAACCTTTATCCACTATGAGAGAGGATGTATCCATCAAATATATTTCTCAATCAATGGATTCTTTATCCTGCAATTTACACAAAGATACCTCAACAGAACAAGATCAGAAACATAATTCCTTATATAACCATTTTGAATATTAGAAGAAATTCAGATACCACGATGCATAAACAGTACTCTGTTATGAAATGGATGTTTGGTGATATTGAAGATCATGTCATTTCATGACATCCATATGAATTCTAGAATAGTAGATGCTACTTCCAATAGAAGAGCATGGAACTGCTCACTACATTCACCGTTGAAAATGGACTATAACAGTCCATCGACAGATCGGGAGGAGAAGATGCATTGTTTGTTACTGTACATATAAGACCAGGACCTGTAATAAAACATGGATGAAATAAAAATTTGAAAGATGGTTTCATCTTCTTCCATATAGAAAATATAGACCTCAACTAGATACATTCCATAATTTCCCAACATGACCTATAGAAAAAGCCTATGTTTCAATATTCTTCTGATATGCAGAGATCAAGATGGAAGAACAGATGGTTTATTGAAACCCATAACCCAGTTTGGAGGATATAGTGAATCACCATAAATAAAATTATAGCATTAAATTTTGGTGAAGATTACATTCATATTGGGCATCCAAACTATTACATCATAGTCATTAAAACGTTATTTAGTGGCCACCATGCACTGATGAATAGTCATAATTCCATAATGTACCATATCCTCATAAAACCCTATAATAGTTTTATGTTTTTGAGATGGTGGAATGGTAATTTCAACACAGATTGGTTGGGAAAACCAAGTGGTTGTCCAAAGATTCGAATACTATTTCTTACACACCACCCATTTCGTGAAATCCATGAGATCAGAGTAGGAATGCATTAAGGTAGTCCAGACAGAGGACCAGAAGTAATTAACATACCCATTCTGCAATTTCCCATCAAATCGAGTAGTTAGAAAATCCATAGAGGAATTATAATTTAATAAATTTTCAAGATTTACTTTCCAATCATTGTGTCATTGAAAATCCTAATATCATTAATTCATAGACAACAAATTTATACTAGTTTTATACTGTCTTTCCTAGAATATGTGACCAGTTTCTTCTTGTGAATTGAGCTAGTCTATTCATAGTTTCTGATTCTACCACTTTACTATTTAATCAGAGTTATGGTCCACCTATACAGATAAAAACTGTAAACGAACATTGATGTAATGACTGAATTTACAAAACATATTCTCCATGCCTGAGGCATGTTTTTCTCTTTCCAGCATTCCCAATAATTATGGATTTTCAAGGCAATATTTTCCAAGTGACACATTTTGACTCTGCCTCAGAAAATTTGTACAATAAGGTATGTAAATGGGCGAGATCCTCTTTTAACATGCTTCAAAACTATTAGGTTTTCCCTTGATATGACAAATCCTTCACAAAAAATGAAAAATTATTTTCCCCAATTAATGAATTGACCTGAAACCACTTCATAGTGTGATGAAATTCATTTAGTGTAAGATATGGTACTTTTGTATTTTCTTCAAAATAAAAATATGTCACCAACATAAAATAAGTGTGACAAATCACAGAAATCCCTCCCAATTTTCATCCTCTAATTCCACCCAAAATTAACAATATTAATGTGTGACTGACTTAAATAATCTTATGCAATATAAAGAAGTATACTAGTGAGTGGTTCACCATGCCTAACACCTCTTGAACATTGAAAAAATACTATAGGAGATCTATTTACAATAATAGACAGCCTTGCACTGGTGAGTATGGATCCAATTATATCAATGAACCTCTATGAGAAACCATGCATTTTGAGAACAGTGAAAAGAATCATTCTTCTGATAGTATCAAAATACTTAGAAATATCAATCTTCAAGGCCACGTTTCTATACTTATACGTTTCTCTTCATAGAAATCACACAATTTGAGGTAGTGAAAAAGCATGTTTTTATATTTCATCCTTTATCCTTTCTATTCAACCATTGATTCGTGATTATACTTATGACCTTTGGTACATGGTTCCTAATAGAAACAGGTTTGAAATCATTAATATAAAGAGAATTATCATATCTAAAATATATAAATTAAATAATACATGAAATAATCGATTCAAGATATAAAAACTCATTATGAAATGTCTAGAATTTTTCCAGATATAGTTGAATTCTTCTATTTTACCATGATGGTTAATCAATGATTATCTCATAATTCAATTATCTTTATGTTAATTTTATCCACTCTATTTCTCCATGATTCTTACATTATCCACTATCAATCTCAAAATTTTAATATATTATAAAATATTTATCACCCACACAACTTTTCTTTCAATAATCAGGGATTTTATTTTCCATTTATATCAGGGATAAAGTATGTTTATCCAATATTTAAAAACATACTAAAAAACTAATGAGATACATATATTCATCTTCTTTAATATAATATATATTTCTATGATTTTATTTCCTCAACATAAAAATATTCAAAATTAGTGAAATGTTTTACAATTTATGGGAAGATTTTAATAATTTTCCATTATTGATCAAAAAAAATTTAGAGCCACATTGTTATCTTTTGTGTTTGGTATTGTAAGGACGTGAACTTAAAAATTTAATATTCTAGTGAATTTAAACAAGAATTCAATTTCTTACATACCCATAGGTATTTTAGATTTATATTTCTAGAGATATATGACACATGTCTTATATAACCACTAATATTTTACTAGGGGGATACTTCTATTTAGTATAATTTTTTCACAAAAAAAATCCTTTAAAATGAATTTTTATCTTTTTATGAAACAGAATCAAAATTTCTATATTCACAACATCCTTCTCCATATACATTATTATAACCCTGTGAATTGTTTTTTTTGAAATTTGTGATGAGAGAAAAATATAAATAAAGTAAATATTAAATAATGAAATAAACTATTAGTCCATGAATACTTATAAAAGTTTAATTTATTCAAAATAAACTTTGGGCTCAAAATAATAGTTTTATTACCCATGAAATCACATTATCTTCTCAAATATTTTCCTAAAACATTTCATAATAAATATTAAAGAAAAAATAAAACTCACAAAAAACTTGTAATAATTCTTTCATAATGTTATAAATTCTAGACATAAAAAAAGAAATATATTTTAAATATAATGTTATCATCTTAACTTGATAAATCATAATAATATTATAAAAAATTCAAGGAATAATTGAAAAAAAATGTAGGTTACTTGGGGAATAATTTTAATACCACTACTAAAAATGGGATAACCTTCACAGATAGAAATTGAATAACCAATCATGGTTACAAAAAATAACAATCGTTTTTAAAATTTGAATAACCATCAAATTATATTCCTATAATCCCTATGTAGAAACCTAATCATTTAACTCCATTTATTGAATCAGTTATTTTAAGAGCTGTAGTAGGCTTACCCACCCTTGTTTTATAATATAACCACCTATCCCCATAAAAATTACTAAGAACCATAATAGAATACATAAAATCTTGAATCATAAAAATATTAATTTCACTCATAAGAAATCATTTTTGGATATATCCATTCAATTTTAAATTCCTTTCATTAAATAACTACATAATTTTGAAGTGTGGGTTTAATTTTAAGAATAAAAGAAATTTTTTAAATGAATATAAAAATAAAATAACGTTTATGATGGGGGTAAATGGTTTTGTCACTATATACATTAAAATGAAGGATTCATTTTCTTTTTTTGCTAAAGAACATTAAAATATTCCGTAAAAAGATTATTTTTTAAAAAAATTAAAAGAATGTAAGAATACAAATGGAGGATGATTTTATAATTCACTTATTTCCATATAAAGTCATCATTAAAATAATTTTAAAAATTTTATGTCGAAGAAAAATAGACTTTTAATGGAAACATTACAAGAGGATTTTTAAATGTATACCCCATAGCATGAGTATGACTCGTCACATATGTTTCTTATCGTCCTGAATTATAAAATCATATTAATTATTTAATTAGATGCCAATTTTTTCTAGTTTATTATTCTATTTATATCAATTATTAACATGTTATAACAATTACTTAGTCATTTATTTTCACATCAGATGTTTTGATGATATTAGATTCATAAATCAAAAGTGACTATGGTCGGTTCACTACTTCTAAACTGGGTTTATCCATCGCTACCTAAAAGTGTTGTTAAAGTCACCCTCTGTTTGTGGTAAAAAGTGGTGTTAAAGGTGTACCTTTATCATCACTGGTAAAAACAATCACTCATAGGGGGATTTATTAGTGGTTTTTTCAAGTGATGATAAAGACTCCCCTTTATTATGGTTTTTTAGTGGCGATGATAATGATATATTTCAAAAGAAATTATATTTCTTTAAGAATAATATATTAATATATAGATATATTTATATTGATATAAATATAATTCATATTTTTTAAATATGTTTTAGATAATATAAATAGGAATTTACACATAATATAGAGAAGATATTAGTGAAAATGACTTATAAAATAATTAAAAAAAATATTTTTTATTAATAATTTTCTTATTATTACTAAGTAAAAGTAATTTAATATAAATTTGAAGATAAAATATTTATAAAATTAATAAAATATCATGAATAAGTTGAAAACATAACTGAAACATAAAATGGACATAACTTTTGATTTGGGTGTCTGTTTGGGCTCTACCACATCTCATATCAAAGCCTGAGATGAGCTCTTTGTCCTTAGTGACAAATATAAACCTTTTTCATATTTTTTAGGCAAAAAAGGCCCATATGTCCTAGAAAATAAAATTTTTAGTTGGGGTACCCCAATATTTCAATATTTTATTTATTTATAGACTCATTTAATGCGGGGAGGGGGGCTTATTGCCTTTTTTGGTGGAAGATGAATTTATTCTATGGGATTACATTAATATTGATATTATTGTTGTGAAATTTTATAATTTTTCACAGTAAGATTTTATATATAACTAAATATATGAATGTTTTATAATATTTTCTTATAATAAATCAATCATATAAATAAATATAGAAACATATTTATGTAAAAATTAATATTATAATATATGTAAACTAACAAATATTACAAAGAAGTATTTAAAAAGTATCTAATAATTTTTTACCTTATAGAAATATATTTATAATTTTTATATACATATCTATGTATTTTAATAAACAAATATATATTTATATTATATTGTAGTATATGTAAATGATAAAATATACAATATATATAAATAACTATTAGTATCTATTTACATCACACACACATGCACAAATATATTATATAAATGTATTTAAAAATAAATATATAAATATATAAATAAATAAAAGTATATATATATATAAATAAATAAAAATATCATTATATTTAAAAAAGAAACATGGTGTTGTGATAAAGGAATTCTATATTCTAAGGAGAGGTGAAGGGTTCCAATCGAGGAGGGCTTACATGAGGCTGTAAATTTGCAAAGCACTGATAAAAGGAATTTTGATGTGGAAAGCACTGATAAAGGTGGTGGGATTTCTATTAAAGTTGTCATGGAAGCGATGATAGGGTTTGAGATCATGGATTTCGGAATTTTTTTACCCCATTCAATAGTGCTACCTTTATCAGCCCTAAAAACACTATAAAAGGCCCCCTATAACAACGCTAAAAGAAGCACTATTAAAAGGGACCATTAACAGCATTAAAAAAGAATTGTTAAAGGAACCCTTTAATAACAGTTTTTTTAGAACCGTTAAATGGGGAAATTAAAAGTGGCTTTTTGGAACTGATAAAATAATTAGGCCTTTAACCGCAATCTAATTAATAAATATTTTTTTAACACTAATGAAGACCAATTATATCACTGTTGAAGGCATATTTTGTAGTAGTGGCTGACTATGGTTAAATAGGTAATTATTGCAACATATAATGAATAAAAAACAAGAATTAATTGTAATTTTTATATTTAAATTATAATTTAAAATTCAATAGTTAAATATTATTATTAAAAAATCACCACAAAACAATAATGGAGATGGTAAAACTTACATACACATGAGTAACATTTCCATTTTTCAACAATCATTATGGAAAGAAGGTACATATTGTTTTATCTTCCAAAAATTATGATAATATAATAAATATCATATTAATTATTTATGTATAATTATCTATATCATATATGTGATGTGGTGATGATATTCTAATCACATCGCCTTGTAGAGGTGGTAGTCCTCACTTGAGCATGAAAGACATTATCTTTTTTCATATAATGGAATGGTATGATGGGAATTGATATATTATATTTTTAAAATGTAATATAAGTCAATAATATAATATATAAAATTTAATTACTAAATTCTAATCATGTTATGAGAGACAATGATGGAATATTAATTATATCAGTTCGTAAGGCGACAGTCCTCTATACACACGAATGATGGGTTGATTTCCCATTTGATAGAAGAAAATATGAATATAGTTTATGAAAGTAAAAAAATAATATCTCAGTATATGGATTATACTCTTATTATTATTTTATCTTGTTTTAATAGTATTTTTAGAAAGTTTAAGAATCATTGAATGTAAAACATGTGGTTCAAAACTATACCTCTTCTATGGAAACCTCATTTTCATTACAGATTAACCCCGATAAAGATGGTATTTTTACTATAATAAAACCTATAAAATGTGTATAGGGATGTTTTAAATGGATTTATTTAGATATTATCTAAACTAAATTGGTTTTTAATTGTCAATAAATGAGAAATTTTTTTGTCATTTTATTAGTTAAGGGAGAGGAGTTCATGTATTTTATTAAAATAATAATTTGATATAAATTATTTATGATGTAAACATGGATCGAGATTTATATTAACTTAATATAAGATTATTAAGATTTTAAATAATATCATAAAATATTTTTTTACAAGTGTAGGTCACATTTGTGAATTTAACTTTTTCTTTTTAACACCCTTTTAACCCTTTTTAGACATACAATGATAATAAGATTTTTTACTCTTTTAGGGACAACATAGTTACTAAAAATAGATAAGGGCCCATAAATGGGATTTGGTTGATTTAATTAACCATATTCAATTAATTTTTACAAATATATTATATTTATTAATTTTTAAATCATTTAATAAAATATTACTTATTATAAAATATTATTAGTGTCAATCTTTGTACTATTCTATAAATACATGGAATTCCCGTGGAATTATTATTTTTAAATACATGGGAATTTTAGGAGTCTGTAGTTTTTAACGGTGCTTGATTCTGAGGCCTGGTGTTCCCGGAATCAATTTCAGAATTTTTGTTCGGGTATGTTAAATAAATGTATGTGCTGGTTTTTATAACATTTAAACTGGTGCTCGGAATTGAAATCTGATGGAACCGTTGAGCTCTCAACCTCGGTGATTGCTTATTGAGACCTTCACCGTAGCTACATTTTATCAAGAGTGGAAGGTAGTTTTTGGTTGTTTTTAATTAAATTGAATAAAGTTAAATTTTTAAGTTTATTTTATTTTGGTGGTTAAAAACTCCTAGGGGAGGTTAGTGTTGGGGGCCACCACACCATAACCACCCATGAGAGGTTATGGTGGTGGGGCCCACCCGCACATAACCTCCCTTGGGACGATTATTAGGTGGGGCCCACCCGATCTTTAGACCTCCTCTAAACCCCCAATTAATTTGGTGAAACTCTTCACCTTCACCCTTCATTTAATGAGTCAACTCCTCCAATTTAATTAAGTATAGAAACTTAATTAATTTGGAATCTTTTTGAATTCTTGAATTAATTATGCCAACATTATAATATGTGATGTATTATTATGGTGGGTGGTTGGCATAATCCTTGTTGGGAGAATTAAAGAGAGGAAGAGCCTTTGGGATAATTGAGAGGACGTCGTCCTCTCAACGAAGTATGAGAAGAACACCCGACACCACCGAAGAACGACGAACATCGTCTTCTCCCTCTTAAACCGGGGAAAATATAGGAAACACCGCCGCCCACGATGAACACAAAAGAAATCATCTCGACTCATCTTCCCCGAATCCTTCATCCTCGATATCTTCGTCTTCTACGTGATGTCAACGGAATGACGTCCGCTTCCCGTGACTTCGTCAACGAGCAATAATCAAGGTAGGGGGTTTGTTTTTTTTGTACTCGTTCCTCATTGATAAAATTTACGGTATGAGAACCGAGTGATATGACTTTGACCAGGAGGGTTCAGACCGCAAGAACACGGCCTGACTCTCCCCTTTGGTTTGTTCGTGTTCATTGATGATGGAGGAGGTACCCGCGGCGACTGGCAATGAGGTGGCTGTGAAGAAGCCGACGGCGCAAGGCCACCGGGTCGCCCCAAGGCAGTGACACCACCATGCCGTGCAAAGAGACGAGTTGCGTCCAGGTGGTCCGCGGAGGTTCCAGAGGGGCTCGATGTCGTCGCACCACCCTGGAAAGAAGGGTCGCGACTAGGAGGGTCGCGACAGTCGGACGAGGAACGCAGCACCGTCGCGCCACACAGAGACTGGCAGGAGGTCGCGGCTAGGTCGGGCCACGGTGGAGGGGTGTAGCATTGTCACTCTGTGCTATGGTGGGGAGCGCCTAGCCGCTCGGGTTAGCCGGGATGTGCGGGACCCCATCAGGTCCCGCTTGAGGATGACTGGCGCCACCCTATGTCGGTAGGGTTCTACTAGAACGGCTAAGATGTTAGGGTGCCAAGGAGCACGTTGTTACCACATGTCTACGGCCTTTCTGGACCCCAACCAGTCTGCTGGGTTTCTAGGCTAACCGGGCCAACCGGGCTGCCAGGCCAACCGGGCCGTGGTGCCGCCTTCAGGTCGGGCCGCCACGGACCAAGCCGCCTTGGGCTGGGCTGCCTCGGGCTGGGCCGGGCCACCCTCAGTCGGGCTGCCCTCGGGATGGGCCGCTTCCTTACACCAGTTCAAATCCACAGACAGGGTTAGACCTCAGTTCAGACCGGGACGGGATGGGTCGGTTCGACTAGGTCGGACCAGACTCAGACCCGCTAAAGCCCGTTTTCACCCTTTCGCCCATATCTTGGGCTACAAGCATCCATTTGAAGAACCATCAATGTCACCGACATTCATGGAACGAAGTCATCCCTATCATAATACCCCATGAGAGTTCGGGGTATAATTGAGATACGGTTAGGTTGGTTCGTACACGAAACCAACCGGGCCCTCGAAACAAAAACACTAATAACTCACAGACCCGGGGTCCGATTAACACCCTGTCTATTGCGTTTAGACCCCTATGACATGGAGGTCCTTTGAGATACATCCATGTGGGACTTAGTGACCCTTGGTGTATCAACCAGTAGCTTGTGGAGCGGATCATCCTGTAGACGAGCGTACAGAGTGCAGAGACCCAGTAGCTGACAGACCTGATGACTTCTTAACCGATTCGACTCAGAGTGATTAGACTATCCCAGTGGGGAGCGCTCGGTATTTAGCGGCAGACCCATGGCAGATAGAGTGCATGGTAGTTGGCAACAGACCCGTGGTACTCGATATGAGGAGTACCTCTGTAGGATATTAGGGGGTGCACCCGATATTTGGCAGAAGACCCACAATAGACGGAGCACCCAGTATCAGGCAGAAAAACTATGATACTCGACAAGAGGAGTACATCAGTAGTCCAAGGATAGTGAGATGAGCATCATTGTCACAACATGCCCACTGTACTCGATAGAGGAGGAGTTCTCCAGCAGTCGTGGTTTCGATTATAAAAATCCTGGTTTGTGCTGAGTCAATGACCTTTGTTTTTTCCTCATGATTGAGATGTTTTACTTGATAACATAGGTATACATTGGGGAATATACCTAATTAATGGTTATCTGTTGATTTCATACTTTGTGGTTTATCATTGTTGGATTTTTTGATACCTTGAGGGTCTCGAGGTCTCTACTGAGTATCGTTATTCTCAACCATGCACGGGCTATGCCCGCACCTCATTGTGTTGGATGTAGACAACAGAGAGCGTTGACCGAGGCAGAGGGTATGAGGACTGGACGGTACCCAGAGGTGGACCTCACGACTTTTTGTTACCTAGAGGAGACAGACGGACGTGGAGCACTGAGGAAGCTATCTGTACCAACCCTTCTGGTAGGATCCATGGTGGATGATCCAGGAGCTTCTAGACACCTTCCATCTGTTGGTATTTTTAATTTTACATGTTTGTACTTTCCTTGAACTTTACAGTTGTGCTTGTATTTCCGGCCCCCTTTAATTTCAGTAAAGTTGTTATACTATTTTTACTTATTGTTTTCTTTCGCTTGTACTCTGGTTGTGTGTGTTTACGATTTATAAAGGAATTTCTTTCCCAATTTTAGTGAATTACGCCTTTGGTGCAAGTCCCCCGCCCCTGGTCTAGGGAAGGTGGGCTTGGGTAGTCACGATACAGGCCCCGGGGAAAGGGTCATGAAATATTCATTTACTTTGAATTTAATAACACCAATAAACCAAATGAATTCAAATAAAATGAATTTAAAAAATATATAATATGTAGTTTTTATCTATAAAATTCATGTTTCACATTAAAACTTCCAAATTATTCTACAATAAATATTTTTAATATAATTTATTTTATTTATTAATTAATGGAATAATTACAGAAACACCATTGCATAAGAATTTAAAATAATTATTTCATAAATAAATATTGAAAATAAATTATCATGCTGAATAAAAATATTTTATATTTAAAAATAGTATTTATAGATATGAATATCCTTCGGTTGTCCCCATTTTAAAATTAATATTGTTATCAAAAAAATAGTGTGACATTTCTTAGATTTCATTAAATAAAATATTATAATGATTGTAATCTCATATAAATAGAAAAAAGATCATATAAACAAATTTAGGATGAGTAAAGAAGAAAGGGAATAAATAAATAAAATTAATTCAAGTATTGGGGTTATTTTTTATGCCTTAGCATTTTATTTTTAACCCCTAATTACTCGATTTACCTTTACCATTGAAACAAAATTTACTATGGTTGCGATTCAAATTGACCAAAAATAAATCTGACATATTAAAAAAAATTGACCCCATGATTAAATATTTGTAATACATTTTTCTATATTTTAGATATATAAGTTTCATAATTTAATTTAAAATTAAACTGAAAACCAAGTTGAAAATTGATTTTTTTAAAAAATCCATTTCAAATATAATTTTTTTTTATTCTAAATTATACATTATGAATCATTTAAAAGCCATAATGGTATTATTTTAAATTAAAATGAAATAATTAAAATTTAGAACTAATATAGAATATAATTTTACTTTTTAAATAATATAAAAGAAAATACAGCTTTCAATTAAAATAAAAAATTTTCATTATTCATTGATAAATCACGCGTTTCCAAAAAATACCAAAATTTGACAAAAAATAATTATGATGTTATGATTTATAAAATTAAATTTATTTTATCAAAAAAATTTATAATAGTTCTGCAAATTAATTATATCATTCATTCACAAAAATGAATAAAATCCATTTTCAAAGAATGAAACTCTTTGAAAAAAAAATAAAATTTATTTACTAAAAATTGAGTTCTTATTTTATTGTCATTAATCAATAAAATTTTATTTATTATAAAATTTATATATATTTCAAAAATTATTTAATCTTATTAATACCCATATTTAACAATATGGTTATCATGACCATATTTAAATAATTACATTTCATGGTTTGATTATGCTCAATGTTATATATTTTGTACTCTGTTAAATATAGTCATTATTTTAAAATATTGGGATATTACATTCTCTTTGATTAAATAAATTGAATACTCAATATTTTGAAATAAATCTCATTAATAAAATTTTGAAATTTTAAAATACCTTTTCTGAAAGCCCGCATCATAAAATGGGTTAATAATACTTCCTCCTGAAATGTGGGAAAAAGAAATATGAAAGTCTTCTATAATAACATATAAATTGGTTTAAAAGTAGGAAGAAATTGGTGTAAAGTGAAAATATGGAAATGTAATAAAATTTAATTTCCAAATGATGATGGAAAGTAATAAGAAACATTGATCATGAGAAATAGATTGATCTTGAAAATGTTAACGACCACAAAACTACAACTTTATGAGGTGTGAAAAAGGCCATGCATTCGTTGGAAATTAAATTTTTTCAAGATACTTTTACTAATTTTGAGGAATTTAGTTATCAAATATACTATGTACATATGGAAATATACATACTTGAAAAGTAAAATTTCATCCATTAATCGTCTTTCACTCTAAATTATGAGAATTAAAGATGATTTTTTTCTTAAAGAACTAAAATAAAATTTCATCAGATCATAAACTTTCATAAAAGGGTAAAAATATATTTTTACTATCGTTATACATTAACCAAAAACAAAACGTTTAGAACAAGGTAATATGATTCCCAACAGAAATAAACCTTCATAGAAAGAATAATTTATTTAATCTTCAAATGTCAACAGTAACAACATAGATAATACAATAAATAACTATCTTTAAAATTATTCAAAATATTATAGACTAAGATTGAAATGAAAATATTTATTACATATTCTTTCATGATAAATTTTGAATTTATCCAAATAACATCAATCAATATTAATGTCTCATTCTAACATATATATGTCTTGATCATATAACACCCAAAATATGACAATCATTTCAAAAAATAACCAGAATCTCTATAAATCCACATTAAAATCCTACATTCTTAAAAAAAATTCAACCTTTAATTCACAAATAAATTCCCATAATGTTCTATTTTCCTTAATCATATACGGTTCCCAAAATAGGGATCTTATTTTATAATAACATTTATCACCTAATCACCAAATTACTTCTCAATCCCATGGTAATCTCTATGATAAAACATATGTCCCCAAAATAAATGTAATATTTACTTATAAAATATTTTAAGTAAATAAAACAATGTAATACTAAATAGGGAATCATGTAGTCTAGTGGTAGGCATTTCACCCATATTACCTTTCGGTTGTGGGTTCAAGCCCCATGTCCTTGCCGAATGTGATGAGTTACCACCCAGTCATTGGGTTTCCCTATAATAAAACTATTTCATTATAATTATTATACAATTACTAAGAATATGATGAAAATTCCCAAAATATCTTCAATCATCAATGATTATATAAGCCCACAATTTTATCAATACCTTTAAACATTTTTCTAAAAAATGAATGGAGGGTTATTCCTTAAATAAACTTTTTCATATGATAAACTTAAGGGATACATATACCTTAAAAATATATCAAAATGAAATTAATGTCTTGAAAACTATTCCCTTAACATAAAACCTCCAAAGGGGTGTCTATGCCTTTGAACATAAAAATAAAACCGAATCAAATCCTTAATGACTATATATATAGAAATGTTAACGATTTAACATTATTTATTAACCATGATTTTCCGTCTTATTTATTAACACTTCATTCCTAAAAACAAACTATTAATAATTTTCAAAGATTCATAAATATGAATACATAATCCAATATATAATCCAAACCTTTCATATGTCATTTTCAGATCCATCATCCTTAAAAAATAATGGCATTAGGTATTACAAAACATTTATCTATACGGTATGGATGAATTTATTCATGAGATTTTATCCTAGGAAGATAATTTTCATAATCCCTTTAATACCCATATTAATAACATTCAATGGATGAATTGGGAAGATATCTATTTCTCTTTTTGGTTTTAACATAATTATTTCTTTTTTCTTTAGCCTGTTATTTATTATTACCTCCTTTACAACATGAAAACCATCTTCCATCTCTTTTAATTCATTTTCATTGTTATTAATTTCCACATTCATGAATAATAAGTCATTGATTTTTTTACCTTTACGAACTTCGTCACATGAACATCCATAGAGCTTCATTTATATCTTAATTTATGAATTAAAAACTAACATTGTTTCAAGTGTTTAATTATAACTCATGATAGATGGTGAAGAATAACCACAATAGTTTTCACTACATCTCCCATTTTCTTGGTGGATTTTTTTATAAAACAACCACATTTGTTTTAATATCTATTGTTACTTTAGTTTTACAGGATCCATCTATTTTCAAAAGAAAAATGGTATGTGTGAGTATATCACAACAAACCATTTATTAGGATGATAAAAATTAATATATACTTAACCCTGAAATATTATACTCTTTAATATTTATCCAAAATTAACAATAATTCTCTATAACATGTTATCCTTTTTTGTTATATAGTACTTTTACATTATATTCAAATAACATCCTAACTTATAAATTTATCAAAACCTTGTGATGATTTCAACTATAAGGAACCGACCTTAAAAATAACATATTTTTATGAATTTAGACTATAATTCAATTTCTTACATTCAAAAATATATTTTAGGTTTAGATATTTTGTGGTTAAGGTCATGAATCTTACATAACAACCCATATTTTACAAAGTCAACACTTCTATTCAGTATCTATTTTTTTCACAAAATAAAAATTTTAATAGAAAAATGATTTAATTTCCTGAAAAATATTCTGAATTTTAGTTTTGACATTATCCATGTCTCTATTAACCCTTATAACCCCTTAAAACTTTTTAAAATGTGGGATGATCACAAAAAACTATGTTAGAAACATAAAAAAATAAAACAAATCCATTAGTCCCTGAATATGTATAATTTTTTTCATTTTACAAAAATAAACTTTGAGAAAAAATAAACATTTTATTACTAAATAAATCAAATTAACCACTCAAATATTTTAATAAAACATTTAAAAAGAAATATTTAAGGAAAAATAAGTCTTATCAAAAACACATAATAAATTTTTCATAGAGTTATACTTTTCACCCTTAAAAACTAGCATATACTTCCCTTAAAAAATAATATCATTATCTTACATTGATAAATCATAAGATTCACGTAAAAAGATATAAAAATCATAGATAAAAAAATAATGATTCCTGGGGAAATATTTTCACATAAATCTTAAAAATGGGATAACGTTCATGGTTATATATAATAACCATCATGAATACACATAAAATAACCATCATGATTACAATTGGAATAACCATCACAATATAATCCCATAATATCTTAGGAAAACCCAAAATGGTTAACTTATTCCCTTTACCCAACACACTAGAGATATATAACTACTCATAACCCTCAAATTATAATGAAATAACCCATCCTCATAAAGAATTCCCAATAACCATAACAAAATACATAAAATATTGCCTCATAAAAATCTTATTAACACATATAATAAAAAAATTTCTAATATATCGATTCCATTTAAAATCCCTTTTTTAAAATAACCACATGATAATGAATAATGTTTTTTTATTTAAATATGAAATTAAATACTATAAATGAAGCTAAAAATCAAATAATGGTTATAAAGACAGGAAATTTCATTGTCACCATATACATTAAAATAGAATTTTCATTTTTTTATTTTAGAAAGAATATTAAAACATTAAGTAGAAAGATTAATTTTAAAAAACAATGAGAAAAATTATAAATAAACATAAATTTTCCTTTATAATTTTATAATGTCCATATAACTATATTCATTAATTAATTTAAAAAATATGGATATGTAAGAAAAATATATTTTTAAAGGAAACTTTAAAAGATGATTTTCTAAAGAATGTTACTTACCATGAGTTAGAACAATCATGTACATTACTTATATTAATGAATAATAAAATTATATTAGTTATTTAATTTATTTACAAAAATTTTCAGGTTATTTATTCCTTTTATCTATGTTATTACCTTATTATGAAAATTATGTAATCATTTAAGTTCAAATCAGATGTTTTGATGATATTCAGTTCCTAAGTCCAAAATGACTTTAGTAGGTTGACTATGGTCAAAGTGGACATTATTCTATAATATAAAAAACAATAAACATGAAATAATTATCATTTTCAATTATACTTTTAAATCCATACATTAAATATGTTTATGCAAAATGAACTGCGTTACAATCTAGGAGAATGTAGGGCGTAAGTATTCAGGAGTAACATTTCCATTTTTCAAAATCATTATTGAAAGAAGGTAAGTATTATTTTATATTTATATAATTATAATATCACGATAAATATCATATTTTTTTCTTTAAATATAAATATATATATACACATATATATAATCCATGTGATGTGGTGATAAAAAATGAATCTTATCACTTCATGGAGGTGGTAGTCCACATGTATGCACGAACGACGATATCATTTTCCAATGAATGGATAAGTAAGAACATAAATAATATATTACGTTTTTAGAATGGTAAATATTTCATGAATATCATAAATAAATAATAATCACATAATTATAATTTATCGATGAAAAATGGTGATGTAAAATGAATTACATCAGTTTGTGAGGCGGTAGTTCGCCATACACAAAACTAATGGTTTCAATTACCATTTGATTTAAGAGTTTATATATATTGGTTATGAAATTTACATAATAATATATCACTATATCTTGGATACTATTTTTATAATTTTAACATGGTTGAATAATATTTGAAGGCAGTGGAAGAAGAAATAAAGATAAAACATGTGGTAAAAAACTATACATTATCATTGGAGGAACACTCTATTCCTTACAGATTATTCACTATAAGGTTGTTATTCTGAAAAAATGAAACATATAAATTGGGATTGGGTACTTTAGGATGGTATTTGGGAATATATTTTCAAAACTAAACGGGTTTTAATTGTGAATAAATGAGAAGAAGTGGCGCCCCTTTATAAGAGAGGGGATTAGTATTCTTGGAATTTATTAAAATATTAATTTAGTATAAATTAATTTAGATTTTAAAATTGATAAAAATTGATAATATTAGAAATTAAAATTCTTATTATTTATAATAATATCATTAAATAATTTTTGAACAAGTTTAGATAACATTTTTACCCTTATCTTTTGGTTTTAACCCTCTCTTAACCCTTTTCACACTTACCATGAAAATAACTTGTTTTACTATTAGAGGGTCAATATATATACAATAAATTTAAAAATGGACCATAATTGGATCATGATTTATTTAATTAACCATATCCTTTTAATATTCATGAATATAAAATTTTCAACAATTTAAAATATTTTAATAAAATATTATTTAGGATAAAATATTTTTAAAAACAATTTTAGTACTAATCATTTTCTTTGAATTTAAAAACATCAAGAAAAATGGATTTGAAATAAAAATAATAAAAATACTTATAATATTTAATGTTTATCTATATAATTATTTTTTCATATTAATTATTTCACATTATTTTTTTTAATATTATTAATATCATTTTTTTCATTAATTTAATAATTACATTGTTAGCATTGTGTAAGAATTTAAGGTAACTATTTATTCACTAAAAAATTAAAAATTACCATGATGAAGTTAAATATTTTATATTTAAAAATAAAATTTATAACTGAAAATATCCTTTATTTATTTACATGATAAAATTACTATACTTATAAAAAAGAAGAGTGACATTTTTTACTTTTCTTAAAATAAATTTTCTAAAATGTTATAATCTTATATAAATGAAACCAAATCCATATATAATAATAATGGGTTATTATGGAGGAGATTTAATCATAAAATAAAATTAACTCAAGTGTTATGGTCATTTTCTAGTCCTTATCATTTCATTTTTAACCTTTATTTAGAAGATTTACCCTTTACAATTGTAACAAAATTTACGATGGGTGGTTTTCATTTTGACCAAAAATAAAAGAGATATATTTTTTAAAATTGGAACCCATTATTAAAAATATGTAATATATTTTTCTTGATTCAAAACCAAATTTGGAAGAATTTAATTTAATATTAAACTGAAAAAACATGGTATAAGAGATTTGTTTTTCTTAAAAATTGACCTTTTGGAATATAGATTCTTTTAATACTATAACGAAGTATAAAATTATTTCAAATACATGATTATCCTTTTTTAAAAATAATAAAAATTAAATTTTAAAAAATATATATAATATAATTTTAAATTATATATACTTTAAAATGAAATACAATTTTCAATAAAAATATGACATTTTCGATATTCACTAAAAAATAAACCTTTCCAAAAAATAAAAAAATTTAAACATAAGATAATTTTGATATTATAATTTCAAAAATGACATTTATATTATCAAATATAATTTCAGAAATTTCTAAGAATCTATTATATTATTATCTCAAAAAAATGAAACTAATTTTTAAAGTAAACATATGTTTGAAAAAAATAAAACAGATATACTAAAAATTGAGTGTTTAGATATTAATTATTAATTAATATTTTTATTAATTATAAACTTTCTATATTTTTAAAAAATTATTTAATCTTATTCTGAACCACCAATTTAAAATTTTGGTTTTAACAATCATATGTTAATAAAAATATTTCATGGTTCAACTATGCTTGGTTTTGCGTATTTTCTAAACTATATTACATATTCATTATTTTAAAATACTGGGTTCTTATTGGTTGAATATAGAAAATATTCTGAAGAGAACATGTGCATAAATTTGATTCATTTTATATCCTCAACTACTATTTTGGGTAGTCATTTATTCTCTATCAAATGTTATATTTATAGAAACAAGTTATTTTCATTCTTATATTCAAATATTTCTTAAAAAATAACATTTTATATACCTTTTTATGAAAAATTATTTTGTTTTTAATATTTCATATGATTCATATATTCTATAATAGCTCATCTACACTAAAATATGATGTATATTTCAGTTATATTATGTTACTCGATTACTCTAGCACTTCTTGGAAATTCAAATTATTTCCACTTATGTACCATATTTTTATTTTATTAATTTTTTAGTCTTTCCCTATACTATCTAAAATTATAAATATTATCTTCAAAGGAAAATTTTATTTGGTCCTTTATTTATTTTTTGTTATTTCCCTATATATTTTCTATATAAAAATATATTTTTTTATTTGAAAAAAATTTAATCGGTTGGTTTTTTAATATGTTGGTTTATTATATATTCTAATCTAAATAAAATTATTTATATTGGGTAAAATTTTCTATCTAACATTATTTTTTTAAATTTTTTTTATTTTACTCCATAGAAAACATTTTCTATCCCAAAATATAGTGTTTTTTAGTCATTCAAAGAATATATCCAATAAAAAATTATATATACCTACATAATGTTTTCTATGTTTACCTTTTTAAATATTCTATTGAAGAAAACTATTTTTATATTTTATAATTTTTTTTTGTTATTTTACATTTATAAATTTTGTAATTTTGGAAAATGTTTAACCCCACCCCCCACATATGTAGTCTTTTTTTATCCTATGTATTTGTCTAATCATATTGTGTTTCTTAAAAAATATCCTCAACTTATAAAGATCAGTTATAATAATAAATAAAACCTAAAATATTAAATAATATACATCATATTATTTTGTCAATCCTTCACATTGAATCTATTCTATATTGACAAAGTCGGATTTTTGTGCTGTTTAATTTTTTTTCCACAGTACATTCAACTAAACCCTATTAGTAAGGATTAACCAACACACGACATCTAATTTGTCCCACATCCATATACATTTTCTAGTAATCAGTATATTTCATATTAATAGCTAAATATTCTTTTCCCTATATTGAAAATGATCACAATTCCTATCATTTATTTAATAGTAATGTTTTTTACTTGATATATAAAATTATTCAACATTAGTTATTCAAGGAAAATAATCATAGGCCATGATAATATATTTCATTAATTCATTAATTCAACAGATATTCTCATTGCCTTATTTAAATACCATTGTATTCTATATTCCATGGGGGCTTGTGTTCACATTTACTTCTTAATTATATTAAGATTGTCAAAAATACTATTAAAAACATTTTTTTTCACAGAATGGTTAAATTTAAAATAATTAACTTGTTAATATTTTTACCTGGATGAATTTTAATCTAGTTACAAGTGTTTTAAAAAATTATGATTTGGAATATCTCTTAGGAAAATTCATTTGCACCTAATATTTTGTTTAATATATGGTAACATTGTTTTAAAAATTCAATATAAATCAGAATATTTATCCATAAGAATGAATTACTTTGGTTGTTTTTAATGATAATTGAGGTTCCCCATACCCAAACTCCTAGATTTAGTTATAAAAACACTTTTACGATACCAAATTATTGATTCAAAGTGAGATAGACCATTCATTATTTTATAAACTTACGATAAGTTAAACATTAAATATCACATTAATCAAAAAATCCTATGAAAATAAGGTTTATAATATATTTAGACTAATTATAAAGGAATCTTATTTAAAAAAACTTATGAAAATTTCCCCATAATATGAACACTCCAGACTCTCTTAAAGTCTTATCATAAGATACAATCATCTTCATAACCTGGGGAAGGTAGTCATTAGAAATGAGTGAGTTCAGATGCTCAGAATGGGTAATCACAATCGATAACCAATTTTGATCATAAGTTAGAAAATATCGGCATGAGGGTATAATAGAATAATTAAGATTCATTAACACAATATTTGGAAAACAAACTCAAATAAAACATATGGAATAATACATGAGCCATTATAACATAAAAATAATGTAAAACATAAGAATATGGCACAAATATAAGGATAAGAATCATATAATAGTGGGTCATGGATCACAACTTGTTCCCTTAGTGGATAAATAATTACTCACCTATTTCCCATGGTGTGTTGGGTTTCACATAACTATTCCAATGGCTGATCGAGTCACCAAAAATCAATTCCTATTATCTCGTTACATATCAATCTCTACTCAAGACATTAGAGGGATATATAGATCCCAACAACATCTTAATCAAAAACTATTCATATTCATTCCATAATATATCAATCATTCAATATATCATGAAAACTCCTGGCATAAAATATTTTTCATTCACCAAATCATAAAGAACCAATGTAACAAAAAATAAATTTCACCAAATTTATCGATGGTATCACTAAAATTGACTTCAAAAATGTAAATGGTTGAAACCAAAAATTCAATCACCCAAAAATATTATTTGTTAATAATATATGTAGGGAGTTTCATGAAAAATAATTTCCACAAAAACAAAGCCTTTGGAGATGAAGATAAAATTATACAAAACTCGTAAAGAATTTTTTAATTGTATATTTTATATTTGGTGTAAATGATGAAGTTACACTTAGATTCAAAAGTCTTCATTGAAAAATCCAATTTTGATAAATTGAAAATAATAAATATTCAACATTATTATTTTGGAATAAATCTGAATAATTAACTCTTTAAAAGTTATAAAGGTTGAAAAAAGATATCGTGAAATATTTCTGAAAAAGTTTACATTTTAAAAATATTATTCAATAAAATATTCTTGGAAAAGCCACAATAGTTTCAGAATGGTGAAGTAAAAATATTTGAAAAACTTTTACATCTTTAAAATAATCACTAATAAAAGATCCTTTAAAAAGAGATATATATTTTTAAAAATGTGAATTTTAAATATCATGAAAACATTTATTTTTTAAAGATAATATTAAATAAAGGGGTATTGAAAAATGAATAATAGTTTCAAAAAGGTCAAGTGAAAAAATTTAGAAAACATTTACATTGAAAAAATATTCAATAATAGATATATTAAAATTAAAAAATGTTATCAAAAATGAATATTAAGTGATAGATAAAACAACTTATTTTTAGGGGATGTAATTTTTTTTATTTTTAATTATATTTATTAAAAAACCACATCATTAAAAATTAAAAAAAATCACTTTTGAAATATGAGAATATATATTTGAAGGAATCCTAGGGTGACACAAAATTGGGTTCTAAGAAAAAAGGAGAGTTAGTGGGAATGGAAAATAGGAATGAGAGACAACCGTCATTAAAGAGGATGAGAATTATTTTCAATATTGATATAATTTTTGAAGTATAAATTCATAAATTTATAGTAATTGAATTAGAAACACATTATCCCTATATAAGAATAGAAATATACATGATATACAATTTTATTTTTTAACTAACCAACTTTTTTTGAAATATGTTTAACAATAGTCATTTTAACTCAATAAAGTATTTTAGTTAACAAAAACCCATACAACCATGGGTATCCTTGAAATCGAAATCCATTTAATGAAAGAAAAAACATGAAGCATTAAAAAATATTAATTAAGTTAATATAGTAAAATAAATTCAATAGGTAGTAATATCACTATATTAATGATATCATTTTTCATAATAAAAAATATGTCTCAAGAAATTAAATTTGATATTACATACCCCTTAAATTAATTCCAAAATACATCTAAATTGATTTAATATCATATATAACAAAACAATCAAAATCACTAATTTCAATACTACATTCATATCAATAACCCTTTTGTAAATTTCATTTATAATTATTCTCTAAATGTATATTATTAGTGATTAACTATTTTCGATATCTAATGTGAGTAATCATGAATTTTTTTGAACTAGTTTCACAATAACAGTTTTTTCCTTAATTTTCACACAAATTTCATTATTATTGAATAATACAAAATACTAGATTTTTTTTATATTTTATAACATTAAAATTTCATAATATGGGATTTTTAGTAATGGTTATTGTATATAAGATTAGTAATAAACATGTTTATTTGATCATTAAAAAATATTGGTATCTTAATTAAAGTTTTTAACATTAACTTTTCCATTTAAAAACCAAAATATAATAATTATTTAATAATTTATATCACATATCCTTATATTATTATGTTTTCAATGTCATACTTGATAATATTTGATAGCATTGTTCAAGTTTGTGGTCATAAGGTCCCCAAAATGAACATATCCTAATTAATGGAAGATTATGAATAAGAAAGTAGAATATTTTTAAAAAATAAAATTATTGTTGAAAAATAATTATATGATTTAGATATTTTTATGGCCTTGAATTTAATTTTTAGAGATTTAAAAAATTTGAATTAATCTAGATGAAAAACAAGATATTTTACTTTGTATAGGCGGTAGTCCACACACTCACAAATTAGATTTTTAAAATTTTAATATAAATTTCGATATGTTTTTAATAGTTAATACCACATAAAAAATTTTAATTATAAAAAATATTTATTTAATCATATAAAAATATTAAAATTATATTTTGTAATGTAATATAGAAAGTAATAGAATATTAGGGAAAAATATCCCTCACATTGGGGACTTGAGTTTTCTCTCTAATGAATCCTTTAGAGAGAGAGGATTTAGGATATATTATATTGTATAAAAGATAATGTAATTGAAATAAGATTATAGTTTAAATAGATAGGGTATATTTTGAAGTGAAAATATAATTATAGGCGTGTTCTTGAAGGGGTTGTGAGATTCCACTTTAAAACATATAAGAATATATTTTTTGTAAATATTTTATCTTAATATAAATTGAGAACATGTTTCACATGTGAAGAAGAATCCAAAATATATACTAATGTAGTGAGTTATGAGATGAGTTTGATCACCCATTAACCATTAATTTTCAAACATTTTTTATGAATTTTTTAATTCATTACTAATTGAATTTTATATTTTATATTTTTTGATTTTACCATGGTAACTAATTATTACCTGCGTAATTTAGTTTTGGTGATTAAAAATTAAATGGAACATATTAATCAATGTTTTCCTAATTATTCTGAACAAGAAATAAATTTTAGTATATAAACATTCTATATTAATGAAAAATCAATTTAAACATTAGCACTTGTAACGTGAAACCTAGTTTTTATATATAGAGTATTTTTTGGCTTAAAATATATGTGTAGGATAAAATTATAAATGTTTGTTATTATAATTAAATAAAATGATATATCATAAAAAAATTATAATTTCAGGATTTAATTTCAAGCTAAAAATTATTAGTCTAAAATAAATTTTTCTGAAATGTAAAGATTGAAATATATTCTCTTATTGGAAAACATTACATAAGATGTTGGTCATAGGTTTAATAAATTCGTAACTGTATTTCAAAATGTACGATTTTACTCCTTAATAAATATTTTATCAATAATATTTTTAATATTTTTTTATTTTACACTTTCTTCTTGATATATTCATAAAAACTAAACTTTTAGTAAATAAATTTATTTTTAACTATTCATATAAAAAAGTTATTTTAGAAAAATCTCAAAAATTTACCTTAGGATAATATTGATATGTGAAATTAAAAAATGGAGTTAATTTTATAAAATTTATATTCTAAAATTTATATATTTATCAATTGATTTAAAATTAAATATATTTAAGGAAAACCATATTTTATTGAAATATTACATTTTAAAACATTAATTGTCCTTTATCATATTTTTATATACTTTAAAAAGATTTTAACTATTAAATTTACTAGCGGTTTTATAATTCATAAATGGTATTAATAAAAAATATATGGTGGCATATTTTAGTTCGGTGTTGTGTGTGGAGAAATATCTCGAATATAGTTTTAATTTTAAAAAATATATAACAAAATTTCTAGGTATAACATGAACTTGATCCTTAGAATGGATATTGTTTTTAAAAAATATCCACTATTTGTTTTGTAATACAATAATTGTTTTTGTTAAACATAATAAATTAATTAAGGTAAGACATATATATATTTGAAATATATATTACTATAGTGTATATATGATTCCAAGAATCAAAAAAGGTCAACATGGGAATAAATAAACTAATAAAATGTAAACTCAAATGTCAATAAGTAATATAAAAATTTTAAAAAAAGCATCCACTTCAAAACTCTCTCATTCTAAAAAACCTTTATACCATTTATAATGTTTAGTGGACCATTATTAATAAATAAGAAAGTATTTATATTATTTTTGTTATAATAAATGATAACTATATACACTACCATCAAGATTTATCAAATAACCCCAAATTAATTTTAAAACAAACATAATTATCATTAATTATGATGTATATTATCAAAATATTGGTAATTTCTAAAAAACATCCAAAAACATATACTTCTAAATGTTTTTAAACTAATTAGTTTGTGGTTAATTCCATGAAAATAACATAAAGCCTAATGGTTATTGTATAGAAATGGTTAATCATTCCATAACCTTAAATTGAGCATGCTTTAACATCATAATTCACATTGAGATGTGCTGTTAAAAATATTTTCTAGTAGAAATATTTAAGAGATAAATTTCAATGGATGGGATTTAAAAAACATGTAATCTCATTCCCATAGGAATTTTGTTAAATTAATTAATTTCTTTATTTTAATTATATATTACTCCAATATCATCAAATTAAATAGTAGTACATGAATAAACTAAATTATATTTTTAAAAGTCCAAAATAATTTAATGTTAATTAAAAAAAATATTTACTAACAAAGAAATTGAAAACTACTATTTATATTATAATATTCTTTATAATCTTCAATTTCCTATTCAATAAATTTTTTTCTTGGAGAATTAATAATGAATATTATTAAAAACAATATTAAGATAATTATAATTTTATTAATCTTTCATAATTGAATATTTTTATATAAATTATAAAAAATCTTTCTTCTATGAATCCCCTACATTTAAATTTAATTATCCTATAATGATTTATTGAACATTATACTTAATTAAATAACACATCATAACCGTTTTTTAAGAATAATTAAAAAGCATAAATAAATTTATTGAAAAACTATTAATATAGCAATTAAAAGTCACTATATTTGGTATTAAAAAATTATTAAAAATGTTATTCAATAATTGAAAAAATATATTTAAATAATTAGAAACTTCTCATCATTTGAAAAAAAAATTTATGTGTGTAACATATAAAAAAATAGTTAATTACTGGTCACTATGTTGTGGTGACTCTATCTATAAATTAAATTTAAAAACATTCCTTCATATTTCATGTGAAATTGCATTAAATCCATATATGAAACTCTATCTATTTACTAAAGTCTAGTCCAAAGTGTGATCATCGTATCTTTAAAATTTTTCTTTGATCTCACCTCTATGTGTTTATATAAATTTAAACTTTTAATTTTTTTTTCATACAATATAAATATTCCTCTACATGATATTATCAAAATAGTATATAATCCATAACCGTGGTGTAGAATTTCTATAGAGTAACTAATATATTTTTTATCATTTCCCTTAAATAAATAATTTTTAATGGCCTTGGTCTTCTGGGTAATCTCCTTAATAAACCATAGTGTGTAAAATCAACTACCAATTCAAGGTTTACATTAATTTAAATTAATTTAACCAAAACATCGTTAAATAAAAATTAACATTCAATTTTATAAAATATATTTAAACAAAAAAATTTATGAATATAGGAACCTTTTCAAATTAAAATCCATTCAATATTATAGGTAAAAAATATTGGTTTCAAATTCCCATATACATGAATATTTTTATTTCTTCATGATATTATTTAAACTATAATAAAAAATAATACAACCATTTATAGGAGAAAAAAATTATTCAATAATGGAAGAAATTATGATTTATGAGTGAATTTTTTTTGTTTCTAAAGATATAAATTCTTATATCTACATAAATATCATTTAACCATTATAATTTTTTAATGTTCTGAACTTAAAATTCATTTATAAATATAACTTTAATAAAACAATTACCATATTTATATGAAACTATATTTATATATAACTTTTATTTAAAAATATTTTTAATGATCTCTTTTTCAAATTTTTTGTTTTATATTCACTATATTTTATTTTTTTCAATCACCAAAGTACATAAATTTTAATTGTTAACATATAAATATTAGAAAATTTTTAGTGGTTATAAAAATGTATAAATCCTTTTTTGAGTCTAACCAACATGAAATTTTATTCATTATTGTCAAATTAAACATAGTTACAACTATAATCTACAACATGAAGGAATATGGTTTAATGTTTTAAATTAATATGATGTTCTTAACCATTATTTTTTATTTTTTTATTATTTGAATTTTTTTCTATATTTACATATATATAAATAAAAATTTCTATTTTGGTCCAAAATTGAAATTGTAGAAATGTTTTCTTCCAAAAATTCATTTTAAAAATGACTTTCAACTTCTCTATTAACATTTCACTCAAAAAACCTAAGACATATTTTAAAAATAAAATATATATTTCATTTTTTAGAAGTGACCACTTATAGTATGAATTGTATTATTATCGAGATTATAATATTTTTAAACATGTTTAGGTGACATTTATACATGATTATATCTCTAAGATCAGTGATTTCAATCAAATATTCATTTATCTTTTCTATAAAACATTCCCCTACACTTAAATAAAACATTTTCATTAGTGAACTTATCATGTTGAATGGGAATTTTTTATCATTATATTAATTAATGATAAAGAAAATATAATAAAATTGGAACAATATATTTTCATTGATCTTAGATACTTTTCCTTAAATAAATTGATTTTTTTTTAGTTTTAACAGTTAGAATTTTTGTGTAACTATATATTTCTTTTTCATCATTCAAATGATTTTATAATTTTTATAAAAGAATATATATTTTTAATAATGAGAATCTACCTTAAATTTTATCAAAAAGTCCCAATTTTGTATTTATATTAACTGTATAAATATATTACAATGATTTCATATAAAAATGAAAATAAAATTAAATAATGATTTATAGAAAAGTAAATACTAAGAATACTAGGGATCAACCTTTCACCCACCCCAATCCATATTATTCCCATTTCAACATAGATAAATCTATAAGATTATCACACAATATTTATTCTATAAAGTCTACAATATTCCAGTACAAGTTCCCATAAAATTCAAAATCCAAATGTCTAATATTTAAAAGAATAGGGTGAATATCAATTGGGTTTGTGGTATGGGAAAGATGTCGAACATGGTCAATGTACATGACTAATGGTAGAAAATGTTTACTATTTAAAGTCCATGGATTTTTATTAAGAAGATTAAATAAAAAATATTTAATGACCCATGAATTTGAGTTAGTTAATTTGTGTCTATGTCTGGTATGATCATGTGTAATTTTTCATGTTTGATTTGTTTTTAGGTTTTACAAAGTCAAATGGTCATTTTTTGGAAAATAATCCATGTTTTGGAATCTATATTTGATTATAGAATCCAATGAGAACCAAGTTTCCTTCTATGGGGTAGTTAGTGGGCCTAACAGTTTGGGTTTGGCTCCACATAGTCCAACAGACACCTAATAGTGTAATAAGGGGTACTAGCTTGAAGTTGATCGGGTTTCCCATTTTTAATTGCGTCCTTTTTTATTTATATTTATTTAATTAGATAATTTATATTAATTTATACAATAGGGTTCTCACTTTTGTCATCAACCACGTGGTTCTTAATCTTCATCCATGATCACTCATTTCCACTCTTCCATTTGGTATTCTCACATATTTTTAAAACACTCTCAAAGTGGTCTTTCAATAGGAGTATTTTATTTTAAGGTTCAATGTATTTTATGATTGTTTATATTTTTTATAACCATTTTACTTATTTTAAATTAAAATATCAATTTTAGAGACTTCCTATAGTTTCATGATTTTTTTTTGAATTAGATTTGATTAATTTGATGATATTTAATGTGTAGTTATAACATGCCACCACCTTGAACCATTAAATGCAAATCAGAACAATATAATGCTTCAAGAACTCAAGCGAACCTACCCAAACTTGAGATGCCTCTAATCAACAGTGGGTGTATCAGGACTTATTAGGGGGATTATATACCCCCTTTATCAGAGTGTGTATTCATAAATAAAAAAAATAATCATCACACACATTAGAGTATGTATAAAGTGTAAAAAAACAAATGATACATAAATAAAATGAAATATTATTGAATATAAGGAAAACTAACTACATATTGGATGATCCCTTATTTCAAAACATAAGAAACACAATTAAAAATACATTTACGAACTATTAGAATTTTGAGCCATGCCAAATCATGGAATCCTGGTATCACCTATGATATCTTGGTCACCTATATAAAACCGAACCATTGGGATCATCACAATCTATTATAGTATCTGGTGGATGTATTCTTCAGTACTCAAGTGCAATGGAGGTCCCAAAAGGGTGTGAGTACAACATAATGAGTCTCAACCAACAATGTTCCAAAAAGTAACCAGTTTTTTTGACAGTGCATACTGACGTGCTACAAAATAACATATATTATTTGTATAATAATTTAAAATATTTTAAACTAAACACCTAAAAAACACCACACCCGAAGGCTGGGTTCACACCCGGAAGGATATATAGATGATTTGGCCTATTTTGTGGTGTCTCTGAGCACATCATGAAGACCATGACAATAATCTACCGACCAAGTGTAATATAAGCATACCTGGTCCAAACCGGTCCCCAAGGGTAGTACCCCCCTCCCTAGGGACTTCAGTCCAACTAGGGCCATGTTCAGCACATGTTTAAAAATAAGTGTTAACTTCCATTTGAAGGTCTTGTTTACCCCATGTTTAACTATAAATATTTGCATAAATCTGGGAGAAATTTTCACCCATGGGTTTACAATAAAAATTAACAACCACTTGGGGGATGTTTTCATCATGAGTATAATAATAAATCTCAGTATCGACATCGGGGTTTAGTTTAGCATGGATTTAATAGTAAATATCAACATCCGTAAAGAAATCCAGGATTGACATACATGTATATTACATGATTTTAGATGAACATTTAGAACATTAAAAAAATAAATGCCTAAGGACTATAATAGTTTAGTGGATTTTGGAACATGGAAATATAGTCATTTAACATTGTAAAATATCCCCCCTAAATATCTTTCCCTTTTTTTCACTTCTACTCAAAAACATTATTCATAGCCCAAGGAATGGAAACATAATACATGGGTGAGCTCAAATACTCAGTATGGGTAAATATAAGAGATATGTAACCATAAAATGAGAATCAGTGTATGAGAACTTGATCACAACATTAAAATATCTTAACATTCATGTCAAATATCATAATCAAGATTCATGGAACAAATATTTATAGTCCATGAAACACAAATCATAACGAAATAAAGAATACAATCCATGAGATCATTACAGAGGAATAAGATATGAAATTATGGAACACAAAAAAGCGTAGAAAATAATATCTCAAGGATACCCAACAAGACATTCATAACATGGGATTTGACTAGTAACTCATGTACCTACATAGGTCATGGTATTCCCTCTTATGTACCCTATTTTTTGGGGCATGTGATTCCCTCCAGTGTAACCTCTTGTTTCAGGCTTGGGATTCTCTCTAGTGTACCTTCTTATTTTACGCTTAATATTCCCTATTGTTTAGAGATTGATATACCACCCCATATAAACTATTGTTTATGGATTGATATTACCTTCAATTTACCCTTTTTTGTTTTAATATACCCTTTTGTTTTGGGATTGGGATGCCCTCTCGTGTACCCACTTTTTCCACGTTTAAGATTCCCTCTTACATTGGGATTGGGAAGACCTCTCATGTAACTTCTTTTTTGGGGCTTGGGATGTAATACCATTTACCTGTAAATCTCATGAAACATTTCTTGTTTCCCACTACATGGGTGGTATATATTGGTCCCACCTGTCACATAATGAAAACATACATGCATGTGACACAAGATAAAAAAACATTCTTCATATCATAACATATAAAAAGTAATGAGTTTCATAAAAATCCTACCATTACAAATTAAGTGAAATGGGTATAAATTACAGTTATTACCATAATAAACTATGGAAAATAGATTGTTTTACCAATCATTTCATAAATGTATTACCTGTGAAAATAAGTAGATTACAAATCCATAAAACTCGTGGAAGAGAAACAGGTGTCGTAAATATCATGAAATAAATACATAAACTATCAATGAAAGAATATGAATTGTATTATTATATCTTGTACCCAATAAAAATTAAACTATATAAAATTATTTCCTATTATATGGAAAATAATTGTGAATGGATCATTTAAAACATTTCCTGAGGAAGATAATCTTTAAACATTTTCAAGTGTCTCACACCACTATGAAACCGTTAAATCATAATCCACATGAAATAATAATATTACATGAGGATTATAAAAAATTGAAAACAAATGGACTAATAAAATCACATGTCAAATGGTAGCATATAAATCTGATAAATTAATTGTGTTTCTTAAGATAAAATGCTTATCAAAGAAGGAAGATTGAGACAGAATAACCTTACTGATTTGATAACTTTTGAAACATAATCACCACGAGAGTTAGATCATAAAATGGATATGTATGAAAATAAATTCTAACTATAAGAATAAAAAATTAAGGCCATGGGAATTATTCACACCATATATAATAAATAATTCGGGATCATCACTTTTTTCTTACAAAAAATAAATAAATGTGAGATGAGAAAACCCTTACGACTTGAGTTACATTTTAATCATGATCACCTTGAAAGAATAACTTCAGTTAATGATGTTAATATAATTAAAGAAATTAAAATAATTATAAAAAAATTTATAGGGAATTATATACCCCAAAAAATGGATTGGTGATTATGGAATGAATCCCACAAATATAAAAGTGAGATAAAATTCGCTTTCCTTAAGTCTTGACTCTCTCTGTACAGGTTCAAACCTCCTTTTTTTGATTAAATTATTATTTTTTGCACCTTAGGGATTCATTTTATGGATTTATGCCCAAATGTAGGCTTATATGTTGAGGGTAGGTTTTTTGGGGGACTATTTGGGCAGAGGTTGGATAATCCAATGTGGCTTTAGAGGTGTGAGAGAGGGGAAGAGTGAATGCCTTTTTATAATGGAGGGGGTGTGTCATTATTGTAAATACCAACATGTATAGAATATTGGGAGGTATAACTTATATAATTTACCTATAAAATGCGAAATTATTGACTAAAGTGAAATTATGGAGGATCCAAATCTCCAACACACATAAATAAGTGATTTTTTATAAATTTACTCCATAGTCTTTAAGTTTCCTTTTATTATTAATTTTTGTTTTTTCATTTAAGTAATTTTTTTTGACCTAGGTAATTTATCCATTAATAATAAATGAAATAGAGAGTTATTTGAACATTTATACCTACTGAATTATAAATATGATATCTAATTTCCAAAATAAAAATCTCGTTTGATTTGGATATTAATTTTAAAACTAGCGCAAGTAGCGCGCAAAAGCACTGATTGAACCTGGACCATGCTGATAATGTTTTTACTATCAATGGATCAATACATTAATTTTAAAATATAATTATTTTTAATAAATATACCATATTTTCAATTTATTAACATTTATAAATTAAATGGAATAATATAATATTTTTAGAAATTTTAATTCTTTTCAATAATATAATATTTATTATAAAATAACATTAATATTAATTTTGACATTATTTACATAATTTAATTTTTAAAATATCAGTAAAATGTTATAATTCAAGTATATTAATTTCATATATCTTTAAAATGATATATTATTTTAAAAAATAAAGAAATTTAATATTCTTATTAATTTAATACCCTTGTAATATTATTTATTGTTATAAATTGTTAACTAAATAATCCATGTGTTAGCATTTGTTAGGTGTATATTATAATTAATTCAACTCTAAATATTATAGTAAAATTGTCATGAAAAAAAAACTCATTTAAATTTCAAAATACTTTTTATAACCAAAACAATATAAATATTTGAATACTAAAAATATTTGTAAATTTAAAGGCATGGAAGGTTGATTTTTTTTCTTTTTCTTTAGTTAAATTATTATATGGGTCACTTTCATGAACATGGGTCCCAATAACTCATATAATTAGAACCAATAAGGGATATGGTCTAAATATTGGCATCTAATGAGTTTGGACATGTGTCTAAGCCATTTTGGCCATTAAGGTTATGGTTTAGTCCCTTATTAATCTGAATTGTACCTTAATCACATTAATTAATTTTAATTTAATTTACTAAGTTTTTTGGTCAAAAATTATGTTTATATTATTATACTATAAATATTATCCCGATAACAAACATTTATTTCCATTTTTTAAAATATAATTCGTAGAAGTGAAAAAATAATATTAATGTTAATCCCACGGACAACGCAAGAAATGTGGTTTTAAAATTGAAAATGATAAATAGTTAATTAAGAATATATATATATATTAAATATAAAAATTATTCAAATTACATATATTAGATTAATATTTATATATTTTATTTATTATTAATTAAACAAATATTATATACAATTTAACATTAATAATTATTTAAACGAAAGATAGTTTTTAACTAAAATGCTGTATTTTTCACTATTCCTAAAAAATAAAAATTTTCCAAAATATACCAGAATATAACCCTAAGATAATATTAAAATTGTGAATTGTAAAATGAAGTTTTCTTGTTAGATAAAATTTATATAAGTTTTGAAATTTAGTTTTAAAATAGGCATTCCATCAATAAGTGATAAAACTTGGCCTTCCATGTAACACAATCTAACCCAATGTCATGTTTTACGTAAGATAAATATGGTGATTCATATAATGAAAGAAAAAATTAGTATTTATATATAGCAAATTATATATTCTGTGTAACATGAAAATAAAAAAGACTAAATTAATTTTTTTTCACAAAATCTCAGGGTGTTACATTCTACCCCCATTAAAAATAACTTCACCCTAAAAATTCATCAAGGTTATAAATGGATTAACAATTGAAAGTTCATTTTATAGAAAATTGCATATAAAAAATTAATAATAAATATTCTGTAAAAAAATAATGTTGGAACCATAATAGTTACCCAATGTAACTCATAACTAGTTTCCCATATAAGAGAACATAGGTGGGAAGTTAAATCTTTTACATGAAATAAAATTGTAAAAAATCATAGTGATTTAAAAATATCAATTATCTTAATAAAGTGAGTGATCCAGATAAATTTAACTATAAAAAACCATAAACTAAAGAATCAAGAAAGAGTTCATTGATATTTTTAAAAATGATGACAAAACGGAAAAAATTTTATTTCAATACCCCTTTCTAGAAGTTAAATAATTTTTTCCTAAGATGATATACTTACTTGATTTCATTCATTTTCATAAGAAAAATATCAACCTATGGTCGTGTCTTGATCATTTTCTACATCACCTATTTCTCTAAAAAAGTGAATTTTTCATTCCTAAAGCACTAACAGATCATGAGATCAATGACAATTCAACCCATTTGTCTCCAGTTACCATCAACACAAATTAGTTATAATATGCTCTCCAATATGCATAAATCCACATATAGTGAGATAATAATTCAATGTTGATGACATTATCAGAAATTTAACTTAAAAATTACATAAATGGTTAACGTTATAACCCAACCAAAAGATGAAAATAAAAAACTTTCTAAATAAGGTCACTAAATTAGATTAACATTGATACCTCATATATCACAAGGTAACTCTAGGTTATCTCCTTAAAAATAGTATATTCTCCTGAAACATGATAATAACTAGAATTAATATGAATAATTTTTTGAAATATGAAAGCTTCCATATTTTAAAGTTTACTAGATATATTCTTCAACTACAAGAAGTTGAAAATTCCATCCATTATAACATAGAACACTTTATCAACAAATACTTTATCAGTTCCAATGTCATAAATACTCTCAGATTTACTTTATCCATATCATAATCTCTCAATACATATAAAATGTAATTTTCTCATCCTTAAGAATATATTAAGGGTTTCCTTCCGATAATGTATCCTTGCGATTTAATCAATTTTCTAAGTCATCAGTATCATCTAACATATTCTTGAAAATAATTATAGAATAACTTATACAAAAAATCATTATATACTTCATGATTTATATAATTATAACATAATCTTTGAATTTGAAAAAATATACACTTCAATCATACAATTTTATCCTTAAACCAACAATTAGGATTCATATACTTATTCCTTAATACTGATTTCATAAAATATGAAATATGAATCATGTATTAAGTTCCCTAAAACTAAATTTAATCATTCTTATTACATTTAATATATATAGTACTAGAATAACATCACATACCATTCAAATGTTGTTTACAGTCCCTTTATCTTTAGTAGTATCAATAACTGTACCACCTTCCAGATTCTATTTATCATATTTCCAATTAGGAAATAAATTTTCATAATGCCCATGCTTTCCACATCTGAAACATGAAATTTTAATCATGTTCATTTTAGTTACTACCATTAACTAAAACCAGATCTTATAGGGTGAGAAATAAAAATCATATAAAAAAACAAATAATCTTGAGAAATTACTTATATGATGTATAAATCTTGAAACCTACTTTTTAATCGATGAAACCTTAGGTTTATCCTCAGTTTATCATATTCAAATACTATTCAAATCCTTCATGATGGTCTATAAAGAGTTTTTGAATTTCAAAAAAACATCCCCCAGGAGTGTCAACCTATGTGTGAAACAAGTCCCATTGTTGTGCACTAGTTCCCAATTGAGTATACCTCAATAAAATATTTTTGGGTTAAAAATATATACATCTGTGCTAGAGTCACATCCTCTTGTACTATATTTTATGGGATGTATTTCTAGGAAACCACAGACTCTATCCTTTAAAAAATTCCAAGACATTTTTATATTCATTAACTCATTCTTATATTATCATTAGAGACCTACCTAAACATATCTATTAAAATACCCCTAGGTATCTAACTAATATTTTCTCATATTAGATTCTAGAGGTTGACCAAACCTCCCTTAGATACCATCTAATTTGATCCAATCTTAACATATATGGATATTACATCATTTAAGATGAATATTCCGAACATTATTAAAATACATGCTCGAGGACCATTATAGTATTGTGTCGTTGGAAACATGGAATTATTGTCATCTAACATGGTGAATGATCTTTAACATCTCCCATAATGATCTTTTCATTTTAGTACTCTTACTGAAAACCATTCTTCATAATCTGGGGAAGTGAGACATCTGAAAATTATGAGATCATTTACTTAGCTAGGGTAAACAAGGGATATATATAATAATAATAAAAGAATAAGGGTATGGGAATATGATCACAACATTATAATATCATACCACGCATATCAAATATCATAATCAAGAGTCATGGAAAAAATATTGGCTGATAATAAAGTATTAATCATAAGAGAATCAAGAACATAATCAATGAGAGCATAATAGAAGAATAAACATTGAATCGTGGAATACACATAAGTATAGAAAATATTATGTTGTGGGTACCTACCAATACCTTCATAACATGTTATTCATAGACTAATAACCTGAGTACCTACATTAGGATTGATATTCCCTCTAGTGTAATATCTTGTTCTGGGATTGGGATTCCCTCCCCTATATGATTTTATTTCAGGCTTGGGATACCCTCTTATTTACCCTATTGTTTCAAGATAAATATTACATCTTGATTCAAGTTTTGGATTCTCTCCCATAAAACTTCTTGTTTTGGGCATGTGATTCCCTCTCATTTAACCTCTTGTTTCGTGCTTAAGATGCCCACTTATTTTAGGATTTGGATTTCCTCCATTGTACCCTCTTATTTTGGGCTTATGATTCCCTCTTGTTTCAGGATTGGGATCCACTCCCATGTATCCTCTTGTTTCTAGAATGGGGTTTCCTCCCATTTACCATTTGATATCATTAAACATATATCATTACCCAAATAATTGGTAGGAGATATAGGTCCCACCCATCATATAATGAAATCATACATGAACGTGCCTCAAGAAAAAAATAACATGAACCATAAATAGATACATGTTACAAAAACATCATATAACAATCCATTAAATTAAATGGGTATCATTAAAATTTTATCACATATTAACCTATGGAAAATAGATAGGTTTTTTAATCATTTCTTTAAATCATAACCTGTGGAAGTGAAACGAGAGTCGTAAGAATCATTCCATAAAAATATAAATCATTAATGAAATAATATGAATGGTATTAATAGATCATTTACCAAAGAGAACTCAAAATATATCAAAGGATGTTATATTATATAGATAATAATTTTTAAAGGTTATTTAATACATTTATTAAGGATGATAATCTTTAAACATTTCATAGTGTCCCATAACAATTTAAAATATTTAAATCATAATCCAAATGAAATAATAACATTAAATAAAGCTTATAAAATTACGAAAATTATTATATTTACAATATAAAATTTATAAGGGATATATATATATATATCATTGATTAATAATTGTGTATCTAAAAGAAGGAAAATCGAGAAAAAATAACATTACCGATTTGGTAACTTTTGATACATAAACCCTATGAATGAGAAATCATAACATGGATATATAAATACCAATAAATTACAAGTATAAGAATCATAAAATAAATACATGTGAAGTTTACAAACCTCATATAAGAAATATTATGTTAACATGGAATGTGTATAAGGGAAAATAAAAGGGAGATGGGAAAACCCTTAGGACATGAGTAACTTTTGAATCATGATCCCCATGAAATAATTACATATATTAAAGCTTTTAATATCATTAAAAAAATTAAATTGATGATAAAAAATTTCCTAGGGTAATATATTAACCACATTAAAGAAGCGAGTGGTGAATATGGAATGTATCTCACATTAATAAATGTGAGATGAAATCCCATTACATGAACTCTTGACTTTCTTCATACAATTTCAAACCTACTCTTCTTTGAGTAACTACTTTTGGTTTGAACAAAAGGGATTTTTAATGGTTTATTAAAAAATGGAGGGTTCTATTTTTATGTTAATGATGTTGCTATAATATTTTGGTAGTGGATAGATGAACCAAAGTGGATTGAGAGGTGTGAGGGAGGATAAGAGAGAATGCCTTTTTATAATGGTGGGGCCGTGGAATTCATGTAAATACCCAAAGGTATTCAATATTGGGAGGTATACCTTACTTATTATTCCTCCAAGAATGAAACATAATGTATTAAAGTGACATAAGGTCGATCTAAATGTCAAGAAAAAAATCTAATAATTTGTTTCCTTAGTATAAGGCCCCAGCATTAAACCTTACTTAATCTTGAGTTATTACAAGATTACACATTGAGGATCTTTTCAGGTTTAGAGTTTTAGAGAATTAGATCATGAAACTTGCATTACATTCCACATTTAAACAAAATGGTTACATAAAAGACAGTATTCATTCTTCCCATCAACGGAAACATATTTAAAATATAACACGGATTCTTTCTTGACACATCCTTGACACTATCATCACATCATGTACCTTTCCCTTGACCTGTGAAAAACATTTCAAAAACATGGGATGAGCATAAAAAGCTCAGTTAGGGTTATAAAAATATGGAAAGGAAACATGAGTTCATATATACATAAGAATGAAATCATACTTTACCCATAAAACATAGTCACTTTAACATACCTCATCAAACCATGAATAAATCATAGAAAACATAAGACATAAAGGTAACTTGAGGCATTCATAACATTCTTACGTAGGGAGTAACCCTCTTGGTTACGTTTGGAATACCCATCACAGTATATTCCCTAACTCTCTTTGGAGAAACCTTAATGTTTCACTCCTTCGCGTTACCCAATGCATTGGAGAGCTATATCGGGCTCACCCGCCCTTAGTTTATCACGGAACCACCCGTTCTTCATAACAATGCCCAAGAACCATAACATAATCGTATCACATAAACATGAATAAAGGAAACATAACATTTCCACATTTCAATCACAATATAACATTTTAGGATATTGAAATAATGAATCCATTCAAAAAGAAACCATTTCCAAAACCATTTAAAACATTTAATAAAGAGATTTTTGAATCAAAGTGTCCCATACAACCTTGAAGCTTTTAACATTTTAAACCATTAATATCCATATAAATAAATCCTTAAAAACCATTTTGAAAACATGGATATTAATAAGAACAAATAATTAAAACATTCAAAATGATATTTTGGTTAAAGGGGTTTTACCAAAATTAGAGACACTTGAATACAATAATCGAGGAATAATATTTAGTCAGAACCTTATAATATCATGAGAATAAAAGGATTCATGATATAATACTCCAAAGGACAGTATATACACCATATAAGAGTGAATTGGTGCATAACAACAATGAACCCTCAATAGAAATTTCAAATGTGATGAAATCCCTTATAAAGAAGGTATCCTTAAATTAAGGACAAATCAATCTCAAAAATATGTGTGACAAATATAAATAAACCCAATATAAGTGGATATTAAGTGTAAAACAATAAAAGGTCATTCACACATATTCAATGGATGATATATTCAATGACTACATGTTGAACCCAAAGAAATAGAAATTGGGTTAAAAAGTTCCCTTGACAGCCTAATGACATCACATCAAAATGAGTTGATGAGAGATAAAAAGTGTATCTCATCACTTGGACGTAAAATTTACATCAATAAGGATTTATGAGAACATATCCCAACATAAAATATGTAAATTAAAAGACCCAATAAAAGAAGTCTTTTAAAAAAAGAGGAGGGTGAAAGGTTCCCTTACCGACTTGGGTATCATTCAAAACATACACCCCATGAAAGAAAGACAATAGGTCATTGATGTAAATACTCATAAACGAAATTATATTACACAAAGAGTAGAATAATGGGCATTACATACACCACTCAATGGAATTTGTGGCAAATGTAGCATAAATCTCACGGGAATAAAAGTGAGATGAAAAATCCCTTACGAAAACCCGGCAGCCTAACGACGCCACATAAAACTTCCGAATATGGATTGATGAGATCAAATATATTATCCCATCATATTAAAATAGAATTTATAGCAAGTGGAATATAAAAGAAAATCCCCCAACATTGCAAGGAGGTGTTTAAAAGAAGTGACATAAAGGAGAGTACTTAAAAAGAAAGAGAGAGGTTAGATCTCTTACGAAAGTTCGGCAGCATAACGGCGCCACTCAAGACTTCCAAAATGAATTGATGAGAGAGAAAAGGGTCTCTCATCACATGAAAATAAAAATTACAGTAAATTTAATATAAAAGAACATCCCAATCATAAGAAATATGAGCTTAAAATAAATGACATAAAAGAGTGTACTTAAAAAGAAAGAGAGTTGTAGGATCCCTTACCTCGGGTCCGACTTGACTCGATCATTATTTAATTTCCTGAATAATAAACTTGAGTTAATTTCCACTTTATTAAGAACCTTTTTCTAGTTCATTATTCCTATTTTATCACTTATTTCCATGTTATAAACATTATCTAAACATTTAAGTTAATAATGTTTGTTTGGTCGATATTTGGTTCTTAAGTCGAAGGTGGACTTCTTACAATTACATGTTGTTCGTGTGGTCAAAAGTTTATTATATCAAGAATTATATTCATGATTTTGATATCATATATGTCATATATATCCAGTACATTCATGCATTTATAACATTACATAATCATTTAGAGGTAAGAAATGAAATGCATCGTTCATGGAGACGGTAAGCCGTACGTACGCATGAACGCTACTTTCATTTCTATTTCATATTTTATAGAATGGAATAATAATGATATAAAGGTATATTATAATTAAATTATAATATCATATATAATATCCTAGTTCCATCCTTTATACGTCCCACATATGGTATTTAACAAATCAAATCACTTTGAGGGGGCGGTAGTCCGCACTTCCTTAAATGAAGATATCGCGTTTACCCATAATGGAAACCATAAAGGTATTCCGAAAATGAAAAAAAACAGAAGCTTAAGGAAAACATAAACATATTATATATCATATATAAAAATATTTACATCATAATGGCCACCTTTGAAGGTGTTAAATGAGTATTGAACAATCATCGTTTCGGGAGGCAGAATTTCGCCATCCACGGAAACCGTGTGTTCTTTAATCATTTGATGTAGTTGTGTGAGAGTGTAGCTCGAATAAATCTTATAACAACATCCTAGTATATTTAAGATACTGGTGTTGTTACAAAATAAGTAAATAAAAAGAGTTTAGGGGGTTGGAGAAGCAAAATAAAACAAATGAACATGAGAGAATGAATTACCTTTAAAAGTGTATCTCCTTTTCATTTGAGCCTAAAGGCTTCCTTTGAAAGGCTTCTTCCCAAAGGTAATCCTCTAGGATGAGGAGAGGGATGTGGAGAGAGTAAATGGATAGGTTTTGGCCGATCCAAAGGCTTGAGGACTGTGTGAAATGAGGTAGAGGTGGGGACCTTTTATAACAGGAGAGGAGGGGCACTTTTGGAAAGTAAAGAAATATTACTTTATTTGAAAATGTGTTTCGGTTTTAAAAGGTCCCACATTGATAGAATTCGTGGCTAAGGTGATAAGGGTTCGAAATCCACTCATCAAATTGGTTTTGGACGTGTGTAGTTCATATATTTTACATTATCTTTCTATTTTATTTAAATCGTCAAATAATGATGTCATCACTGCATTATTAGTATGTCATAAATAATTTAGTTTATTTAATGTCTAAAAATTATAAAAAAAATACTATGATGTATGAAATCTTTTTATCTTTCCAATGACTATTTATAATCAAAATTTTTACTTGTGTAGCCCTACTTAAAAACTGTTTTAGTAAAACAACTCATGTTTGTGTCAATTTAATTTTAACATTAAATAAAAATATATTATTGTCATTTTCCAACTAAAGTGGCTCCATGGGGTCCCCAAGTTGGCCCATGGCTTTTCTTGGTCGTCCATGACTCACCCAATAGGTGTAGGACAAGTTTCATGGTGGTTTCACATTCTTATAATATCATTTTTACCTTAAACTACACTAATTACCACTAATCGCGATTAAAAACTTAATAAGTTACTATTCACCAAAAAATTATTTTTATCCCATTGAACCAAATTTTACTTCCTAATGACAACCATGTATGTCGGATTTTTGAAATTCAAAACAAAAAGATGGAAAAATTCCATTTAAACGGAAAAATCAGTTTTTATAAGAACCACTTAGTGGTTTCACTATTCATCAAAAATTGAAGTTTTTTAGAAAAATCCCAAAAATTCACCCTAAGCTATATTTGATATTCTGAATTCAAAAATAAAGTCCGTTTTAGAAAATTTAAAACATATAAGTCACATTAATTAATTTAATAATTAATTCACGCTGTCATGACAAATAGCGTGTTTTTATGAAACAATAAGTATCAAAAGATTGACACTAGTTTAAGTTCGATTTCATTGTGAAATTAATTCCAACGACCACTATTGGATTTAATGGTAAAAATATTTTATAATTTCACTTTAAAACCAATTCAAAATATTATCTAATCATATAAATAAATTATATTAAAAAGAGGTTTTGAATTAAAACACAACATTTTACACTATTCATTAAAAAATGAACTTTATCAGAAAAATACCAAAAAATTACACAAAGTAAAATTTGATGTCCTGATTCTTAATAAGAGTTTTATTTGGTCCAAAATAATGTATAAGAGTGATCAAAACTATATTTAATGACGGTTCTCCATCAAAAGGCGACAAGTGAACCTTTAGGGAAAACTAGGACATATACACCTAAAATTGAATTCTTTCCGTATTTTATGCCTTTATCTTTTATTTTATAAATGTAAAAACATTTAAAAACATATATAATAATATTTTAGTTATTTCTATCCATTCCCGCCATTACAACAGCTACATGTTAACTACCATTTAAAATAATATTATTTTATCATTAGAGTGCAACGTAAGATTCCCAAGAAACTCGTTGTTGCGTGTTGGGTACGCCATCGAGCATAGAGTCCCCTTTAAAGTAATATCAATATTTTATTCACAAATATGGATAAATATGAAAATGTCATATTCTTTATTTATCTGGGGTGTTACATCCTTCCCCCCTTTTGGGAATTGCGTCCTCGCAATTTTAAAATTGCGCCTGGAAACATCCTTGAAAGTCCCACATCGGAACAAGAGTAGATAAAACAACCACTTTAAAATAAAGGATGATAAGTACAAAGGTCACCCGAGTTAACCCATACCAGGACACCAAGTATGAAAATATGGATATGGAGGAAAAAACAAAGGGTCATGTTCTGATGGAGAGTGATAGAAAACATGTTTAGGAGAAAGTTAACCACGAGAAAATCACAAACTTGTGATGGGTTAAACGGTATTCGATTCCCCAGTAGGAAAAGTTTAATAGACAACATTTTTGTTTTAAGTTACTTTTTATTGAGGAATTTATTCATAAGGAAGCATAATAACTTATCATGTTGACTTTCAACTTTTATTAGATTCCTTACACAAAATCATATTTTCTCCAAAAGATGAGTATTTAGGAAGACTTGTTCCCATTAAGAGTACTATAATCATCTTATAGAGAATCACCTAATCCACAAAAGAGAACTATATACTTCCCATGTCTCTAGACTTTAACCAAAACCGAAACCAAAAAGGCTAGTACAAGATCAAATAATCCAGAAAAGGATAAACATTTATAAAAAAGAAAATCTATGATTAATCTCCAAAATTTGTCCAACAAAACCCAAAGATCAACGAGGACCATTAGATAAACAATTTGTCCATAAAATTATTCAAAGTAAAACAATCTAAGATTGAAACCCAAATATTTGAAGGATTTAGTCACATAGTCTTCCTTGTTAAATCGTAACATTTATCTCCAAACAAAATTAGTTGCTCTTAAAGTCTCGCATTGAAAATTAATTAACCTAATCACATATCCTCCATGATAGGTTAATCATTTTCATTGATAACCAAAAATCAACATACTCTTTATTCATAAAATCATATAACTAAAAAGAATCAATCAAACTAACCAGGGACTTCATGTAGTCCAGTGGTAGGCGATAAATACCAGTCGCACTTTGGTTGTGGGTTCGATTCCCGCAGCATTGTCCGACACGACGGGTTGTCACACGGTCTGCGTGTTGTCCTTTTTCCAAAACTATATAATTCTCAAATCATTACCCAAAAAGGGATAAAATCATCAAAAATAACCATAACATAATTTAACCTCAATTTTATCTCATGCCTTTCACTTCAATCATAACATATAGTAACCCATAATTACCTCAAAAGTAAGGATCATATAAACCCAAATGGTTCTTTATAACTATGTCCACAAAAGAAAAGATAACTATTAATTGAATAAAATTTTCCTATATTAAACATCAGGGTTACACATAATATAAAAATTCTTCTAATGTAACCCCATCATCAAAAGAGACTTAATACTCTTAATAATTTCACCCTAACTGTTGAAGCCCTTATATGTTGACATCTTACTCATTCAACATTCTTCATGATCCATTATCCATTCCTTTCCAACTTATTCTGAAATACCTCTTTCCTACAAACAAAATCATGAATCATATCCTAATATTCCAAAATAACTAAACAATAGTCATGAAATAATACATACCTTTGATTGGTCCTTGTCAGTTTCTTCATCCTCAATCGGAATGGCATTAGGTAGTGGTAAACAAACATTTGTACTCTCTTGGTGACCCCATTCATGAAACTTCTTCATAGGAAATGTGTTTGCATAATGACCATGCACACCACATTTAAAACATTCAATTGATCCCTTAGAAAGAACTTCTTTCCCTTTCCTCGAGTCAACCGGATGCTTCCTTTTTCCATGGCAGGTTCTTGCTTTATGACCTTCATTTCCACATCTATAGCATATTTCTGTCCCTTTGAAACATTTTCCTAGGTGTTTCTTTCCACATCTTTGACACATAGGTTTTTGAACACACTTACCTTTATGATTATTACCTGTACTTCCGTAGGGATTTGTTTCTTGCATATATGATGCCTTAGAGAAATCTCCAAGGTTTAGGTGGTCAATCATGACTCCAGATAGTTGGTTGAGGATAATCAAAAGGGTTCTCATTGCAGATCCCATATCATTCAGTTTCTTGCTCAAAAAACTGTCACAGTTTCCTTCACATCCACTATTACTTTGGTGCCTGCTAGATCCAGCTATTTACTAAAACCAAAAAGGTCAGTGTGAGTATATCAAAAAAACCATCATGTACTAATGAGTAAGATAAAAACTAAGATATACTTACTCATTCACTTTATCTAAAACTAGGACTCTTTCTGAAATCCTAACCATTATGGTAATGCCACTTGTGCTTAAAGAATACCCTAACCTCTAAAGTTATCTAAACCGACCTTTGATACCAACTATAAGGCCCCAGCCTTAAACCTTACTTAATCTTGAGTTATTACAAGATTACACATTGATGATCTTTTCAGGTTTAGAGTTTTAGAGAATTTGATCATGAAACTTGCATTACATTCCACATTTAAACAAAGTGGTTACATAAAAGACAGTATTCATTCTTCCCATCAACAGAAACGTATTTAAAATATAACACGGATTCTTTCTTGACACATCCTTGAAACTATCATCACATCATTTACCTTTCCCTTAACCTATTAAAAACATTTCAAAAACTTGGGATAATCATAAAAAGCTCAGTAAGGTTTATAAAAATATGGAAAGGAAACATGAGTTCATATATACATAAGAATGAAATCATACTTTACCCATAAAACATAGGCACTTTAACATACCTCATCAAACCATGAATAAATCATAGATAACATAAGACATAAAGGTAACTTGAGGCATTCATAACATTCTTACATAGGGAGTAACCCTCTTGGTTACGTTTGGAATACCCATCACAGTATATTCCCTAAATCTCTTCGGAGAAACCTTAACGTTTCACTCCTTCGCGTTACCCAATGCATTGGAGAGCTATATCGGGCTCACCCGCCCTTAGTTTATCACGGAACCACCCGTTCTTCATAACAATGCCCAAGAACCATAACATAATCATATCACATAAACATGAATAAAGAAAACATAACATTTCCACATTTCAATCACAATATAACATTTTAGGATATTGAAATAATGAATCCATTCAAAAAGAAACCATTTCCAAAACCATTTAAAACATTTAATAAAGATATTTTTGAATCAAAGTGTCCCATACCACCTTGAAGCTTTTAAAATTTTAAACAATTAATATCCATATAAATAAATCCTTAAAAACCATTTTGAAAACATGGATATTAATAAGAACAAATAATTAAAACATTTAAAACGATATTTTGGTTAAAGGGGTTTTACCAAAATTAGAGACACTTGAATACAATAATCGATGAATAATATTTAGTCAGAACCTTATAATATCATGAGAATAAAAGGATTCATGATATAATACTCTAAAGGACAGTATATACACCATATAAGAGTGAATTGGTGCATAACAACAATGAACCCTCAATAGAGATGTCAAATGTGATGAAATCCCTTATAAAGAAGGTATCCTTAAATTAAGGACAAATCAGTCTCAAAAATATGTGTGACAAATATAAATACACCCAATATAAGTGGATATTAAGTGTAAAACAATAAAAGGTCATTCACACATATTCAATGGATGATATATTCAATGACTACATGTTGAACCCAAAGAAATAGAAATTGGGTTAAAAAGTTCCCTTGACAGCCTAACGACATCACATCAAAATGAGTTGATGAGAGATAAAAAGTGTATCTCATCACTTGGACATAAAATTTACATCAATAAAGATTTATGATAACATATCCCAACATAAAATATGTAAATTAAAAGACCCAATAAAAGAAGTCTTTTAAAAAAAGAGGAGGGTGAAAGGTTCCCTTACCGACTTGGGTATCTTTCAAAACATACACCCCATGAAAGAAAGACAATAGGTCATTGATGTAAATACTCATAAACGAAAGTATATTAAACAAAGAGTAGAATAATGGGCAGTACATACACCACTCAATGGAATTTGTGGCAAATGTAGCATAAATCTCACGGGAATAAAAGTGAGATGAAAAATCCCTTACGAAAACCCGGCAGCCTAACGGCGCCACATAAAACTTCCGAATATGGATTGATGAGATCAAATAGATTATCCCATCATATTACAATAGAAGTTACAGCAAGTGGAATATAAAAGAAAATCCCCCAACATTGCAAGGAGGAGTTTAAAAGAAGTGACATAAAGGAGAGTACTTAAAAAGAAAGAGAGAGGTTAGATCTCTTACGAAAGTTCGGCAGCCTAACGGCGCCACTCAAAACATCCAAAATGGATTGATGAGAGAGAATAGGGTCTCTCATCACATGAACATAAAAATTACAGTAAATGTAATATAAAAGAACATCCCAATCATAAGAAATATGAGCTTAAAATAAATGACATAAAAGAGTGTACTTAAAAAGAAAGAGAGTTGTAGGATCCCTTACCTCGGGACCGACTTGACTCGATCGTTCTTTAACGTCCTGAATAATAAACTTGAGTTAATTTCCACTTTATTAATTACATTTTTCTAGTTCATTATTCCTATTGTATCACTTATTTCCATGTTATAAACATTATGTAAACATTTAAGTTAATAATGTTTGTTTTGTCGATATTTGGTTCTTAAGTCGAAAGTGGACTTCTTACAATTACATGTTGTTCGTGTGGTCAAAAGTTTATTATATCCAGAATTATATTCATGATTCGGATATCATATATGTCATATATATCCAGTACATGCATGCATTTATAACATTACATAATCATTTAGAGGTAAGAAATGAAATGCACCGTTCATGGAGACGGTAAGCCGTACGTACGCATGAACGCTACTTTCATTTCTATTTCATATTTTATAGATAGGAATAATAATGATATAATGGTATATTATAATTACAGTATAATATCATATATAATATCCTAGTTCCATCCTTTATACGTCCCACATATGGTATTTAACGAATCAAATCACTTTGAGGGGGCGGTAGTCCGCACTTCCTTAAATGAAGATATCGCGTTTACCCATAATGGAAACCCTAAAGGTATTCCCAAAATGAAAAAAAAACAGAAGCTTAAGGAAAACATAAACATATTATATATCATATATAAAAATATTGACATCATAATGGCCACCTTTGAAGGTGTTAAATGAGTATTGAATAATCATCGTTTCGGGAGGCAGAATTTCGCCATCCACGGAAACCGTAAGTTCTTTAACCATTTGATGTAGTTATGTGATAGTTTAGCTCGAATAAATCTTATAAAAACATCCTAGTATATTGAATATACTGTTGTTGTTACAAAAGAAGTAAATAAAAAGAGTTTAGGGGGTTGGAGAAGCAAAATAAAACAAATGAGCATGAGAGAATGAATTACCTTTAAAAGTGTATCTCCTTTTGATTTGAGCCTAAAGGCTTCCTTTGAAAGGATTATGCCCAAAGGGAATCCTCTAGGATGAGGATAGGGATGTGGAGAGAGTAAATGGACAGGTTTTGGCCGATCCAAAGGCTTGAGGAGTGTGTTAAATGAGGTAGAGGTGGGGGCCTTTTATAAGAGGAGAGGAGGGGCAATTTTGGAAAGTAAAGAAATATTACTTTATTTGAAAATGTGTTTCGGTTTTAAAAGGTCCCACATTGATAGAATTCGTGAATAAGGTGACAAGGGTTCGAAATCCACTCATCCAATTGGTTTTGGACATGTGTAGTTCATAGATTTTACATTATCTTTCCATTTTATTTAAATCGTCAAATAATGATGTCATCACTGCATCATTATTATGTCATAAATAATTTAATTTATATAATGTCTAAAAATTATAAAAAAAATAATATGATGTAAGAAATCTTTTTATCTTTCCAATGACTATTTATAATCAAAATTTGGACTTGTGTAGTCCTACTTAAAAACTGTTTTAGTAAAACAACTCATGTTTGTGTCAATTTAATTTTAACATTAAATAAAAATATATTATTTTCATTTTCCAACTAAAGTGGCTCCATGGGGTCCCCAAGTTGGCCCATGACTTTTCTTGGTCGGACATGACTCACCCAATAGGTGTAGGACAAGTGTCATGGTGTTTTCACATTCTTATAATATCATTATTACCTTAAACTACACTAATTACCACTAATCGCGATTAAAAACTTAATAAGTTACTATTCACCAAAAAATTATTTTTATCCCATTGAACCACATTTTAATTCTTAATGACAACCATGTATGTCAGATTTTTGAAATTAAAAACACAAAGATGGAAAAATTCCATTTAAACGGAAAAATCAGTTTTTATAAGAACCACTTAGTGGTTTCACTATTCATCAAAAATTGAAGTTTTTTAGAAGAATCCCAAAAATTCACCCTAAGCTATATTTGATATTATGAATTCAAAAATAAAGTCCATTTTAGAAAATTCAAAACATATAAGTCACATTAATTAATTTAATAATTAATTCCCGCTGTCATGACAAATAGCGTGTTTTTATGAAACAATAAGTATCAAAAGATTGACACTAGTTTAAGTTCGATTTCAAAGTGAAATTAATTCCAACGACCAATATTGGATTTAATGGTAAAAATATTTTCTAATTTAAATTTAAAACCAATTCAATATATTATCTAATCATATAAATAAATTAGATTAAAAAGAGGATTTGAATTAAAACACAACATTTTACACTATTCATTAAAAAATGAACTTTATCAGAAAAATACCAAAAAATTACACAAAGTAAAATTTGATATCCCGATTCTTAATAAGAGTTTTATATGGTCCTAAATAATGTATAAGAGTGATCAAAACTATATTTAATTACGGTTCGCCATCAAAAGGCGTCAAGTGAACCTTTAGGGAAAACTAGGACATATACGCCTAAAATTGAATTCTTTCCGTATTTTAAGCCTTTATCTTTTATTGTATAAATGTAAAAACATTTAAAAACATATATAATAATATTTTAGTTATTTCTATCCATTCCCGCCATTACAACGGCTACATGTTAACTACCATTTAAAATAATATTATTTTATCATTAGAGTGCAACGTAAGATTCCCAAGAAACTCGTTGTTGCGTGTTGGGTACACCATCGAGCATAGAGTCCCCTTTAAATTCATATCAATATTTTATTCACAAATATGGATAAATATGAAAATTTCATATTCTTTATTTACCTGGGGTGTTACACTTAGTCTTAAGCTTCCTTATATTTTTCATTATGTTTTTTCGTTTAGGAAACTATTTTTATAAACTATGTAATTCATACATTAAGTCTAAATTGAATTTATAGATATTGTAAAATATATACCTATTTTTTTATAAATATCATATCAAATTTACCAAATAAAAATACAACATATGTTGGAAATTAATTTTAAAACAAGTTCATGTTACATGAAAAAACACTACATTAACCCAGACCTTACTAACAATGTTTTTACTCTCTGTGGGCTAATCTGTTAATTATAAAATATAAATTGGTCTTCAAATAGAATATATTTTATATTTGTTAACATTTATAATTAAATTGGTAGAATATAGGTTTTTTAGTAATTTTAATTATTTTCTATAAAATATCATTTATAATAATATAACATTAATGTCAATTTTGACATTATTTACATAATTTTAATTTTATAATATCAATAAAATGATGAAAGTAATTTATATTAATTTTAAATATTTTTAAAATGATATGTTCATCTAAAAAATAAATAAATTCAGTAATTCAATCAATTTACTTTACTTTTAATATTATTTATTTTATTTAATTATTAACAAAATAATCCATGCATTAGCATTTGTTTAAGTTTTAATGTCACTAATTCATCTCTAAAAATTATAGTTAAATTATAATTATTAAAAGACTCATTTAAAATTAGAAATATTTTTTGTAACCAAAACTATAGATCTTCTTCCATACTCTAAATATTTATAAATTTAAAAGGCAATGCAGGTTCTTTTTTATCATTTTTCTTAATTAACTAATTACATGGGACACATTCATGAAAATGTATCTCAATAACACATAAAACTATAAACAATTGGGTATATGGTCTAAATAATTTCATCCAATGGATTTTAGAAAAGTTTCTACATCATTTTGGTCTTTAAGTATAAGGTTTAGTCCTCTATTCAGCTTAATTTTAGCTTAATCGTTGCAATTAATTTTAATTACTTTTACTAATATTTTTGGTCCACAACTAAGGTGATCATATCATAATATATATAATTATACTTATTACAACCACATATGTCCATTTTTCGAAATTCAATTCACAGAAATGAAAAAATTAAGTTCAATGCTCATCCTGTAGACATGGTGAGAATGTGAGTATTTAAATAGAAATTACTCAAAATATCATTAAGCATGTATTTCAAAATTAAATATTAAAATTACTCCAAATAAAATAATTGGATTAATATATATATTTTATCCATTGTTACTTTAAAACAAATTTAACATATGATTAAAAATTAAAAATTATTTAAATGAAAAGACTGTTTTATACTAAAATGCTGTATTTTTTACTATTCATCAAGGAAAGAAACTTTTCATATAAATAAATTCAACATAATATAATTTATGACATTTTTAATTAGAAAATGAAGTTATTTTTGAAAAATAAAATTTATAAAAGTGTTCAAATATAGTTTTAAAACAATTCCTCCATTAAAAGGTAGCAAAAATTAGTCTTGCGTGTAACACAGGCTATCCTAGTGTTGTTTATTGAAAAATTATAACATGATGTTTTTCATAATGATATAAAAACATAGTGTTTCCATATATAAAAATCTATATTTAGAGTCACAATAAAATCAGAAATATTAAATTTATTTGAAAAAATATTACATAAAATCGTGGGGTGTTACAATCCATCGAGGGGTTGTGTACACCCTGATTTTAACAATATATCGCAAAGCCCACGTAGGGGATATGTTCAACCCAGGTTAACCATCACATCTATAATGAAAAAAACATGCTTTATTATAATAAATTAAAAATAAATGGAGATAATTCATAAATATCCTTTAACATATCCATTACAAAACAACTCTTATTTCAATTACACAAATCCGCCCAAAACCCCATTTCTATTTCAAGGATAAAAACCACTCCAAAACCAAAATCAAAATATCAAACATATGCCATAAATTATAATTTAAATTTTCTATTTCAACCAAAAACCATTTATATTCAATTTTCATTTTTCATTTACTATTTCGAATTCAATACCATTTTCAAAAACCTAAACTAAATAACCCTAGTTATATGTCCATTTCAAAAATTAGAAGACATTACTCATACCCACACCTTATAATTCACTTTTACTATTGCTTTGTGCTTGATTTAATTAAAATAGAACTATTCACAATTATAAATGCCCTTAAAATTCAACACCACGAACATAAATTCCATCATTTTCAGCCTTAACCAATTAAAACTTATTTTTCATTTATTCAAATCAACAATTTTATTTTGAATTGAGTCAATATATAGTGAAACTGGCATGACCGCACCACATATTCCCTCAAAAAATATAAAAAACTATGGGTCAAATAAAATCTACTGTGTACCTCATTTTCAAGGGAATTATAAATTTATCTCTCAAGATACAAAACTCTTCTATGGACCTCCAATTCTCTACAAGGCTTATCCAAGCCAACATCTACCTCCCTATCTCCTATATCAAACCATAACACCCAAATTAATTAATTATAAAATTTAAAAATAATTAATTAAACCAACCAACACAACATAATGATAGATAACTCATCATTCCATAGTTTTACATTGAACCATTAAGAAATTGGGTGCTTACCACCCTTGACACCTCTGTAAACCTATAATGATCCAAATCCCCCATCTAATTAGTCCAATTACTTAAAAACATCAATTAATGTTGAAAAAACCTATGAAAAATTCAAAATAGTGACATACCTTATCGAATCAATGAGTAATAACATGAAGATAAATTCTTGGGATATCCATTTTCTGGGATGAAAAAAATCCCCTATATAATTAGATGATTCCACTATTCTCTATTATAACCGCCTCATGTACTATATCTAAAGAAAAAAAATATTATAAAAAAAATATGAAGAATAAAATAGGAAGAAGGATGGGGAATATCACCTTGAGTCTACAATGAACAGCCTCAAAACCAGTCCTTGATCGTAGTAAAAGTGAATGAGGAAGGGGGATTGGTCGGATGGGTGTGCATGGTGGGAGGGAAAGAAAAAATATGGGATGGGTATAGATAATTTGATGGTAAAATGGTTAAATTAAAAAATTTTAATTATCCACATGGTTTGGCTTCATAGTTTTTTAAACTGTGCAAGAACCGTAAGGTGGGTTTTGTCCTTTCAAAAGCATATCGCATGGTTAAGCCATATGGTTTTCAAGATTATGTGCTAACCTAAAAAATAGAAATTCATAGGTATGTAACAATATTTCTGTTATTTTCTAAAACCATTTACAAAACATTCACCAAGCCTCACTCACCAAAACAATCCCATGAATTCCCCTTTAATATATAATATTTCTTCAAAACTATGATAAAAACCCATTCTCTATACAAATTCCAATAAAACATTAATCCTTCTTAGGGTGTCACGTGGCTTTTCCTAAACCTTACCCACCAAAACATGTAACCTAACTATAATATTCAAAAAAAAATCCAAGAATTATCTTCATGAATTTAAGACTAACACTTGATCTACCTTTCAAGATTCATTCCATGAACAAAAAATTAACTTTCAAACATCCCAACTATCAGAATTTTGTTTGGAATCTCTTATAAAAATTTAACCCATTCATTCATTGAAATTTAAAATATCATATTGAATTTTAAATTTCTTTATAGGAGTTGGATTTTATAACTTCTCCACCTTAACAACACTCCCCCATGAGACATCCCAGTGGTCATCTAAAAATACTACCCAACATATGTTAGTCACCAATTATCTTTTAAATGGCCACATTCCATCTTTTAATGATCAAAGAACATCCAAGATAATAAACTCAATCCAATTTACATACAAACATAATACATGATCTAACACTCAAAACCATTATAAAAACATAGAGATGGTGCTTACGCAAGATTTTACTTCCCCAGGAATGACCACATGATCACCAAATTCCTCACCCAGGTTACGGTGCTCCCAACCGTAGGGATTTACTCATAATGGAAAATTACACTACTTTTGGGATTACTCCATTGGAATTGGACATTAAAAATATATACTCCCATTCCAATAACACTACTAACATACCACCCCATGTCTGATCACAAAAGATATCACTGGTCAATGGCTGGTAAAATTTATTATTCTTGATTCAAGAAAAATATATATAGACCTATTCTACATTTAGAAGACCATCTATGATGGGTTTTCCTAAACAATTCCCATAAAAATATCAAAATTTTCAAATCTCATCCCAAAAAATGTGTCAATATATTTATTAACCCACTGTATCCATATCATATATCAAATCATAAGTCTACAAATATACGGATGACCTTTTAGGAAGATTCTTGGATTCTCTCTCTTATTAATTCCCAATTTCACCCATCCATGGTGGGATGACATCAAAGGAACACTAAAACTATTAAAACACACTAATTAAGGAAAATGAATAATTCATCTGAAAATATATGGTTAATTTATAAATTCACTACTCTCACCACTATGCTATACTGCGGGCGGTCATATTTCATGAGCCTATCCCATTCATGTCATCTCATAACACCCCAACCCTAAAACCAATGCTCATACCCCAATCACCGATGCATTTACAAACACATGATTTGGGATCTACCTATTCCAAGAGACACTCCTTGATCTTCTATACCCACTCATAAAAGTATATACCCAACACCTAGTGTAACATCCTAAATTGGATCACAGACCGAATTAACCTATATTGTTCTTGAAGTGAGAACTAACATATTTTTTATTCCAATAATAACAGGTTATTAATATTTCATTTATAACCCAATGTACACGCTTGAAATCTACCCACAAGGGAACCAAAATTTACATTAGTCACCTGTATATTCATTAACATCCAATTACCATCATACCCATCTACAAACCAGTCTCCTAAAATCTGGACCCCACCCACATGGTCTCATAACTCATGTGACTGACATCATGATCTCCACCATAACAGTTTCCTCAACACCACATCAATTTATCAAAATAATAACATGATGGACTACATCTTGTCAATCCTTGAAGACAGTAACAAGAAATATCCTAACCCATGTGTTCTTGAGAACCAAAATGAAATATAGGTTACTTACTTATTACCTAACAATCATCTGTAACCACCGATGTCAAACCTAAATGAGATTCATCACCTTCAAATAGCCATAGGGGTACTAGACACCTCATGTATTTACATAAATACTCCCTAAAATTTTTTTCAGATGGTTCTAGAATACCATTAGAAGGGTGTTTTTCCTATTTATGGATTTTCATCAACCGTTGACACCCCTATCAAGGTTTATCTTATATTTGAAGGGATATCAGTTGACCCAATTGAGAAATAACCCTCGCTATAATGAAACATTCCTCATTTCATTCAATTCCCCAAACCACCACACTTTCAAGAATCTCATCAATATTCCATCAATTACTTGGACTACTCATGACCATTTCCAATTCCAACCCAACAGGTTCCACATGGTAAATACATAGAATACCTTTTTTTCTATTCGAATGAAAATGTTGTATTCTCTCATACTGCCAAGTCACTAAATCTTGATTCATAATCTCTTGATTCATGTCATAGCCAATGTTGGATCACATGCCTAATTAAATAGTTGGACATGTCTCTTTCATGTATGTTCATCATAAACAAAGAATTATTGTTTCTCCCACTAAAAAAGGATCCTGACATGTAACACATGTTATGTATCACCACCCTTAATACTGACAGTGCAGCTACCTATTTCTAGGTCATTAGAAAGAAATAAACTTTGGTAACTACTCTTTAATATCAGCACTTATTAAATGGCCATATCTATCTCACGATAACCCACTACACAAGTCATGTTATAGAACAAAGAATTTTTATCCAATACTTGACGTGTGGAAACATTAGGAACACTCTTAGCCACCACATGAGATCATACCAATACTAAAAGAGACATTAAATCTCACAATTTACTATACTCACATAAATTACAGGGTTAGGAACCCGAAAATTACTTCTTGTCTATGCCATCTTTGATATCATGATGATAGAACTAAAAGTTCTTTAACATTACAAACCCATAATGGAATATAAATTCATATGACTTTCATGTTGTTACACTTCATGTGCATTGGTTACATACCAATAAGAACCTACCCATACATCCCTTCAGTAAGGAAAACTCAAAACCTGGTCCATACCTCTCTTGCAGGTTTCCATAATAAGAAAACAAAAAACTAACACACAAAAATCCTAGCCAAGCCAAATTTCTATATCTTCAACCTAGTACAAAGGTCATGTGTCTTGTTATATCCACATGGTCTGACCAGCTAGTTCTAGGTTAATCAGTCACGAGCCACACCACAAGGTTTTCACATTAAAACCGACCAACAAGAACATTCAAAACATCCCACTATATGATCTCAAAATTTGATACTTTATATACAATCCTTTCTCAAATAGATCATGACAATGCATTCCAAAAAACTACTCATGGTATCTATGCACAATATGAATGAAAAGAAAAATATCTCTTATATAAGGGAATAAATTCCTCATCGTGTATCCTCCCAATCAAATTATACCTTGAGAATCATTAACTTATTGGTTACCACCACTATAACAATCATGAAATTCCTATAAAATAGATACCAAGGTAAAACACAACACATGATGTTCGATTAGACATAATTATAATCCAATAGTATAGAAAAACACCATATAGATTGTTGGTGAAACATAAATACCAATACTTACACAAGAATCTCCCCAAAGAAGATATCATATAAGATAATGAACACCCTTTTATGACTTATTAAGGTATATAGTCATCCCATTCAAAAATAAATACACCACTATTACTACTATATGATCCATAATACCTTCCACCAGAATAAAAAATACATATAAATTTCATCCAAAATGAAAATTATTTCAAAAATGTACTTATATAGAAAAAAGTTTAATGATCAGTTACTAACCAATTAAAAACATGAGATTAAATCAATATTGAAAACAATCACACTAAAGGCCAATATCATGGGGGTGATATGTGACAAATATGAGTCATGATAAACCTCCTTAATCTGTAGGATAAGAGTCAAAAAATTAAAAATGATAGGCTCTTCGAAATGGGCCATGTTCTATATTGCACAAATTATAAATCATAAATATAAAACATCATGTGATTCATTTGAGGTGAAAATCAAAACAACCATAATATCACAAATAAATAACATAAATCCCATACCAATAGTAAATTTTACTTCCACTAGAAAATTTGTTTGTGACATACTAGTTCATGTTCCATCACATGCTCTGACACATTTCAATGTATTGTATCTGACAACTTATAAAATATTATGAAAAAAATAAAAAGAATATATTACCACATTTTATTGTCTTATTAATTGGACCACAAACTGGTACTTATATTAGAGAATTACTATTTGTCCTTAGGCACACATCCCTGAATTCCATAGGTTGCCAACTAGTAGTATGATTCTAAAAAGGTATCATGTAGAGGTTATACCCCCTATGCAAGAGTGTCTAATTTTAGAATAAATAATTAAAAATTAAATAAATTAGATTATATAGAAATAATAAACAACTAAATAAATGGTACAAATTAAACATGTTTACTTTTTAAATATAAAACATACTAATTTATCACTATTCCAATTTATATACAAATAAAGATTGAAAAAAATTAAAAAAAAATTAGTATATATTGAATGTACAAACCATTATTCATCACAAACTCATAGTATAACTCTAGAAGTCTCAACTATTTATGTAAAAATAGACATTATGCCCCAGAAAAACCTATACTTGTATCAATTGGATGTCATCTTTGGAACCAAGGTAAAATAGTGTCCCAATCAAGGTTTGAGTAAAACTTATTAGGTTACCTTCAATGACACCCCCTAAAAGAGTCAGCCTATTAATAGTTAATATAGAGGTGATACCATCTATTAGATTCCAAAACAACCATATAAAATATTTAAAACAGAATACAAAAACAAACACTAAAACTAGAGGATATGTTCACTCTATGAATGGTAAAAAATTACATCAACCAGTATTTGGATTTATCTGATCACATCATGGAGACCATGTGAACTATCACCCTATTTAGGGATATATACCCATCACTAGTCCCAACCCACACCCATGGGTAATATAAAAAACCTTGGAACTTGAGTCCACTCAGGGGTTGTGTTCATCCCATGTTTAACAGTTGGTCTTAGTGTTTATATAAGGGCCATGGTAACCTTATGTTTACCAATAAATATTAGAATAAAACACTGGGTGTCTTAAACTTAGGTTTAATAAGAAATATTAGTATCCACCAGTGGTCTGTGTTCAACCAAAATTTAAAAAATAAACCTTAGTATCCACCCAGTGGTTGTGTTTACCTCATGTTTAACAATAATTCTCAGTGTCCGCTAGGAATATGTGTTCACCCCAGGTTAAAAATTATACCACTATGTCTATTATGGGATATTTAAAGAGACCCAAGATAAAAATTACATAAATAACTCAATAATCCCAATATTTAAATAAATTATCTCATAATTATTCACACAACCCAAGGTCCAAAAGCATTAGTACCTTAAATATTAGATACTCAAATATCTTATTTTAGTATACTAGCAAACATTTCTAAATAATAGTTATCCTATTGACCTTTTTCATGATATATGAAATTATATAATCATCTTAATAACCTATGTACTAAAAAAATAAAAAATGGGGTCTCCCAAACAATCAATAAGAGAAAAAATATCATAGTATCATATCATAAACATGAAGAAGAAATAAATATATTAATAAAATTTGAAAGTCCAAATATGATAATCATAAAATATATTATAGAAAAATAGGATCTTAAAATGATTTTTACGGATGTATAAAAGATAAAACATATAAAATGTGAGAATGACCTAAATGTGAAAAATACACAAAAAGGAACAATGATGAAAATATGGAATTTAATTGAAATAAAATACATCTTAAAAATTTGAAATAAACTGATAAACACTATTGAAATGAATTACAACCCAATGTATAATTAAACTCGTATGAGAAACCCGTTACACCAAAACCTATATGAATGAACTCATTATGTCCATGCATAAAAATGTGAGAAAACACATCATGCCCACACCTGTGTGTACAAACCAATAAAAATTTTTCTTGACTAGCTCCTGAGATAAATGTTTAAACCAATGAATTTAATGAAGTGATATGACCCCACACATCATTATAAATACATGTTCATTCCAATTAAAATCAATAAAAAATATATCATTATGAACACATAGAAAAAGAATAGGTCTGCGCGGAATATTGACTAATGTAAACACGGATATCAAAATTTTAATTTATAAAAGGACTAATAAAAAAATTAAATTTAATGGATGACCAAAAATTACTATATGAGACAAACCTAAGAGGTAAAATAGATTATAAAATAAACTTTTTCAAAAAACCTTTTAAATTTTTTTATAAATTATGAAATATAAATTACTTTCAAAAAAACAAAATTTTGATAAGGGAAGGAGAGTAACTTTTAAAAATATATAATAAATAGTTCCTAATAAATTATACATGATAATACATAAACATTATCTAAAAAATGTGAAGTAGAATACTTTTTTCTGATAGAATAGAAAACCCAATTTTATATTTTTTGAAATTTCTTTGTTTGAAACCCTACATCGTTAAAAAGAATAATTTTTTTTCTTAAAATGAATTAATGGGAATAAATAGAACCATTAAAGATAAAGAGAAATTAAGTTTCCATTATGGAATGTATAACATTGGAGAGAAATAAAATATAATAATGGATGAAAGGATTCGTCGATAATAATGTGATTTATTCTTACCAAGAGTATACTTTAATTTTGGAAGAAATTATGTTAAAAAAATAAATATTGGTAATGAGAAGTAATTTCCGTAATGAAAAAATAGGAATTACCAAATAACATTGGAGAATGGTAGGATCAAATAAATCGTGATTATTATATTCTCTTATGCATTATTATAATCCATTGAATCTGAAATTGACTTTATGATACCCTTAGCATGAATTATCACATAGAAAATCGCACACTGATCTCCTGTGTAAAAAATGTACCAATATTAGTTACCTTTTTTAAAGACTATATCCATAATATTTTAAACACATCATTAATAAAAACACACATGAATGATACCAGAGTTGAGTATTCACAATGTGAATATGAAAATCAAGGATAAATTTCAGAATCATGATGAATATATAAAATAGATTATGATATGGATTCATGAGATATAAATATAGTCACTCACCAATTGGGAATAGTTATCAAAGTAAGGGATTAATGATAAAAATATGAAATAATACTCAATTGAATATCAAATGGAACATCATAAAGGAATTAAATGAATAAAAAATAGGCCGAGAAGAACACATACCTTGTTAAGTAAATTCGTAAAACATGGTTAGAATTAATAATACCTTAGGAACTCTATGAATGAGTTTTAGAGAAAGATGGAATATGAATTTGTTATGATTGTTTTTAGGGTTGATATGAATGAGAGAATGGATTGGAGTGATCACGTTTATTTGGTGAGAAAGTGGGTCTTTTTCCATGAAAATTGGAGATTGGTAAGGGGTAAGAATCAAATAACATGGGTGTTAGGTGGGTTATGTGATTTGGTTAATTAGGTGGATAAATGGTGGGCGATACATTTTTGTTTCACTTTAATACATAAAATGTATTTCCTGATGGTGTAAATAACCTTTTAATCAATAAAAATAAGTGATACTTTATTTAATAATTGTTACACATATTAATCATGATTGAAAACTAATCATGATAATTATTTTGTTGTTAAAATTATAATATTACCCTTATTAACACCGTTTTTTATGATTAATATGAATTTTTGATCCATTTATCCTAATAAAATTTATATATTGGATGAAATAAAATTTCACATTAAAAAAATATAATGTGATATATAAACTTTTTGTAGAAAAATATCCTTTGAATTATTTAGTCTTACAAATAATATTTAACATTAAATAATAACTAAAAATGTGTAAAATAATTTTTATGTATGTATAAAAATCATATTTAAATATCAACTGAAAATATATACATTAAATTTTCAAAATATAAAATATTTAAGAAAAATATAGTTTTTTTGAAAAATAAAAATTATACTACGGTAACTAATATTAACCCTCGGTAACATAATCATAATACCAGAAAAGATATTGAAATAATTACATAACGTAATAAAGATGAATAAAAATTCTAAAATAGTTTAATCTAATTCTATTTATAAAAATTATAGAACTTTATTTTAATATAAATTTATATAAAAATAATTTCAAGGAACATATATTTTATATGCATAAAATTAACTTTTGTTTTATTATACCCTTTTAAATTGGTTCTTCTGGTGATACCTATAAATTTAATATATATCATAAAATGGTTATATTTATTAATCATATTATGACATCATAATTTTTTCAGTTTCATTCAGTGTTTCTAAAAAGACTTGTTACTCACAAGGTATTTGATTAATGAAAAGTAAATACTAAAATCATGGTTTGTTACATTCTACCACATAAATACGAATTTCATCATCAATATTTTGTTGCATGGAGGAGAAAAAGTGAGGGTACTCATTTTCCATTATATATTTAGTTTCCTATGTAACCTCCTCAAATTTATCATTTCTCCACAGATTATTGACTATATGGGTATTATTATTCCACATATCCCTCTATATTCAATCCATGATTTTCATAGGTTTTTCTTCATATGAAAGTTCATGTTCTAGTAATACTACATACAATATCAGTATATGGGATGGATCTTATATGTATTTTCCGAAAAGAGTTATATTTGAGAAATTGTGCACTCAAGAGAGATGTGGATGGAGTTATAAGTGATTGGATACAACCCAAATATGATTAAGGATCTATAAGAGAATAATGAATCTATGGATCAATATCTCTTTATTCGAAAATATCATAAATTAGTTCCATGGAGATAGTGAATGGGAAACCTTAACACCATCTTCAATCTCTATATATCACTGATAATTTTTTGTATTACACTTTTTTCATTTATATTCCACCTTCATATATCATTAAATGGTTTGAACTTTCTTTCTCATTTCTTGGAGAAGGTTTTGCCAAAACAACTTCCTCTCTCCAACCATATCCTATCATGTTAGAGTCATGAATCTCTTTACATATTGAGTCTCACATGGATCCATGTAAATTCTATAATAGAAAATTTTATTATATGATAAATTTAACAGGGGAGGCGATGATCACAATATATTTGGAAATATATCGAACAAGATATAAATATATACTCTAAAATTTAACTTATCCTATCAGGTTGATTATCCATATGAGGATAATAAGTATTTCTATAACATAGTCACATGTCTAATGCTTTATAAATACTTCATGACAATCATGAGGTAAACTTTAAATCTCTATTTGATACAATTTACAGTGGCACTACATGTATCCTTACCACTTCCCTCATGTATTTCATGGTAATTTGGTTAAGGTAAAAATCCTCTTTGATATAAAAAAATGTACTACCTTTATAAAAAGATCAATGATAACCCAAATAACATTATGGCCTTTATAAATTTCATGGATTCATATGCTGATTCCCATGATTCTCTTTTCATATTTCCACTATAGTATAAGAAATGGTTTCAATAAACCCTTATGAATTTTTTCATTTGTCCTTAACTTATTGGAATACTAATCATCGAGATATATATTCGATGATTTCAATATTTATGATATTCTCAAATAAGTTTTTCTAAAATGTATATCCATCAATACGCTTCTAGTGTGGATAAAGAAGGTTGAGATATGTGAATACTCAAAAAAAATTCGTTAAATCCAAATTCTACGGTAAAAAACTCTATGTTAAAAATATTAAAAATATATATTTCTCAAATTTTATCTCCAGAATATTCACTACCTTTTTTACTCTAGATCGACCTTATGGGAAAATTTTATCTTTACACGAATGAATGGTTGAGTGAATTGTCTGTAAAGATAGGATTTATCTCTCCTGATTATTTACTATAAGATTCATACTCTATAAAAAATAAGTATTTGGTTTTTTTCTATCCTAATCATGGTAGAGTAGAACGTAATTTCTTTTTTAGAGCATCAACCACCTTATTTTCCATCCCCCAGTTGTAATTTATTGAGAATTAATAAAATTTTATCAATTCTAACCTTCTCCTTTTTTGAATATTAAATTCATTTAATGTGAATATACATAAATATTTTATGATCAATATATATATCACAATGTTCACCATAAATATATTTCCTATATGGATTTCATCCAAATTTAACTACTAATAACTCTAAATCCTGTGGTGGCCAATTCTTCTCATGAGTAATTAATTGGGGTGAGGCATAAGAAATTAACTTAACATTATGCATGTTAATGATACCCGAACCCTTTTTAAGGCATCACTATATATTATAAAACCATCCGAATATAATGGTAGTGAAAGGATAAAAGTAGTAACTGGCCTCTTCTTTATTTCCTTAATACATTATTCATATTCATTTATCCATGGTAACTTTACTCCCTTTCATTTTTATATGGTTATCTTATTTAATAGTAGTGAGAAGTTTCTTATTAATCCTAAAAAATATCCTAATAATACAAGATAATTATAGATCTTAGTTACATTAGTTGGTCTGTGTGATTTATAAATTACTTGCTTCATTGATAGATTTAATAATATGACCTAGCATGTGATTACATGACCCAATAATGATACCTTTTATATCCAAAATTCATATTTTTTATATTTATTATACAACTTATCATTTTATAGTGTCGTTAACACAATGCACAAATTCTCTTCATTCTTTTCCTGGCTCTTTGAATATATAAAAATATCATCTATAAAGAAAACCACAAATTGATGAAGGTAGTCTATAAAAACTATCTTCATTAGATCAATAAAGCAAGTAGGATCATTCATGTTTTCAAAGGTAATATCTCTAACTTTATAGTTTCCATAACTCATACTAATATATATCTTAGACACACTATCTGTTTTAACCCTTATCAAATTATATCTATATCAAAAATCAATATTCAAGAAGAATTGAGATCTTTTGAATTAATCTAATAGATAATCAAAACAGGGTATACGATAGCTTATCTTGATTTTGATTTTCTTAATATCATAATCAAAAAAGATACATTAATCTAACCTTATTTATTTCAAAGGGGATTGGCTCACCTGGTGGTAAAGACCTAGGCTAGATAAAACCCTATCATAAATTATCCAATAATTTCTTCATTTACTCCTCCATATCAATGTAATCCATCCTTCATAGATTCTTTGAGATATGAAAGCATCAAGGTATGGTTTTGATAGAAAACTTAACCTCATATTATGGGGGAATACCATACCGTTCATATAGAAATACATCAATATATTCCTATAAAATAATCATATAATCAATATGAACTTCCTTCTTAATAATTTGAGTCAAGAGTCCCATATTGGTGGTTATCAGGACCCATATTATAGAATTATTTTCTATATGGGGGTTCATAATCACCCTTGAATTGATATTTGATAATAAGTTGACCTAGGAAACGAAATGAGACCTTAATATCTCAATAGTTGATATGTGATTTATGCTAGTAAATCTAATCCATACAAAAATAATGTATAATTTAACTAAAGGAATAATAATTAGATTTTTAGAAAGGATCCTCCCATAAATATAAAACATAAAATGTGTATTAATCTAAAAACAATCATTGTGCCACTAGGGGTTTTCAGTGATAGTCCAATATACAATGTTTGAGGTGGTGATTCCAGATTCTTATCGGATTTTCAGGATATAAAACAAAGTTATGAACTGTAATAAAATAAGGTACTTGTCGATTTGGAAGTAAGATTTAGTGTACCTCACATCACTTCATTATTGTGATAAAAATTAGTTGTAGAGATGACGAATTTACCTTATTATTTCCTTATTTTGGGAGGCTATCAAGGCCTATTTTCTTTATTGTCCCAAAGGATGGAAAATTTACTTATATCTATCCAAATCTAAAAAAAATTTAAATCATTTTTACAGGAAAATGGGAAACCATCGTTCAAAAACAATATACCAGTATGTGATGAAAGAGCTCATAAAATGGTTAAACACCAGAATAATATTACTTTACTCTACTACTCTATAACATTCCTACTGCTACATATTAACCTAGGTATCTAGATCCTCTCTTATGAGCTCTTCAATGTGAGTGATCATCCATTCCATTATATGAATAAATTTCTCTTTGTTTATTTTTCTCTAATTAGAGCCTTGTGCTAGTATTCAGTATTGTTTATCTATCAACACTTCTTGCTCCTCATTGTCCTAAAATTTCAACCTGTGTTCATTAATTCTATTAATATCCTATTCTGAGACATTGATCTGGAGATCTTTTTTCCCTCATTTGTTTCTTGGAGTGCAATATTAGTTTGAAGCCATCCCCATCCTCTTCTTCCCTAACTCTTATTTTCTTTATACATTCTTCAATTACCCTATTTTGTACATCTTTGCCTTCCTTGTTTCGACTCTTCTTGGCCAACCTAGTCTCCATTGGTTTTGAAAAGTGGGAGTAATCCTTGGGTCCCTTTGGTTTTTTCCCTTGAACCGCAATATATTTCCCAGAGTCTCAGATGGATTTTTCCCATTTTTTCAGTCTAGGGATGTCGGGAAATTTCCATTGAATTTTGTCCATACTATCCACTGAGGGGAAACTATCACTTTTATCCCCTAAAGAATTCCTCTCTTGAGGTAGTGATGGATCTTGGACATCCAAACCCTAAAAATAGTTCCACATATTTATCATCTATCCTTCCGTGAGGTGCCTATTCTTACACAGAGACTCCTTCTTATCTATTTTATTCTTCACTCTAGTTTTCTTCCCCCCATTCCTAGAATTCATATGATCTTCGGAGTTGGCACCCAGGGAGTTTGGGTCTGAGGGCCCCAAGACATCCACTCCGTCTAGCCTCCCCTATCTATGGTGAGAATCTATTGCTTCCATCAACCTGGAATTCCCAAAACCATTTCTAATCATGTGTGCTACTCATATCCACATCCCATAAAATGGGTATTGTGTCACAACTAAACACACATAAAAGACTTCCATGATCCCATGATGAAATTACTCAGGTTTATTCCATCACATTTATTTCATGTAGGGAATTGGGATTTCATCACACTATATATCCGGTCAATTATTCTTCCATGATACTACAATTTATATTTATTTACCTAGGAATATTTAAAGGTTATATTATTCACATACACCTTAAAATCACATCAAAAATTATATTAATATCTACTATAGACTGTTATGTCTAACACCCATCAAAGTCTGGTATTTAAGCTAGTAATGAAGTTATCGACTATTCTTACTATATCGAATGAATTTAGAGGAATGCCTCATGAGTTTTTCAACTTTTATTCCTATAATTAAATATATACATCCAATTTTTTACATTAATTTCAATAATAATATCTCAATTTTTGAATGAAGCGTCTTTGGAAAATAATTAGTGGAAAATATATTATTGAACTCGTCTCATTCTATAGAGTCTACATCTTACTTTTACTTGGTATACTTAATGAGACACCACCACTGGTCAACATCAGTTTCATAATGATACTACCAAAAAGAAATTATAATGGTATGAAAAATATAGAATGGAAAATATATTTTCCACTGAATTGAACCATTTCCTAAATATTATTGGATTAGAAGACCCAATAAATGTGGGTGGATGTAGCCACATAGATGAATCGATAGAAATATTCTCCCTCCTTGGTGAATTATAGATATAAACCCAATTTTTATTTTTGAATATAGATTGATATAGTTGGTTGAGAATTTAAAAGATGTTTTTCCGTCTTTCACAAATACCATTAGGTTTAATATTGGGATAATCTCCAAATTGTCTATTGCACACACTGTTAACATTGTTCATTTGGTTTCCTACCATTACCATAACTAATGTAAAATTTGGTTGAGTATACATAAGTTATTAAATATAAAAAAGATACCATAAACATATAAGGAGGATTTAGTAAATTATGTGTATATTTAAGGTATCAATCTATAGGTTTCAATCAGAGTTATTCGTGGGTAAATTTATAAATGAACGAGTTATATATATTCAAATTCATAATATTGGGTTTTCAAGAAATTTTGATTAACCAAATAATATCCCACTAGAGAGTCAATCCAGGTGTGTAGTTAGAAATATGTTTCATCTACTAGGTCATAGTTAAGTTTATCCCAAACACACACTCTTCATGATTATAACCGCTTTTTACAACTATTATAGAGGCTACATACAATTTTATTAACCATATAGGGATGGATTTTATAGGATACCCACACAATATCATCTTTAAAAAAACAATTGGATGTTAGAATATAGTTAGAATCATCCCTTATGATTTTCCCTAGGGGTTTTTATAGTCTGCCAAACTAATCTCCAAATAAAAAAACCCCACCCCGATACCATCTAAAGAGGCCCAAGATAAATATTAACTAAATAAGACATTAATCTCATGATTTAAATTATAAATGTTACAAACAGTCACAAAACCTAAGGAATGAAAAATTTTGTATCTCAGATATTAGCTATATAAACATGTTATTTTACTAAACATGAAATAATTTATCTATAATCATGTTATTATAGTTTATTTTACATAAATATCACATGATTTGATCATCTTTATAACATAGGGATATAAAATATAAGAAATGGCTGAGCTTAGATGCTTTACAAGGGAAAAAATAACCATATAGTTTTATATCATAAACATGATGTAAAATATGAAGAATAGATAAATATATTAATAAAATTTTAAAAATAATAGTTTATAAGCATAAAAAATTTGGGTGCAACATAAGATCATTGAAGGGTCTTTATGGAATCATGAAAGATAAAACATATAACATATAGACATATCATATATGTGTGGAGCACTTAAAAAAAGAATAATCATGAAATCATTGAATTTCAAAAAAAAGAACTTGTATCTTGAAAATTTTCCATAGCTTGATAAACAACATATAAAAGTGTAATAAGGATAATTATAGGAAATCATATGTGAGAAAACATAATTTTCTCGTTCATACAGGAAAAAACTCATTATTTCCATGCCTAAATATGTGATAAAACCCATCTTTCTCACTCATGTGTGAAAAAAACACAATAATTACAAACCATACTATCTAATGATATATAATATTAAACCAATGCATTGGAAGTAAATATAAGACCACACCCATCATCATGAAAACATATGTGTTCCACCAAAAGTCAATCACAAACATATCTTAATAAACACATTAAAAAACAATGGGTTTCAAAATAACACGAACTAAAGAAACCATGGATATAAAAATATCATTTTATAATTTTGACCATAACATAATAACATATAAATGATAATAAAAATGTCACTTCATGAGAGATAGGCCTCAGAGGAAAAATATATTGGAAAATATATTGGTTTTGAAAAAAAAATTTAAAATTGTTAGAATAGATGAAGTATAAAAACCATTCAAAAAACACATTTTTACGAAGTGAATGAGAATAATTTTTGAAAATATTATTATAAAGAGTTCAAAAAAAATTAACCATGATAAGGAATAATGGTCATCAAAAAAATATATAGTGGAAGATAAATTATATTATTTTTCTTGAAATAATGGAAAAACCATTTTCTCTTTTAAAATAATATTATTTGAAATCCCAAATATTTAAAAGGATACATAAAAATTTTAGTTAAAAATAATTAAGGTTAATAAAAATATTATTGGTGATACAAACAAATTGAGCTTCCATTATAGAATTGAGAACAATGTAAGGAAGGAAAATATGTTCATGAATGAAAATAATCATTTGTGAAAATGGGAGTTACTCATACAAATAGTACATATTTATTTTGGAAAAGAAATTATCATTGAATTAGATAAAGTTAAAGTGAATATTTTTTTAGAGAAAAAAATAAAATAACAAATAAAATATGGGAATTATAGGATTGAAAAATCTTGAAAACTGTATTCATGCAAGAAAGGCTACGACATAATTAATTAGAAATTCAGTCCTTAAAACCCTTCCTTAGAATTTATTATTACTAGATCATGCTATAACCACCTATATAATAAACATAAATATATTATTCACCTATTTGTTAACCTATATCGATAAAATTTTATAAAAATATTTTACATGGATACACTTGAGTGATAATAGAGTTGATTATTTTCAAAGTGAAGACGGAAAATTAGGGAATGATTTTGGAAGCATGAAGACTTAAGAAAACGGATAATGAAATAGATTAATGGGGAAAATATATATTATTTAATTAATAGAGAATAACTAGGAGCGTAGATTATGTCTTATAAACATATAAAAGAATAATAAAATGAAAATTAAATACATTATCATTAAAGAATAACTTGAATCAAATATAGGAGGAGACCAAATACCCTTTTAAGTAGATAATTAATGCTTGGGTGGACTACATAGAACCTTCAGAACTCCTTTGCTGATAATGATATAGGGATAAGAAATTAAAAATCACGATAAAGGATTTTTAGTTTTGGAGGAATGAGAGAATGTATGGGTGTGATCTCCTTTTATAGTTGAGAAAGAGGGGGTTTTCATGGAAAACTAGAGCTAGGTAAGAGGTAGGAAAGTAATCACATGGTTGTTATGTGGGTTTTCTTAGTGAGTTTAATTAGGTGGATTAATGGTAGGTGTCATGTCTGGTTATGATTTTAATACATATCATTTAGTTCTAAGTGGTTTAAGTGACCTCTTAATCATTAAAAGTTCGAGATACTTTATTTACTCATTTTCATCTTAATCAATCATGATAAAAATTAATCATGGTAGTTGTTTTATTACTAAAAATATAATATGGATATTATTATCAAATTTTTTAAATAAATAATCTTTATTTTATCTCAATTTAACATAATTCAGTTTCTAAATATTTGAAAATTTTATTTAAAATCAAAATGTATAGTGTTTTGAAAAAATGTTTTTGTAAGAAAATGCCTTTTTAATCATTTAGTGTTTTTAATATTATTTAACATTTACTAAATATTTCATCATGTTAATTTATTTTTTTAACTATTTAAATATAATATTAGTTCCTTAGTTTTAAATTTATTCATTTAATTTTTAAAATACATAATATTTATAAACTTATCATTCATTTGTGAAATAACCATTTTACTGGGGTAACTTGTATTTACTGAAGTAAAATAAATCATTATGGATAAAAAGAGATTAATACCAATATATAATATGATCATTATGATGAAATATATTTAAATCATTTTCTATGATTGAATTTTTAATAGTGATAAAAAATAATTTTAATACAAACATGACATTTTTTTAAGAAACATATATTAGAGAAGCATAAAATGACCTTTTTATTTATTTTACACTTTTATATAGTTTTTTAAAAGTGTTTAATTCTATTTACACTAGATAATATTTAGACTATAATACAATGATAAAATTTAATAACTTTATTAAGGTAACATGAATTTTAGTTTTAGTTTAGTTTTGTGTACAAGACAAGATACTCACATGGGATTTGATTAAATAAAATTAATTACTGAAATCATGGGTTGTTACATTGTGTTCAATATAGTTTCAACCATATAATACTTAAGAAATAATGTATTCATAATTATTATTACAAAAAATTAAATAGGTAAAAGGCCTAAAGATCATTTAACATATCCACTTAATTAATAAATCTAACTTACATTTCCAAAATAAATTCCTAAAACCTTTTTTATTTTAAGTTAAATTTATTTTTCATCCCATTTCCAAAATAGATGACACATTCTATCAATTACCATTTCACATATCCATTTAAAAAAATTTGTTTTTATATTTCCTTTAATTTTTTCAAAATATCAAATCTAAATCCAAACAATTTTCAAATAGAAATTCATAATCACCCTTCTTATATTCCCATTTATTTAATACCAAGCCATTACTGAAACCCACTCTTTAAAATTAAGCTTTATTATGACATTGGGTCTAATTCAAATAAAAATGGGAAAGAATTTCTAACTATAAAAGGTTGTGAAATTCCATTTCACAACTAGGGAGTCATCCATTCTTCCTTTTTAACTTAAAATACATTATAAATAATTTTTTCACATCAAAAAATTAATTTGATGTCGGTAAATGCATGAAAAATATGGCATTAATTCACTATAAATGAACTTAGAAACATAAAATGACTATGGTTAAAATTAATGGAACCACCAACCTCAATTATTAGTGCCTTCCCAATTCATTTACAAGGGATAATAGCTATTCCGAGGACCATCTAATCTTGGCCTTCGTTATACAAATCCTCACCAACCACACCAGATCTAATCTCAAAACATAACTCCCAAATTAATTATTTATAAATTTTACAATTGATTAATTAAACCATATAAACTATGTATTTTAATCTCATGTCTCCATTATAGATGTATTGGGATCATTTTTTGGTACTTTTTAACCTTATTTTAGTACACATTGGTTGGATTATTTTTGGGGATGTTTCAGGAGAATTTGAAGAAGTTTGTAATCCCCAAGGGATGTGTATGGTTGGGACACAATTTACTAAAACCTTACAATTGGGTCCAGAAAATTGTGGACCCTATTTTACTAAATTGGATGTGGTGCAAGATTTGGCTAAACCGTGTAGCCACCCTCCTAAACTGTATACTCCAAAAAAGTGGGGGTTTTCATGGTTGGACCACAAATTTTCAAACTATGAATCCACTTTGGATAAACCATGGTCTCTAAGAAGAGTAATAAGGCTATGGGGGAATAGTATAGAGAACTATGCGACCCGGCCCAAAAATTCATGCTCTTGGGTTTTAATCCTCCAAAAAAATTACATAAAAAATCATGAACCCCTTATTATTAACCCTTTTTTACATTACTCAACCATAAACCTATTCCTACAATTTTTTATGCTCCCTAATGGATTACAAGTCTCATCAGATCCCCTTTCTTGACAAAGTGAAAATCTGATAAAAGGATCATCTCCCTTGTAGTATGTGATTCTTTTCTCATTCGGTTCCCTCAATCCCCCTCTCTTGACTATCTTCAAGATGAAGAAGAATTATTTCTCTTCCATGGGATATGGGTTTAGATCTAGGTTTTGACGGTTATTTTCCTTTAGATCTTGATATTATTTTTTAGTTCTAGATCTTCCATACCATGATGATTTCTATCATTACACTTCAATTTAGAGGATTTTAGATTGGTGGATGTCTATCAACAATTATTAGGTAGGTGTTTTAATTAAAAATTCTCATGTTATTTATTTTAATTACATGCATGTAATTTTGAAATTATAATTTATAAGTTTCTAAATGGCTTCATAAATGAATTGGTCAATTGATTCGACATGTGATTATGATTTTTTTAGAATTGTGTTTATAAAATTATTATATAATGGGGTTATATAATTCCATGATTAATGGATAATGAAATTGATAGTGACCCATGGGTGTGCCTATATTAATTGAAAATGGTATCAACCATTGTGATATTCCATTAAGATGAAAATGATGATTTGTAACAATGATTTCTTGATAAATAATATTGTGAACATGGTCAATAAATGAATTTATGAATTTGGTTGATTAATGGGTCGTGAAAATGATAACCACCCATGGGGTGTGCCTATATAATTGAAATAAGTTGTTCTGAATTGTGATAATGAGTTATTAAATAGGGATTGTTACTCCAAATACCCATAGGGTTCTAGAATGCTGCTCTAGGCCCCAATATATTTATGTATATATGTGATCACTGAGTTATTAGATAAGGAATATTTCTCCAAATACCAATGGGGTTCTAGGCTACAACTCTAGTCCCCAATTATTTTAATGATATAATTGAAATGAAGTGATTAATGGAATCCCATTATATAATGAAATATGATATCCTTTTAGGTACAGTTTAGACCCTAGAATGGTCCGAAGGAGGTATTGATGGTTTGTGTTCCATTGTGAACACATGGAATTGTGTAATTAAATAAAGAATTATTAAATGTGATAATTAGTTTACTTTATACTACACATTATTCTTTACAAAATTTCATACACTATTAGAGACTGGATATTGTTTAAGACTCCATTGGTGGTGGCCTACTGAGGTTTACTCACACCATACTTGGGCTTCTTAATCAGTACCAAAATTCACTTCATTTTTGAAGGACGTGATAAGGACAATAGCACTATGATAGATGGTTGAGTGGGAATGAGATATTAAATGGGGAACCATATATGATGCTTAGAGCCAATTAGGACTTATCAGTGTCTTTATTTTGGGATTTTCATTTGAAACATGGAACATATATGGAATTAAATATTTAATGCTTTTGATTAGATATTGTTTTCCTATTTTGGATTATCATGTGATATTGGTCTATATTTGGTTCTGATAAAATTCGGGTTATTATTTATTATATATTAGATATTGTGAATTTATTATACACTATTGTTCTACTTTGATAAAGAGGGTTTTATCTGGCCACAATATCTATATTATACTCTCGATGCTAGTCAAGAGCATTTGGTGTACGAGGAGGTCCACCTAATTCATGGGACCAATCATCTTGGGGCCCAAATATGTGGAACTTGGGTAGGGAGATTACAAAGTTGTATCAAATGGGTTTTCATTTATTTTACTTATTATTAATATTTAGGAAAGTAGTAGATAAAATTAGTATGAGTCGGTAATTTTTCAATAGATAATTAATGAGAGTAGCTAACCCATGTACATGGTTAAAATCAAGTAACTATAGTTGGATTATTGTTATTGATGTTTTTGTTAAAGTTGGATGTTATTTAACCATGATTGATGCACTTTTTGGGTGATGTTATTATTTTTATATGATTTTATTTGTGTCCCAGTATTTCACTAGAGTTGTGTATGCATGCATTATTTTTGAAAATCTGGAACTTTTGTGACATGCATCATTTTAGGCACGCATTGAAAAGTAGGTTTTGGGATATTTATCGAAATTAAATTTCATTCCATTACTTGAGTATGTTAAGTGAAAATGTGTATAATAAGAAATTGATATTTAAAATGATTCTAAATATGGTAACTGAAATGGGTAAATGGGTGTCTAATGATAAAATTGTTTTAAAAAAGTGTTTACCCTATACATGGCCTAACCTAGAAAAGAGATGATTGAGGGTTCAGATAACTCCAAGATATTCACCATTTGGTTGGGCATTAGAGATTACTTGTTATGGATTTATGTGATTACCAATTAATAAAATGTGACAATTATGTGTTATGTGTTCTAATATGTGTGTTTGGAATTATAGAGCCGTGCATCCATGATGATGCTTGTTGATTAGAAAGATGGAGGACATGAATAGGAATGATCCTCTTATAGTGTAGTCAGAGGCTTCGATAGTTCTAGGTGAGGGAGTTGGATAGAACTTCCATGATAAATTTTCTCTTTTTATGTATTTTATGGATAAATACCCACAAAAGGTTGTGAAGAGTATATCTGACTTTACATGTGTGTTCTAGTTGAACCAACCTCCAAGTTTCACTAGAGAGGGTGGAAATGAGGAAAATGAGTTCTAGATTTAGTATATCTAGATGATCTTTGTCCACTTCTAGACACCTGGGGAAAATAGAGTCAATATTTATTCTTATATGTTTTGTGTTCAAGTGAATATTTTGTGGGAAGCCCTGACATGGGATAGATAACTGTTGAATATAGAGTGGAAGGAATTCTAAGGGATGTTCTTAGATAACTTTTCCCTGAGAAACTTAGGAAGGAATGGGTAGTGGATTTTATGTGGTTGTCTTATAATATTATTTCTGTAATGGGCTATACTTGTTTTATTACTGATTTGTAGTTATTTTTTATATTATTTTCTAGATATGAGGCTATTGCAGCGAAGTATTTTTAAGATGGGTTTAAATGTGAGATTAAGTCCCTGGTTAATGACTTTTTGATGACTATTTTTCTAGAAGTTGTGAGTAAATCTCTCATTTATGAGATGAACCTAAAGATGAAATCTAGTGGAATGCTTCTGGCTTTTTCTAGATGACCAGGAGGTAGGCATTTCAAAATTTGGAAGCGGAACTTTGATAATGTCAACCAGGGAAATAGAAAATAGTGTGTCTAGAGAGATGTATTAGTTACTCAAAGCGGTAACTAGGTATATTTCCATCAGTGTTATATGTTAGAAAATATTTGTACCCATTGTCTCTGACTACCAACATAGTGACGATATTTTGTTAAGATGGGATTTTTCATAGCTATTTTGAAATACCTCGACCTATGGGTAGTAATGAAGGATCTAGGCATAGCTTTAAGACATTGAGTGGGTTATCTACAAGATAGCAATATGGAAAATCATGTTTTACTAGATTTGGTAGTTGAGGAAATCATTTGGTACTTCTGCGAAAGGGAGACCATATCTGTAGAGTGGTACAACTCAGGGAAGTCAAAAATTAGATTAGGGAAGATGGGAATGATAGCTGCATGCAGTTCAGCTAGAACTTGTTTATAATGATGATGGAAAACTGACAGTTAGATGTAATATTCATGTAGATTTGACAATTTATAATGATTTTCTAATACATGAACCTCTCATTATATTATATATTTACATCTGGTGAATGGTTTGAGCCTCTAAGATGATTATTTAATTGAGGTTATGATGAATGATACATATTTTGGACTACCGTTGAGAGATAATTGTTTTTGCAAGGGGTGCTCTCTCAAGTTTGGGTATTATTATTTTATATTGTATAATTCTATATTTTACATATCGGGATTTGAATTAGTTTTTTTATGGGCTAGTTGTTAGCATACCGATCCCACATAGATTTCTATCTCAAGAGAGTGACCTTTACGTCTCCTGAGTGTGACAGTTGTGATCATCGTGCAGAGTGGGACATCTAGGCTGGTCGTTCAGGGCTTGTTCATCTACAACTAGGGGAGATCACCACCAAATATTATAGTCTTTTTCTAGATGATGTGGGTGTTAAGTAGTATTTCCTTCCAATTATAGTATACCGATTCTAGGATGTGTTTCCTGAGGACTTCTCAAGGCTACCACCTGAGAGATATATTGAGTTTACTATAGATATCATTCTTGTATTAGAGCCAAATTATACTCTCAGTTATTCATTGGAACCCCCTAATCTTTAAGATCTCAAGTTTCTACTATAAGAGTTTATGAACAAGGGATTTATCTATTCGAGAACATCACCTTAGGGTTCTCTATTATTTTTTGTAAATCAGTATGACAAGAAATTGTGCATATGTGTTGATTACTTAATGTCAAAATATATGAATGTGATGAAATAGTATCTTATTCCATGTATAGATGATCTATTTGATCAATAGAGAGGATCTTATGTGTTATTCAACATTGACTTGAGATTAGGGTATCATTACTTGAGAGTTTGAGCTTATGATATAACACATACTACTTTTAGAAATAGGTATGACCTATATGAGTTTTTTTGTGATGTTTTTTGGGCTGAAGAACACCCCTATAATGTTTATGGCCTTGATTAACTGAATTTTCCACCCATACCTAGACCAGTTTGTGGTTGTTTTTGTGGATGAAATCTTCATGTACTCCAAGACTCACGATGATAATGCCCGACAACATGACATTGTCTTAAGTTCACTGAGAGAGAATTGGATATATTATGAGTTTTATAAGTGTAAATTCTAGAATGATTAGGTTCATTTCTTGGTTAACATCATCTTGAAGGAAGGTGTGTCATTTAAAGAAGAGAAAGTTCATCTACTAGTTTCTTGCGAGTAGCCCAAGAATGTTTTTGATATTTTATGCTTTTTGGTGTTGGGAGGATATAATCTTAGGGTTTTCCAGGGATTTTATATTTTTTAAGAAGCATGTCAATCTTTAAAAAGAAAGGTATTATGTTTTAATGGTATGGTTCATGTGATAATGATTTCCAGGAGTTGAAGAATCATTTTACTACCACACAAATCTTGATCCAACCCGATCCAGGGGAGGTGTATACTATTTTTTTGATGCATCTAGGATAGGACTTGGAAAAATATTGATGTAGGTGGATCTGTTCTGGAGTATGGGTCATAAAAGTTTAGGAAACAACAACCTATTTACCATATGCATGACCTCAAGTTTGATGTTTGTGTTTTGGACTTGATTTGTTTGCAGAATTACCTATTGGTTGAGAGGTTGATTGTTTATATAAGTCACAAAAACATAATGTATAGCTTCTCCTAGTGAGGCATGAATCTCTAAAATAAAATATGGGTTGAGAATATGTATTCGATTTATTTTGAGGTGGAGTATATTCTAGGGAATGTAAATAGTGTTTCTAATTAGTTGAGTTAGAAGATAAATAGTCATGTTGTTAATAGTTATGTTTTGTGTGGAATATGATGACTATTCTGGTTGAGATGCTTATTGTCATTCAGGAGGTCCATGATTCGATGACCATTGCATTTTTATTAGTTGAGTTCACACTTATGATCCATATTATAGGAAGGAAGTATGAGGATTCAGAGTTTGTATCCTTAAGGAAAATACATGAAGGTGGGGGGTTAAGTTTTATTTTACTATAGATGGGGATGAGATCATATTTTTCTGGGGCCGTGTTGTTATGTCTATGAGTTTGTGAGAGCAGGTGATGTGTGAATTTCATGCCTTGATGTGGGAGGTACATATATGATTGATTAATGTTCCATGACCTACATTGATAGTATTTTTTACTAGACATGAAAAAGGATATTTCAGGTTTCCAAACAAGATGCTACACATGTCAATAGGTGAAGGTCGTGCATCGATGAACTAAGGGTCTAATACAACCATTTAACATTCTAGAATAGAAGAAGGATAATGTTAAAATTTATGTTTTGGTATTTATTATGATGAATCCTTAGAATAAGGAGTATATATGGGCAATAATATACTGATAGATGACATTAGTCAATTTATTGAAGATTTAAGAGACCTTCTTAGTGGATCAGTTGGGAGGATTGTACATTTTGGAGATAGTCCATCTGCCCAGGGTTCCATAGAGTATAGTTTCAGACCATAACTCATGTTTCATTTCATGCTTCAATAATGTCTTATCAAAGGTTTTTGATGCATAGGTATTTTTAAGTATGAGTTTCCACACACAGTCATATGGGGAGTAAAAACATAATGTGTATGTTTTGTAGAAGATTATACGAGTGTATGTTCTCAACTATCATTTATTTTAGGATAATCACTTTGAGATTGGTGATTTTTCCAATAACAACTATAAATAGGTGACTATTCAGGTGACACTATATGAGGCTCTTTATGGTAGGATATACAGATCCCCACAATGCTGGATAGAGGAAGGTGATTCAGAGCTGCTAAGAATGAGAATCATGTAGGAGACATCATTGTAGGTCCAGTTGATTTGGAAGAATATGAATATGAATTAGAGTTGGAAAATATGTATACTGATTGATGTTGATGACCCCTTGAGTTTACAGTGGGTGATTATGTGTTCCATCTTGTGTTGAAAATATTTTTCAACCATAGGATACATAGGCAAGGAAATTTAACACCCAGGGTTTTTGGACCTTTTGATTTTTTAGGGAATCAGGCTGGTGGTATATCGATGGACTCTTCCAAAAAGTTATAGTGGTATACATAATTTTTTTTCATGTGTTATATCTTTTATTGTATCACCCTGACACTTCTCATGTGATATATGTTGATGTGGCATAGTTTGATATTGATGCATCCATTGAGGATAATTGGATATATGTTATGGATCAAATTGAGAAGGTGTTGTAGGGAAAGGTCATGCTGATAAGTCAGGTATCATGGAAATATGGTTGTGTTCTGGAGAAAACATGAGAGAGAGAAGTAGATATATTAGCTCAGTGGACCAATCCTTTTACATCATAATAATAGAGATTCTTGGGAATACATCTTGAGGGAAAGTTGTTATAAGGTGGTAAGATTATAATAACTCTACCAATTTTGGAGATGTCTCGAGAAAATTCTCAGTTAATCCTTTACCACTATTTTTACATACCTTTTTTGGGTTGTTTGTGGTTGTTTTGGGTGAATTTGAAGAAGTTTTAATGATTAATAGGCTTTGCCAAATTGCAGTATAGTTAGGTAAAATTTTATTGTTTGGAAAAAGAAATAGTGAAACCTATTTTGGTGAGACTGTATGTGGAATAGCATTGTATCACAATTTGATCAAACCGTGTGGCCACCTAGAAAAACTGTGCACCCTAAAACATTTGGTTTTTGCATGGTCAGCACATAGTTTTTAAAACGGTGTGCCCAATTAAGAGAAACTGTTCACCCATAAAGAGAGGCACATGTATAAGGTGAATGGTTTGAAAAAATGTGTACTGAGACCAGGAAATATTGTGTGAAGATTTTTAATCCTCCAAAAAATTATAAAAAATACATGAACCCCTGTTATTAACCCATATTCACCCTCACTCAACATTAAACGTATTCCTATGATTTTTAGCTTCTGGAAGGATCCCAATTCTCTTCTAATCCCATTTATTGACGAATCAAAGATCTAATTTGAGGATCATGTCCTCTATGGTATGTGATTTATTCCTTATTCAGTTATATCTTACTCCGCCATCTCTCTTTCTAGATGAATAGGAAATATTACTCATCCATTGGGGAGGGTTTTAGGTTAAGGTTGGGATGGTTGTGTTCCATTTGATCTTGATATTAGGTTTTTTTCCAAGATCATCATCACTATCACGATTTCTAACATTCCTCTTCAATTTGGTGGATTTTGGTTTGGATAAAATCAATCAATGAACTTTAGGTATGTGGTCTAATTAAAAATTACCATAGACTTTATTCTAATTATGTGTATTTAATTTTGAAATTCCAATTTCCTCAATGGTAAATTGCATCATAAATTGGATTGGTTAATTGATACAACATGTGATAATGAAATTAGTTGGAATTATTTCTATGAAATTATTTGATAAATAAATTATTAAATTGATTAATTAATGGCATATGAAAGTGATAGAAATCCATGGGGTGTACTGATATGAATAGAAACTACTATACACCCTTACAGTTTGTCGATAAAATGAAAATGAGGATTTGAAACTATGATTTCTAGATAAATGAAATTTCTAACATTGTTGATAAATGAATTTATGAATTTTTTTAATTAATAATGTATTAAAATGATAGACATCCATGGGTTTTTCTAATGTGATTGAAATGATATGTTTTGAATTGTGGCAATGATTTGTGGGATGTAGACTACTACTAAAAATACCCATGGGGTTCCAAAATATCATTATAGACCCTAATATATTTTTGTATATTTTTGGTAATTGATTTTTATGGTAGGGAATGTTTCTTCAAATAACAATAGTGTATCAAACTAGCTTTATAAGACCCCATTATATGAATGATATAATTGAAATCAATTTGTTAATGTAAACCCATGTTGGAATGAAATGTAATATCCCTTTAGGGATTGTTCAGACTCTGGTATGGGATGAAGTAGGTATTGGTTTTTTGGGTTTAATCATGTACCTGATGATTTATGTGGTTAAATATTGAATTATTAGATGTGTAAAACAATTTAATTTATACTTCACTATATTCTTTATAAATATGCAGTCATCATTTGTGGATGGATATTGTTTTAGATGTTGTTAGTGGCGGCCTAGTGAGTTATACTCACACTCTACACAAGCTGCCTGAGTGGTACCCAAATAGAATTCATGTTTTCTAAACATTATAAGGAAAATAGCCCTATATTAGATGGATTAGTGTGGATGTATCATGGATGAGTGGAATGCACATGATGTTGGGAAAATCATCAGAGTTGTTTGTATCTTTATATTTTGTCTTAAATTTGAAACTTGACACATATATGGCATGAAATATTTACTTATTTGGGTTGGATATTGTTTTAGAATTTTGATTTATCATGTGATACTAGTCTATATTTTGTTTCAATATGATTTTAGTTATTTATTATCATCAGTTGGATTTTTGTTATTTATTTCCATTGTTGTGGTACTTCGATAAAGAGGGTATAGTATCTCTATGATTTCAATATTAAAACCATGATTCCAGTCAAATGTTTCTGGAATACAGAGATACATGCCTGAGGTCATGTGAACAACCATCTCCAGGCAATCAATGTGGTACTCAAGTCGATATGTTACATGTAAAAATCTATATAACTCACTATTCTTTAGCAGTCCGTCAAAAAATCAACCCACGACATGTTTTACAACCTTCACACACCCACAAAACAATTCTGTGCTAAATCCCCAGCCAAATACACAAATTAAATAAAAAATTTATTTTAAATTTTACAAAACTTAAGAAAAATCCCCAATTGTTACATAACTTGTCGAATCACATAGTGATTGTGTGAAGATAGATTTTTGGGAAATCCTCTTCAAAATCTGTATAAATACCCATTGAAAATCGGATGATTCCACCATTCTCTGGTGAAACCATCTCAATAAACCTTTATTAAAAAAACCAAAAAATATAGAAACCAAAGAGGAAAAATTAGTTAGGAAAGTGGTGGGTGAATCTCACCTTGAATATCCCAATAATAGAATCAAAACCACTCATTGACAAAGTTAGAAGATGAGAAGAAAGGATGCCTTATCGTATGTGAATACATGTGAGGTAGGGAAGGAAAAATGGGGGTGGCATTTAAGTTTTAGAGTTGTAAAATGGTAAATAATACATTTTTTAATGATCCACACAATTTTTCCATATGGTTTTCTATGTTTTGTACTTATTATATCATATGAACTATTCATACACACCCCAATCACATTGTTAATCCACAAAGTTTGACAAACCAAACAACAGCAGTGAAAATGTGAACATCCTAGGTATAAAATATTTTAGATTGTTTATCTATAACCATGCACAAACCATGTTCCATGCCTTTAGTCCAAACTAAGTCACATGGTTTTTCTTTGAATTAGTACAATTTTTTCAAAATTGTATGCTAACCATACTAGTCAAAAATGCTTTATAACAATTAAATAGAAAACCTCCTCATAATCAAGGTGTCACCTGGATTCTTTTAATCAATTCAAACCAAATTTTACACCCTAAAGAAATCTTCCAAAATTCATAAAACATAGGTCAAAGCTTCTGAAACATACCATAGAATGTCAGCAACCTTTCAGGCCTCAATCCATATCCTAAAGGACCACTTTAGGAAGTTCAAACTCCCGTAATTATTTTATAAATATATAATAAAAAATAAACCCATCCATTAGTTGGTAATTTAAATTTAATTTTTAATTTAAATATCCCATACTAACATGAGGGTTTATCGTATACATCTTCTTATACCAAGTAGTTGGTTCTAATATATTTCTATTGTTTTATTTGTGTTTATATGTCACTTTATTTATGAGTTTGGGTAGGGTTGTTGTAAGTAATATTTATTGGAACCACTTACATTTTCAATTATTTGTGATAGAATCCAAGGGGTAGTATCTTTTGGGTGATTAAATGGATTTTCCATGTTCATGTAATTCTTGGCGGATGGATTCTGGGATTTCATAACACATTTCCATTCATCGTAATGTGATGGATATTAGGTTATGTTTCATGATGTTCTTCCATAGGAATGTGGATGGTATGTCTAGTTTGGAAATATTGGAGATGTATATTTCTAGAAAATATTACGGGTGATATGTCATTCAATTATGATAGGGAGATAGAGGTTCATTGAATTATCACTATATGGGTTTGGTGATGTATCTCACCATGGGGTTGAGAATGTTTGGGTTGTGTACAAATATAGAAGTTACCACAAAGTGGTTTTGGCCATTGGTTATATGGTGGTATCCTTCATATATTATCTACATTAGGTTACTATGTTAACCATATGATTGTATTAGTGATGAGTCATAGGTGTCCATGAGAACTGAGGGGTGATTATGTTCATGGGTTGGTAGAGGGATGATTCCCATGTGTAAGGTGGTTTTGTGATATTGATCAATGAATAATGGAGGTTGACTATAGAACATGGTTCAGTGTTTCCTTGTTCAAAGATATCTGATGACTATGTACTTAGAGTGTCACATGGGTATGAGATAACAGTTGATGTATTGTTCTCCCCATGTAATTTTAAGATAATGGGTGAACCTTCACCCTATATGATTAGAAAAAGTAGGTAATTTTTTCACCTTTGTTCGGTCGAGCATAAAGTGTAGTGGTTCTAATTGATAATATTTACACCTATATACTTAACATTTAATATAGTTGTATACATATTGATACTACTTAATGATATCATTGGTGGTGGCCTACAAAGTTCAAACTCACACCCTACATGATTCATCTAGGATGTGTGTAGACATTTTGATTCATGAAACATGAAAGAGTAAGTTCCCTATAACTGGTATATATCTAGTTTTCGGTGTCAAGGATGCACAAGAGGGGAATCGTTAGATTTTGGTATATCTCTTGTATTATCCACAATGCCAATATGGGGTTGTTTTTTTTATTGTTTTTTTTATTTTTACATGATTTTACAATATACGATCTCATATACATTTTTATGGATTATATGTAATTTCAAATACTTATTTTTTATATAATGTGATGTATATCTAGGTGTTTTGCGTCTATTTATTTCATTGTCCATTTAAATACATTATTTATGTTATTATTTTTATCATTATTATTAAAGTGTTTAGTTTATCCACTATCACCTAATAAATTATCACTTATATTTAAAATTATCTAGAATATTTGGAGGCACACTTTAGGTGAGTATAACTCCTTCTCGTGTTCTTTTTCATGATTCTACAAAGTGGTGTCAAAGTAATGTTGTTATAATATGGTACAAAGTTGGGTTTTATTTTTTTTATTTGGTTTTTAGTAGTTTGATATTTAGGGATGGGTAAGAACGTGGGATTAATGTCACATTATATGAATGAGAAACACATGTGTGGGAAGAATCTAAGGGTTCCATGGGAACCAAGACTACTATTTATCTTTAAAAAATTATAGTAGTAATATTTTAACTAGATAAATTTGGTATTTGAAGTTATTTATTTTTGTTTTTCTTTTTTATCTAATTGAAAATAGGTTATATCCATGTATTATTCTAGGTATATAGGGATCTCATGATATGTGTGTGCCTTATATGGGTTTATATTATAGTTCTATAAAGGGGATTTTGTTGTGTAATGTGTAAACAAAAATCTGTACATTGCTTCTCCGTATTGGTTTTGTGTCGTATTCTACTCATCCAAATTGGGTTCAAGATTCCTAGTGCTATCATGAATGTGTGTGTTATAGTGACATAAAATTTTCATACATAGATATCACAATTTAATATACGAATATTTAATACATATCATTACAATCCATGATATAATTGTATAGTCTTAGTCTTTGAAAACATAGATATATAAAAAAAATTTCATAAGAGATCTACATCATCAACCACTATGTTCTCATTAATATCACCCTTATTATACATATCATACTTAAAAACTTTATTCATATTGTGGGGAATGTTAATATAGAAAATTATAATCTCATATGATCTGTAATGGTAAATAAGTGAGATATCAATGATCATTTAAAAATATAATATGCATATACGTGTGATAATAGGATCTCAATATTATAAAACTATACCCTTCATTTAAAAAATCACAATATTGAGTCATGGAATAAATCTTGACTATTCATTAGATAATAACCATAAAGGAATCAAAGAACATAAGCCATGAGGTCATAACATTGGCATGAAATATATGTTTCAGGGATACAAATAAACATTTAACACAATTTTGTTGTTTAATATTAACCTCCAAGACTATCATAGAGGATTGGTTTCACTATCCATTCCATAATATCTTTAGTCCAGGTTCACTCCCAGTACTATCATATTGGACAATGTCCAATAAAGAACTGGATTCACTACCCATTCCAATTTTTATCATCTCATGAGATATCCATATTTGCCAATGCATTATAGTGATACATAATTAATAGCTCCCATAAAATAATCATGATCCATTCATATGGGTTTTATATGATCATAAATCTTTCATCTTATTTCATAACCCATGGAAAAGAAACTGGTTTCATAAACCTTGGAATAATTCATCATAGTATAACACAAGGAAAATAAACAAGTTTCACAAAAATATCACTATAATAATCATAAAACATCTATAAAAAGAATAATTTTTGTATCCTTGGATAATATCCCGAGTGAATAATAATTTATATCAAAGGATTTTATAAAAAATGAAAATTAATCTAAAAAATACCTTGGTATATTTCTTGAGGAAAACACATTTTTACTTCGAATCACTTATTTAAAAAATAAAAATTTACAAAATATTATGGGATTTTTCTTAAAATAAACAAGGAAACTTTTAAATTAATCTTTAATGTTTGTAGTTGCCGTTATGGATGGAAATTCGTTTCATGTCGTGTATATAAAAAACTATTCCTTCAACATTTTTTGTAAAAGGAAAATGTAAAGTATTCAAAAAATGACTAGAATATTTGATTTAAAACAATTTATAAAAAATATTACATAGGGAAAATGGATTTTAAAAAATCATTAGATTTTAGTAAAAAATATCCACAAAATGTTTTTAGAAAGCATAGATAAAAAAGTAAATGGTTTTTTGACTGATGAGGGAACTAAATTAGGTATTCCTCATAAAATTTATTCAAGTTTCTTGAGTTATTAAAGGGTGAAAGATGAAAGTAAGACATTAAATATAAATAAATAATAATAAGATAATCCAATTCATTTTATTCTTATTGGTAGGTCAAAAAATTTCATTATTGGAAACTTGATCATAATCAATCCCAATAAAAAATAGGTTGTAACATAAATCCCTTTCCCCAAGATCGACTTTCTTCAGAAACCCTATCCTCCTGTATGATAAATTTCAATTTTTTATAATTATATACTAGTATCATGTAAATTATTATAATATCATATATTTTCTATTTATAATATTTCAATACCCATTTTTTAATAATTCATTTTCAAAATCATCATTTTCAGGTGTTAACTATTTCATTTTTATGAGGATTTCGATTTCATAGTTCTTATCCTTGTACTTTGATAATGGTTACATAATCTAATTTTATTTAATAATGATATAATTATAATAAATATTATTTAAATTTTTACTTAGATGAATCCATAAATGGTATAGATATTAATATGAATGACACAATTCATGGAGACGATATACCAAACCTACGCATGAGCACCGTTTTCACTTTTTTATGGATGAAAATAAAGAAAGGTAAATAATAATTAAACATACCAAAATTATTATTTCATTTATAAAACATATATTCATTAAATATATCTTTATTACCATCCATGTAAAGAGGAAATTAAAAACGATTCACATCAATACGTGGAGGTGGTAGTCCTTAGGTACACATGAGCGATGTTACCGCCTTCCAAAGAATTGGATGGTAAAAGGTATATATTATAATATAATTAAATAGTAATAACTATTTCTTAAATATCATATATAAACATTAAATCTACCATAATAACCATAAATGAAATATGGTGATAGAAATTTAATTGTATCTCAACATGGAGACTGTCGTCCAGTCATACGCACAAGCGATAATTTCAATTCCCATTCTGATAGAATATATGGAAGATATTGGTGGTTACATAATCATAATATAATTTTAGTAAATTGTGGATATTTAATTTATTATTTTATTATTAATACCATATATTTTTATGTTTTATAAGAAGAAATATATTGAGAGAGGTCGGGTAAGATGATTACCACTTCTTCAATAGACCTCGTTTAGGTTATTTATTAAGGACCCCTGGAATAGTATTTTACGAAGAACAATACCTCTAATTAGTTTTTATTGAATTTTACAAGATAATTGGGTAGGGTTTTATAGAACTATATGGATCTACATGGTGTAAATAATTGGAGGGGTTTCGTTTTTTTAGTGGGGGAGAGGACACACAAGGAATTTATTAAAAGAATAAAATATAATAAAGTAATATCTAATGAAAATGATTCCAAATTTATATATATTTGACATAAAGATAGGATAAGGTGAAAATATGTCTATAAAATAGGATTGATAAATTTTTAAGTGTAAGACATATCTATACCACTGGGATTCACCCATGGTAAATCGATTTCATCCTTAACCATTATAATTTTTTAATTTATTTACTATTCATTATGAACAAAAATTTTGTTAAAATTGTTAAATAATGTTAATTATTACGATTAAAATTTTATAGACCATTTTATCAAATTTAATTCATATAATTGATAGATTTTCTTTAAAATTAAACCGAAAAAACATGATAAAAATAATTTTCCCAAAATAAGAAGAAGTATAAGTTGTTTATATAGAAATTAAGCATAACAATTATTCCAATGAATTAAATTATATTATTATTAATATAATTGAACTAATTATACTACTATAACTATATTTAAACAAAATATAAAATTTTAAATTATTTAAAATAATGGAAGTTTTCAATAAAAATTAGCATTTTTATTGTTGATAGGAAAATCTATCATTTCATAAAATTATCAAAATTTCAGTCTAAGATAATTTTGACATGATGATTTGAAAAATGAATTTCACTTTTTTCAAATATATTTTATAAAAGCGGAAGAATAAATTTTATTATTTTTTCACAAAAATAACTAAATATCATTTTTTAGTGAAAATTTATTTTTGACGTATATAATGAAATTAATAAAAATTTATTACTTATTTGATAATATATTTTCATTATATAAAACCATAATTTTAAAAATGTGGTTTTTTGAAAACATTATTCCAATTTAATGTTTAGGTTGTAATAATATACTACATTATGGTACATTTATAATCATGTTTCCCTGTATAAGAAGCTATCAATGAAATTAAATTTTTTTGAAGGGAAAAATATCATTAAATATATGGGTCTAACACTCTACCAAGAATAAAATGTATTATTCATTAAAAATTCCATAACTCTAATATAAAAAATAGAATATCTCTGTATCATCACATCCTTAGTTTCCCATGTGACTTCTTTGAGTTTCTAAATCATCCATATAACTTTAACCAAGTGAGTACTATGGTTTCATAACAATTTTTCTTTTTGATGAAATATCACAACTAGGTATTCTTCTCATGAAGGATCAAGTTCTAGTTTCAAAACCATTAATAGTAGTACATGTGAAGGATCAAGTATTTTCATCCTTTTTTGAGATACATGGAACATTTGATGAACATGATAGAGGTTTGGTGGAATCCCCAGGTGACCAGATATCATCCATGCTCGATCAGGAATTTCGAATGGGATAATATACATAGGAGTTAACATTCCCTTTTTTCTAATTCTAATAATCATTTTTAAAAGAAAAATTCACTAGGGGTTCATAAGGACCATCTCTATACTCCAGTAAAAGCAATTGTCATGTGAAAAATCAATAATAGGAAGGTATTGATCCTAACCAACTTTGATATTCATATGATAAGAACATAATATATCATTTGTTGTTTTAATGGTTCTCTTAGAGAGATGATCTATATAAGGATGATAATTAGTAATAAAACACAACTATGAATAAAGATCTTTCTAAATACTTCACATAAATTTAAAGGTAAACCATAGATCCTATCCAACTACAATAGAATGTGGTATACCATGTAACCATACGACTTCATATGTACATTTTGATAATTTTATCAATGTAAAAAATATATTCTATAATAGTTATAATATTTGATGTCTTCTTAGGTCGATCTTTTATATCCCATATTTAATTATTTACCTAATAATTTATTGAGAGTATTATGACAAAATACATGGTGATGTTTTCCCATTTCCATTATAATATAGGCAATGGTTGAAATATCCCTATATACTTATGTATATATACCTCAACTTGTTGACATATGAAGAAATGAGATACATAGTTTTCAATACCTCTCTTAATGTTGTCCCAATAGAAATACTCTTTCATATCTCTATAAATCATTATACTTTTTGGATGAATAAAGAAGGATGAACTATGAGATTTATCCAATAGTTCGTTCTCTTTGTTTAGTATTAATTATAGAAAAACACAGTTATTGAAAATTATCATTCCATTATAATAAAGGTACACCTATGGAAAATTTCTCATATACATTTTCTTTTCTACGTCATAATTTTGTCTGTATTTAATATTTACCTGGATAGATGGTTAAACACTTATTTGAGAATTATAACATTCTCCCCCTTCCTTCAATATTTATAGATCTATCCAATGAAAATAAAACAAATATTTGATCTTCTGGGATCAAAATCATAGTTACGATACTTGGTTCCTTTAAACTTAAATCATCTACCTATTTGTTTATCTTCCTAGGGTTGTAATATATTGAGAAATAATAGTCTTTAATCAACTCAGACTATCTTTTCAAGCATATATTTAGCTATTTTTGAGTGAATATATAGCTATAAACTTTATGATCAATATATATTTCAAACCATTGCTTATAATGATAATTCCTCCATATCATTAATGAACAAAATATATTACAGCTAAACCCAAATCATGTGTTGGGTAATTTTCTTAGGAACTATCAATTACGGTGAGGCATAAGATATAACAATATCATTCTTTATGAGGATGTATCCCATGTAGTTCTATGATAAATTAGTATAGATAAAAAAAACATATCAACTATAGGGTAATGTAATTAGAGTTTCCCTAACTAACCTTCTCCTCAATTACTTAAATATTTCTACACATTTATCCACCTAAAGGAACTTGGCCCCCCTCTAAGTTAACATGATGATGGAATTAGATCGCCATGAATACTTTTCTACAATGAATTTATAATATCACTAAATACTAAGAAAACTATGGATATCAATCATTATGGTTGGTCTAGGAAAATTTTTAATAACTCCCCTCTTTGGTGGACTGACAAGTATACCCTCTCTTGAGAATCTATGACAAAAAAATGAAACTTTTTATAGAGAAAATTAACATTTGGTAAATTTTCAAAACCAATTCTCCTTCCCAAGGGTATTTAATAAATCATCAAGTGATATTCATGTTCCTCATTACCCCTGGAAGATATAGTAATATCTTTTATAAATACAACAAAAAATAATCATTGTAATCTAAAAGATAATATATTTTCAAAATATATGAAGATAGTGGTAGAATTAGTAATAGAAAATGACATCACAACAAATTCATATGTTTCATAACTTTTATGGAATGATGTCATGGTTATAACCTCTTTTCCAACCCTCAATTGGTGACATCCAAAATGAAGGTCAATCTTGTAAATTTTTTAATATCCATACAGTTGATCCAACAAGAAATAAATATGAGATAGATGTTGCTTTTGTTTATAGTTATCTTGTTAAATTATTGATATAATCAATAATGAGTCGCATTGATCCATATTTATTCTTAAAAAAAAGAATATGTGAACCACAAGGTGACACGCTAGAAAAAAATGATCCCCTTGTTAAGATTACCTTGTAATTTCTTATTAAATTCCAATAACTCAATTAGTGAAATTCTATATGGAGTATTTGAAAATGGTGTAACACCATGTATGAGTTCAATTGAAAAATCAATATAACAATTTCGTAAATGACATGGAAACTATTCTATAAATATATTAAAAAACTCTCACATAATAATAATATCTTCGATGATTATTTTTCCACATCCATTTCAGATAAACACACCATTTGAATAGGAATCAGGACCCGTATAATGGATTTGATTTCTTTAGTAAGTTACTATTTATCTCCTCATTGATATATGATCATACTTTGGTTTATAATATCAAACATGAAATCCATTTATCCTAAATTGGCATGGGATTTATAAAAATTAATACAATCTAATCCTAAGACAACATGTAATTCAACTAGAAGGAGAATAATGTGATTTATTGGAAGAAAATTCCCACAAACCGCAAATCAAATACTTGAGATGTGATTATCATACCATTTTGGATTTTTACTACCAATTCAACATCTATTCATTGGGGATAGGAATTAACACTTCTTGAGACATTTATTGACATAAATGAATCTATATTACTAAGAGAAAATAGGATACATAAACATTTCGGTATTCTTTTCTCCACCTCAACATCTTCATTATATATTCATTCATTTACTAAAACCAAAATAGATTTCATGACCATCACACAACATTAATCGAAGTAATAAATCCTGAAAAATATTTCATTGGATGTATAAATAATTAATACTTATACTAAATATTTGAAACATTATGTTTAACCTTGGTCACTTATACTTACCATATATTCAAATCCTTTATAATAGTCTATATCTAAAATATTAGTTAACCCGAGTTGTCCCCTAAGAGTTTCAAACTAGGCGTGTAGTAAGGGAACACTCACCATGCACCAAAATTATGATCAAGATATATTAAACCAACTATTATTAGGGTTATTAACCCTAGATGAATCAATGATAAAAACTTAACCACATTTAGTATCCATTGATGGATGTTTTTCATCGAAACCACACTCCATTGTTTACCATAACATAAGTTGTTTTCTTATACATAATATTATCGAAAGTATTCTAACTGAATAGTTATCATCCTAGTTTCCATAGGTAACTAAACCTTTAGTTTATACCAAAATAAGTGGCCCATACTTCTAATAAATATATTTCAATAATACTGGGAGAATATTGAGTACACAAAAATACTATCGATGCCAGAATCATATAGGTCTATATTTTTTGGAAACAAAGATTCATAAAAAACTTTTCCATAAGAGATATACATCCTCTCCCACTACATTATTAATTAATATAACCCTTATAATAATCTTAATAATTAAAAAAATTCTTGATATCATGAGGAAAGGAAATATAAGAAAGGGAGTGCTATGATTTCCAATTAGGGTAAATAATAGTGATATCAATTACCATTACAACATAACATGATCATAAGTGAATAAAAAAAGGGCATAACATTTTAAAACCATGAAATTCATTTAAAATATTATAATATAGAGACATATATAAATATTGTAATTTCATATGAAATGATTCATAAAGGAATCAAAGAACATGTGTAATGGGGGAATAAAATTGGCATAAAACATATGTTTTGGGAATATTAATATTCCTGGAAAATATGTTCACTAGTCAAGGATCACTTCCAACACTATCATAGTGGATTGGATTCACTTACCGTTCCATCATATACTTATTCAATATTCACTCCAAATATTATCATATTAGATAGAGTACCTTAATAAAATGAGTTCGATTCTCATTCCAGTCCTCATTATATCATGAGATATCCATCCTAAACAAATTTATTGGAGAGATATATAATTATAGTCACACCCACCACTTAATAGTAATATATTAATATGTGTTCCACATGATCATAAATAATTAATAATATATCATAACCTATGGAAAATAAATTGGTTTCAAAAATATTTAAAAATTCATCATAGCATAACTTATGGAAAATAAACTGGTTCTATAAACATATCCTGATCATAATCATAAACCATCCACTACTGGAAAATGGACCTATCCCCAAGGTTTTCCCCAAAACTATGGGGATAGACCCCCCCTATGCCCACAGTTTGGGGAAAACCATGGGGATAGTTCTGGGATAAAATAACTATACCCAGGGTTATGAAAAACTGTGGTTATAGGTCACTTTTGTGTGCGCGGGAATTTTTTTTTCCGCGGGAAGGATTTTTTTTTGGCGAGAAGCCTATACCCACGGTTCTTCCCTCTATACCCACAGTTTTTATAACTATATTTAACTATATATATATAGGTGATGTTAGGGTAGTGGTTAGACGTGGTGTTTGCAGCGAAGAGGTTGCGGGATCGAAACTAGGTGCCTACATTATTTTAGGATCTATACCCACGGTTTTGAAACCGTGGGTAAAAGTCATTGAAACCATGGAAGTTTGATATGTTTTGGTGACACTATGTCAGGACACCTATACCCACGGTTTTGGAAAACCATGGGTATAGGCTGGGGACCTATACCGACATTGTTCCAGCCCACGGTTCCCAAAACCGTGGGTATAGGCTATACCCATAGTTTTGGGGCTATACCCACGGTTTTGAACCCTGGGTATATGCCTTTTTTTCCATTAGTGATCGAGGGAAATAATAAGAATGGTTTTATTATATCAAATCACTAGTAAATAATATGTAACATCAAATAATGTTTTTATAAATAAAAATTTCTCTAAAAGGTTACATAAAATATTTCATGAAAAAATAAACCTCAATTTGGAATCAATTGTTTAAAATATAAAATTTCTAATATATTATGAAAAAAAATTATTTTAAGATAAAAAAGGAAACCTATAAGTTAATAATAATCAATTTTGTAGTCAAAATGGTGGGAAATTCAATTTAAGCCAAGTATGTAAAAACAAATACTCCTTTCATATTTTTAGTAAAAGTCAAAAGTATCATGTTCCAAAAACAAAAATGAATATTATATTTATACAATTTTTTAAAAGGTGAGACATAGTTAAATATGAAATTAAAAAATAATTAGATATCAATAAAATAATTCTTGTAAATTTTTTTGAAAACATAATTATAGAAGTAAATAAATATTCTACCAAATAGATAAATAAATTTTATTTATTTAAAAAATATTTTTTCTAGTATCATGAGTTCTTAAAGTGATTAAAATTAAATGAATACATGTAATATCACAAAATAAAAAAGTTATAATAAATTTTATTTTATTATTGATAGGTATATTATAAAATTTCATCATTGTAAACTTGATCATAAAAAATTAGGATAAATAATGAGATTTTATCATATATCCCTTAATTTAAGTTTTTCATTCTTTGAAAGTGTTGTAACATCTACTAAAATAAATTTAAATTTATTATAATTATATAATATAATAATTTACACCTTTAAAAAATTATATATTATTCACTTATAAAATTTCAGTAAAAATTTATTAATAACCCCATTTTAAAATTGTCATTTTCAGGTGTTAGTATTATCATTTTTCATGAGAATTTCACATTCATAGTTCCGGTCCTTGTTCAATAATCATGGTTCAGTCATATATATACTGTTAATAATTATTTAATTATTTTATATAATTTAATTATATGTGTATTTAGATTCATCCATAAATGGTAGCACCGTTTATGGAGATGGTAGGTCGTACATACGAATGAATGTTGTTTTTAATTTTCAATGGATGGAATGAGAGAAATATAAGTTAAAATTAAAATTTATAAAATCATTATTATATCATATATATTCATTAAATATATTTTTATTTCCATCAATTTAAATCATTAATGAAAAATTAATCACATCACTTTATGGAGGTGGTAGTCCACATGTATGCACAAGCGACGTTTTCATTTTATGACAGATTGGAAGTTATGAAGGTAGATATGATATTATAATTCAAATCTGTAATTATTTTATAAACATAATATATAAAGTTTTAAAAAATCATAATTACCATCCATGAAATATAGTGATGGAAAATGAATTATATCACTTCGGGACAGGGTAGTCCACACGTATGCACGAGCGACACATTAACTTTCCATTTGATGAAATAGTGTGTGGATATAGGTACTTACATAATCATAAAAACATTTAAGTATATTTATAATAAATAATTTATTATTAATAACATATATTTAAATAAGGTATAAGAAGAAGAAAATTGAATGAAATAAGTTAAGATAATTACCTCTTCTTCGGTAGGCCTCCATTAAATCATTTATTAAGGTCCCTTGGAATGGACATTTAAGATGAAAATACATAAATTAATTTATAATGAATATTATAATATAATTTTAAAGGGTATTTTCAATATATATGGCTCAAATTGGTGTAATTAATACAAATTAGGGGTGTCATTTTATAATAGGTGAGGAGGGTACAATAGGAATTTCGTAGGAGAATAAACAAAACAAAGTAATATTCAATTAAAATGATTCCAAATGGAAATATATTTGAATTTGTAAAAATATATAATCTATATATAGATAAAAAAAGATTTATATAAGTCTAATTGAAAATATTATCTTTATCTCATGGTTTTACCCCTATTAAACTTGTTTTAACCGTAACCGCAGTAATAATTTTTTAAATATTTTTACTTTTTATAATGACCAATAATTGAGCTTAACTTATTAAATAATATTAATTATTATGATTAAAAATACAGAATATATTTTATCAAATTCAATTCAATTAACTAAAAGAATTTAATTTAAAATTAAACGATCCAAATAGGATAAAAATAGGTTTTCCAAAAAAACAATTTCTTAAGTATAGAACATTTTTATACTGAAATAAAAGATAAAATTGATTCAAATTAACTAAATTATAATATTAGTTATATTATTGAAATAATTATTTTTTATTTAAAATTTAAAAAAACATTATAAATTCTTTAAATGAAAAGGGATTTTTTTTAAAAATAAGTATTTATCACTATTCATTGAAAAGTCAATATTTTACGTAAATTATAAAAATATTACATTAAGATAATTTTCACATGAAGATTTATAAATTTAGTTTCATTTGTTAAAATAATGATTCTCAATTTAGAACAAATTAATTTTATTAAATTTTTTAAAAATGTAATAAAAATCATTTTTTTTTGAAAAAATGTATTATTAAATCATACAAAGACATTACTAAAAATTGATTTGTTATTTAGGAATATATTTACTTTATCTATGAATAAAATTTTCAAAAAATAATCATTCAATTTCAATATTCCAATTTGAAAAGTATTTTTATAAATGTATACTATATAATAGTTCATTTAGACTCATGATTGTATGTATCACAAGTTATCAAAGATATTAAATTTACGTGAAGTGAAAATATCATAAAATATATGGTTATTACAAGTGTTTTGTGTGGTACCTCAGTTTGGAAATGGGTAGGTAGGTTATAGAGGACATATGTTATGGATCTTTGGTGTATCTAGGGAACTGTAGGGATAATAAAATGGGATTCTGTTTATAATATTCCCTATATAGGATATATATAGTATTCGATATATATATTGAGCATAGTATTTAGTTCCCAATGATATGACACCATGATGTCATCTATAGGTCCTTCATGAGGGTGTAGATATAGTGTTAACTATCTATGATCAATTTGGGCATCAGGATGGAGGATATGAGAATGATCCTTATATATAGGTTTTGAGGAAGCAAAAGAATCTTGAAGAATTGGTTGTGTTAGAGAAAATATTTAATGACCAATTAAGGGAATGTATGATATTAGTCAATCATAGTTTCAACCAAGGGGAACAGATAGTCAATCCATCATTGGAATATTTTATCGAGGATATTTATTCATAACATCCTAGATTATATTATATATCGAGAAGATCATAGGTTTTCAAAATATTTATTCAGCCATTCTAGATTATATATGATTATATCATGAGACCTCATGGTTGGATGGGGTAGCTATAAGACTATTTTATAAAGGTACTAGAAGTAAACTAATATGAAATTTTGGTACATGAGAGTATACATGAGGGGATGACATTAAAGGGTTTTCGAGGTAAGATTATTTGATGAATTTTCCCGAATACATTAATGAAGAATTGTGCATGAGAGTAAAATCTCTTAATATAGGGGTATTCATTTATCATAGATAATACCACAAAGTACACTAATCTTTTTTATTTTTCATCCATCTTAGTTAGATATGATATCACCAAAATGTGGTGATTTTATAATGGTATCCAAAATTTTATCTAGGTATATGTGAATATGTTCAGGATGAAATCATTTTTACAGGTTGTAAACTAGATATTGACCATTTAGTGGAATTTCAACATTGGTCATTCACCTATAAGAATAGTGGTTTTAGGTAAGTTTAATTTCATGGATTTAGGTAGTCAGATGTGACAACATAATGAGACTTATTGGGGTGGTACGATTAGGCTATCACTCTTTCCACCTTAGTGTATGTCATCTTTTAGATATTAATAGAATGGGAATATAAAGCACATCTAGGATAAATGTGAACAAAAACCAAAGGATAGTTGGGATTATTTTTAGATATAGAATATTACTATATTATATTATAATATCTCTTAGTTATATAGATTTTGGAGATCTAGAGAGACTCTGAAATCTGTTATAAGGCTTGGATAAGTTCTAGGAGTTAGTTTCTATATTTCTTCTAAACATATAGGCTATGGTCGAGGATGATATGATTATTTATAGGGATAATGGTTAACCTATAGTGTAACTCTATATGAAATTATAGAATTTGGAAGTGGTAGCTTATGACAATTTCATCTAATTGCGGGCTAGTTTCTTTTTAAGAATGATGGAGAGCTGTTATGTTTAGTCATATTTCATGGTTATGTGATTCTATTTTTATATGATGGGTACTAGTTCACAATGTGAATTATGTGTATGTGAGATGACATGGTGAGGGTTGTGGTACTGGTATAGAGTGTGATTCATGGTTAAAATATGGTTAAAGAATGATAATTATTTGTTAATTGGAGGCATATGTGGAATTTAGGATAATGGACATGTATGGTACGATCACCTTGTTTGGAAACATGGTTGTCATGTGACTTGGTAGTTAAATCCCATGGGTAAAAGAATCAGTGGTTGGAATCAATTTTCATATTATATTTTTCTGTGATAATCTTTAACATATATATGGGTTTGAAACCATCTATTTGTTTCTTGTGTATAGTGAGTAAGATACATGAGTTTCAATTGGGGTCAGTCATTTTCATTTTTAGATACATCATGGGGTGAGTTGTTTTATGGTGGATAGGTTATAACAACATAGGTATTCGCGTATGGTAATTTGTTTCCGATTTCCACAAAATCAAGTCTAATTAGGAATTTTGGATATATTGTATTTGTTAGTGACTTTCTATGGGTTACATTCAAGAAAATGGTTCTGTTTTTGTTCATATATCATTGATGACAAAAGAAAATGGCTACTTGATTAGAATAGTGTAATGGGGGTGGTTAATTGAGTCCCAATGGACACCCATTTAGCTTCAAGAGGGTACTTAATGTAAGGTTGATGGATAAAAAATGGGTACCTAGTACATTATCGTGAAATTTTAATTTAATTATTTTATTTCTTTTATTTTATTTGAGTGTGGGGAGTCATTTTGGCTAGTCATTACAAAGAGCTAGACCCACAACTTTTCTCTCTCATGTACTCTCTTCCCATTTAGATTCTGGACCATTTGGGATTAATTTTTGAAGGGTATATTTCTTAGAGTTTCTATATTTAAGGACATACGTAATTTATTTTATATTTAAAGTTTAGTCCCTGTTTGGAAAAGTTTTTGATAAATTATCCATTTTAGGGATTCCTCTCTAGTTGGTCAATTTCATTAGATCAGAGTCAAGTCAGTTGATGATATTAAATGAGTCGTCCAATCTATATACTAGGATATTAGTCCAAATGTGTTTACACTATTTTATATTTGTTTATGCATAGTGTAATTTTTATGAATGATTAGGAATATTTGTGAAATAACAAATTTAAAAACATGTAATCTCTATTATTTATTAAAGATCCCATGGGAATTCTCTTTTGGGTAATCACTTTCATATGCTATTTTTGGGTCATGATTGGTGGATTGATTTTAGTTTTTCTTTTAATTTTTTTTATTTGGTAATGTTAGGGTTTATGGGATATGGTTATTGATGTGGTTGTTTTGGAATGTGGATTGTATAGATTGTTGGATGTTGGTGTTTTTTTGGTTCACTGAAGTGGTATGTCAATGATATATTATTCATCAATTTTAGGGTGATGGAGGTTTCCAATGTGGTGGTTATAGGAGGCTGGTGATTCAACTCACTGTAGTTTCATGGTTGTAAGGGTAATGTGCACATAAATAAGGGACTGTGATGTGACATTGAATACTATATGTTTGGTGTCATCCTTTATAAATGAGAATCATATGGTAATGGTGCATCCCATAAAATTAAAGGAGGGATACACTATAGTTTTTGATATGGATAGTGGTATTATTTTTATTACTAGTTGGGGGATGAATTATTTAAGTGTGTAAGTTTACGATAGATATTCTTGTAATTATTGAGGATGGATTTGGAACTTGGTTCAATGATGTCTCTTTTACAATGAGTTTTTGATTATAGTGATTTCATGTTTATAGGTTATGATATGTGTGGTGATTCATCACTCTTCCTTAGGATGTGTTTAGATCCTGGGTGTATCTTTCCACTTCAACATTATATGAAGATTATAAAAGTATCACATGTTGTTGGTCAATATTGGTGTGGGAAAGGTTTTGTCTACTGAATTAGTTTCAATATATTTCCCATTGAATGAACTCTTAAAAATTTGGATACAATATATAGAAATTTCAATTGGTGGCCTACAGAGTCAATAATCACACCATGTATGGGCCCAATGAATTGATTGAGATTCTTTGTAAAGTTGTGGTAAAGGGAACTAGGATTACTGTGTATGAAAATGGGGAATTTATAGATGCACAAGAGATATTTTTATGGATTCTAGGGTTGGATTGGTTGGATCCTCAATGATGATATAGGGTAGTCTTATAACAACCCTTTTTTTATTACACACTAAAACATGATTTATTAAATAAACTCTTCACTTGATACAAAAAGGAAGATAGAGAGTTCTAGTGTCTTTGGGATTTAGGAACATTACAATACGAATTAAAACCTCAAACACAACATCTTTATTGAAAACTCCTTTTACATGACCACTACATTAACCCTAACATTGCATTGGATGGGATAACCTGAGGACATTAATAAGAAAATGGTGATCTATAAATCCAAGTAATGGAGAAAACAAGTAATAACATGAAGAATGAAATATATTTTAGGCCATAGGAATATCAACGGATCATAAAAGAAACATGAATATAAAGGCATGATATAGCATGATTTTCATAACATGGAAAGGTGGCAACAACACTTAACATGGTATTAGCATGAGCCAAAGCACATTGAACATGGATCATGATTAAACCATCATTTCAATTGAATTATCATGAGTAAACTCTCATTTAACTTTATATATCAAATACTACTCTTTTCCTAATGAATTGGATCACTATAAGGGTGCGCCCTTCTTAAACATTTCATTTCAAGCATAAGTGTGCCACATGGGTCATACAACATAAAATCATTGAAGATCATAATTTTTTCCACAATAAAGTAATTTTGAATTCATACATGAAACACTATAATCAATAATAAATGTGATTAAATGTGAATACCCTTTGTAGAGAAATAGGCATGGAATTCACTACACAAAGACTTTGCGTTGAAAAAGAACGCGGTAGTTTTGGCTGCATAACAGCGTGACATAAGAATTCATAAAAATGAATTATGAGATATAAAGGGTTTTATAATCATATTTACATGAAATTGACATTAATGGGGTCATATAGATATAATTCCCAATATATGTAATATAATTTAGATTCATAAGACAAAAGAAATGCTTGAACGTAAATAAAGAGAGAGAATTTCCTTATTGATTTTTGGCATGGTAATGAGTGTACATGGGAGGAATTAATTAGAGATAAAGGGGTATATTCTCATTGAAACATAAAGTGAGATGTATGGTGGAGGTTCAAAATCATACCCCAACATTTTAAATTGAAAATAATAGGGAATACCAATATAAGGAATGTTTGACCAAAATGAGAAAGAAATAAATACCTTACATGGAAGTGTGATCCCAAAGGCTATCGATGAGCTTGAGAGAGGATTATTGGGTGATTAAGGAACCTAGGTAGGATTATAGAGAGATTATGAAAGAGATTCATCAAGATCCAAGGTTTTTAGTGATGATTATGTGGGGGGTTGGGTGGGTTTATATAGGAAATGAGAGGGAATTATTTATTATTTATGTTTTGGACCCTACATATTAAAATAATCAAAAACATAATACATACCATGGTTTTTGCACATAGTTTTTGAAAAATAGGAGTGGAAAATAACAATTTATAAGTAAAATGTCAGAACTATTAAAATATTATCCTTGCTTATGTGGAGGTGAGTCACACACACAAGGAAATCATTTTAAACAGAAAAAATGTTTTATAAGTCCTGGAGGGTCCACTAAGGCATTGTAAAATAAATCAAATAAACCTAAAATAAAATTATTTTAATCGTAAAACTTATTTTTTCCGAAAATAATGTTTATCATATTTTATAACATCACTATTGGGTCATTATGATGTCAAAAAACAATATATATTTAAATGGTATTTAATTTTTACCCAAAAATTCGACTGTCTCTGACAATTATGAAAAATTTTCTGTTCGATAATTTCAATGTCCTGATTCCAAATATTATATTATTTTTATCTAAATAATTTTCTAAATATGTTAATTTTTTTCTTTTAAAATAAAAACCGACATTCATAACAAATTCATGGGTTTTGGCAAAAAACAAATTTCAAACCATAATAAAAATCACAATTGAATTCATAAACATTATATGATCATTTAAATTTAATAAGAAGTAACATAGTAATAATATTTTATTAAAATATTATTTAATTCAAAAATCCATTAATTCATCCAAATAGATTTGTTAATTTAATATTAACAAAAAAAATACTATTCTCACTTTAAAAACTATTTACAGTGTAACAATGATAAATTGAATGTATATTCATTATTATATACAAAAATAATTCACATAATCATAGTGTGATGTACTTATTACCTAACCCCTTATAAAAACTTCATATGAACTATGTTTATGGTTTGTTATTCTGATATACTCTCAGGGTGACTCAGATAACATTACTGGAGTGGTAATCTCTATCAACTTCCATTATCCCGTACGCAGTTCCGTTCAAGCTTAACATGTTGAAGCTCAGCTTGGGCTTGGTCAAGAGCAAGGCCTAATATTGCCACCTTCTTTCAGAGCTCCAAACAATGGGCTTCATATGGAAAACTCTATGGTATTAGGCCATTACTTCATTTGTCTGAGTAAATTCAATTTGTTAAAACCCTATAGTTATACTAATCATGTGATCAATGTTAGAATGATATATTAGCAATGGTAATAATTCAACTTAGTATATTGAAATCCAAAATAATAAAACTAATTAAGTTCATATTTTATATAACTATTTTACATAATAATACATTTAATTTGATCACGAGGAATAATCATTAATGAATGTTTGGATCGTTACAATCTTCCCCCCTTAAGAAATTTTTCCCTTTAAATTTCATTTTCCCACAATAAACAGATGCGAGTAACTCTGCTTCATCACCTCCTCTAATTCAAACGTTTCTTCTTCAATCATGTGGTTTCGCCACAACACCTTGACGAGGGGCGTTTTCTTTTGGTAGAACGTTTCCCCTACATTCTAAGATATTCACCATCTTCTCTTCAGAGGAGAGGTCATTTCCCAATGGTACCACCTATGGATTGAGAACATGTGAAGGGTCAGGTATGTACTTCCTTAAGAAAGATATATGTAATACATCATGTATTTGAGACATGTTTGGTGGGAGTTATATTTGATAAACCACTACTCCAATGCGATCAAGGATCTCAAAAGGTATGATGTACCTTGGACTAATCTTTTTCTTCTTACCAAATCTCATAACTCTCATCCACAGTGATATGCAAAAGAATATCATGTCTCTGACATCAAATTCTATGTCTCATTGATGATTATCAGCATAGATCTGTGGTCGACTGTGAGCAACATTAATGTGTTGTTGGATGGTCTTAACCTTCTCCACCATTCCTTCGACTATTTCTGGACCTAGGAGTTTTCTCTCCCCAGCTTCATCCCATCATGGTGGTGTTCTGCACCTCTTCACATATTGGGATTCGTAAGGTGCCATTTGTATGATTGAGTGGAAAAATTTATCATATGAGAACTCAACAAGAGGAAGATGTTGATCTTTTCCTCCTTTGATGTTGATCGATCATGGTCTCAACATGTCCTCAAGTGTTTGGATAGTCCTATCATATTGGATATAAGTTTGAGGATGATAATTCATACTGAAGATCAACTCAGTATCCAGAGCATGTTAAAGACTCTTCCAAAACATAGAGGTTAATCTTGGATCATTATTAGATACACTTGATAGTGGTACTCCATGAAACCTTACCACATCTCTAATGTATATTTGTGCCAGTTGAACAAGTGATAAATCCTCCAAAATTCCAATGAAGTGTACAGTCTTTGTATGATGATCCAAAAAACCAGATAGCATTGTTTCTTTTGGATGTCCTTGGAAGTTCAGTGAAAAATTCCAGGGTGATTTTCTCTCATTTTTATGCTCGTATGGGTAATGGTTTAATCACCCCCTTTGACTTATGCCTCTTAGCCACCACTTGCAGACATACTAGGAACTTTGATGTATACTCAATGATAACCTTCTTCATGTTATACCACCAATAATTCTCTCTGAGATCTCGATACACCTTTTTGTTTCCTAGGTGAATAGTGAAATTTGAACTATGTGCACCATACAAAAGATCATTATTTAACTCTGGATTCAATGAAACACATCATTTTGACACAAATCTCACAATTCCTTATTCATTAACATTAAAATCTGAGGGTTTCCCTTTTTTTATAGTTTCCACCTTCTTCTGAATTCCCACATCATCATTATGAGCATCTTTTAAACATTCAAAAATAGATAGTTAAGCAATAATTTGTGAACGGATTGAATATGTTATATTATTTATGATTCCCATTTCCATATTCATCAAATATAAGAAGATTGGATCCTTTTAAATTCTCAACTATAATAGAATTGTTGGGTCCTTTCTACATTGAGCATCTGCCACCTTGTTCAGATTTCTAGGGTGGTAATGGATTGACCAGTCATAGGCTTTGATCAGGTCTTACCATCTTATTTGGTGCATATTCATCTATTTTTGTCTGAATATATACTTGAGGCTTTTATGTTCCATATATATTTCACCCTTTTACCCAAAGAGGTAATGCTGTCAAATTTTTAAACAGAAGATCACTTCCACCAACTCCAGATCATGTGTGGGACTACATTGAGGCATATGCAATGAATTTTCCTTTTTTTGCCTCAAATTTCATCAAAGGGATCCTTATAAAACATTAATTAAGAACATTCCCACAAACATTAACATGTTATAAAACACTTATATAAGTTGTTTCCATAATGATTTAATATCCTTTCTACTTGGGACTCAATGTTCTTAGAAAACATAAACGATGTATTAACATGGCATAAATTACAATACATTACAACACAAACTACTTTGAAGTGGTGGTTACATGTAATTCATTCATTATTATCCATATTTTCATAAGACTTCATGTGCTCCCTTGATCAAGGAGATTGTTGATTCTCATCATTCTTCTCAGCACTTGAAATAGAGTATCATGTGGGATATTTCCTGACATCCCCACATTTATGGAATAGATCCATGTAAGATACCTTTGATGGGGATATTTTTCCATTCATCACATTATCCATTATTTCATGGAAATTGGATACTTTGTGCCCTTCCATTCCATACTTAAAGAATCTCCTAGTCCATTTGCAACATTTCCCTTGGTGCCTCATTCCATATTTATTTCATGAAAGAAATTGGGACTTCTTTTTTCTATTACCTTTATTAGATGGAAGTTCAAGAGATTTCATCTTCCTCTTCCTTGATTTCCTTGGGAATTCACAAAGGTAAAAATTTTAAATTGTGATTTTTGATAGCTAGTTTGGTATAATCATGATATGTCCAACCCGATCTCCCATCTCATAGAGAAATTAATCACGTTTCCCTTCACATCAGTTTTTCTACATATTCCTCATATTATCAGCCATTGGATGAAATAAAAGGAATGTTATGGGTAACACATAAAGGGTAATCCAAAGACAAACATGGATGACTAATAAATAGATTTTATTTCCTTAACTTATGAATCTATAGGATTCAATCTATGTTATCCTTGATCTACTTCCCAACATATATTCTTAGGGGATTTTTTTATTCCCATAACAATGGTTCAGAATAAGCGTGTGAATTTGAAAAAGCATATCCCCCGGTAGTTCCATAACCAAGAGTTCATCAAGGCCTGTTGTCCTGCACCAGGATACCACGGGTCAAGCACGAAACTCCTTATCAGAGTTTCCACTCCTAGGCACACTTGTGTCAAAGCCACCTCTACCTACTTATATCCAGACATGATTTTATATTCTTGATAAACCACTTACTACATACTCAACAAAATTTAGGGAGGTTTTTCTTATACTTAGTCTTATCCCTAAGGATTTCAATAGGGTTTTCTAATCCAAATCCAAAAGATAACTAAACCTATCCTCTGATAACAACTATAACAAACATATTTTTATTACACACTTAAAAATGATTTATTACATAAACTATTAACTTGATACAACATAAAAGATCAATATGTCTACTATCTTTGGGTCTTATGAACAATACATAATGAAATAAAACATGAAACACCACATATTTATTGAAAACTTCCTTTACATGACCACTGCATTCCCTCGTACTTATCAATGCATGGGAAAACCTGAGGACATTAATAAGAAAAGGGTGAGATATAAAGCTCAGTATGGGAGTAAAAAGGCATAAAATGAATAATAAAATACATTTCAGGCAATAGGAATATCAATAGAGAAAAAGAACATGAACATTAAGGCATGATATAACATGATTATCAGAACATGGAAAGGTGGAAAAAACACTTAACATGATATTAGCATGACCCAAATCACATTGAACATGGATCATGAGAAAAAATTCGTTGATCTTGAATTAGAATCAATAAACCCACAATGCACTTGACGTATCATGATACTACTCTTTACCCAATGCATTGGAGTTTTATCCGGGAACACCCTTCATAAACATTTCATTTCATGAATAAGTGTGCCACATGGATAATATAATAGAGAATCATTGAAGATCATCATTTATTAAATGATAATATAATTTGGAATTAATACATGAAAATATATAAACAATAAATAAATGTTCATAAATGTGAATACCCTTGATAGAGAAACTGGCATGGTATTCGATGCACAATGACTTTTTCCTGGAATATCGTAGTGCGATTTCGACAACATTACGCCGTGATATAAGATTTCATAAAAATTGTTGATGGGAGAGGAAGGGGTGTGTCATTATATTTACATGAAATGGATAGTATGGAGTTCATATAGATACATGTCCCAACATATTTAATGGAATTTAGATTCATAATACAAAATAATTGCGTGAATGTAAATGAGGAGAGGAAATTCCTTATGGAATTTCAGCATGTTAATGAGTGTACATGGGATGGATTTATGAGAGTTAAAGGGGTATGGATTCATTAAAACATAAATAGGGAATAATGGGGGTGGTTTTAAATCATACCCCAACATTTTTAATTGAAAATAAAAGGTGATAACCATATAATGAAATTTGGAAAAAAATGAGAAAGGAATAAATCCCTTACTTGGAAGTTTGATCCCAAAGGCTTGGGAGGGGATTGAGAGAGACTTCATGGGATCTTGGGGAACATTGGGATTATTTTATTGGGATACGAAAAGATGTTGGTAGAGATCCATGGGATTTTAGTGAATAGGAACTGGGTGATTGGGTGGGTTTATATAGGAAAAGAGAGGGAATTATTTATTATTGAGGTTTTGGACCCTACAAATTAAACTAATCAAAACCACAAACAATACCATGGTTATCCAATGGTTATTGGAAAATGGGGGTGGAAAAAATATTTTATAATTATAGTATCCAAACTTCATAAAATATTTGGATTTCTTATGTGGAGGTGAGTCACACTCTCAAGGAAATCATCTTAAATAGATAAAATGTTTAATAATTCTTGGAGGGTCCACTAATGCTTTGTAAAAAAAAATAAACCTAAAATCACATTATTTTAATTTTAAATCATATATGGACCGAAATTAATGTTTATAGTATTTTATTACAAAACTATTGGGTCATTATGATGTCATTAAACACATTATATATTTAAATAGAATTTAATGTTTACCCAAATAATTCGAATGTATCAGGAAATTATGGAAAATTCCCCATAGGATAATTTCAACGTATTGATTCCAAATTTAATATTCATTTTATATAAATAATTTTATAAATATTTGAATTTTTATGTGTAAAATAAAAACCAACATTTATAAAAAATTCAAGAGTATTAGAAAAAATGGATTTCAAACCATAATAGAAATTACAATTGTTTTCATAAAAACTATACGATAATTTATATTTAATAAAAAGTAATTTAGTAATAATATTTTATTAAGATATTATTTAATTAAAAATACACTAATTCATAAAAAATTATTTCTTAATTGAATATTATCTAAATATAATATTTTCACATTAAAAACTATTTACAATGTAACAATAATAAAATAAATTTATATTCTAAATTATATATAGATAATAATGCACATAATCATAGTTAAAAGTTCTTGTTAGATAACCTATTATAACACCCACATATGACCTAATGATAAGGTTTGAAATGGTCAAAAACTCTTGGGGTGGCTCAGATAACATCCCTCGCGTGGTAATATCTATAACCTTCTACTTCTCCCATTGGTGGTTCTGTTCGAGCTTAACATGTTGAAGTTCTTCTTGGGATTGGTCTAGAGAAAAGCTCAATGACACCACCTTGTTTATGAGATCCAAAAGTGGTATTCTTATAGGACAAGTCTATGGGATGAGGCTACCACTTCCTTTGTCTGAGTAAAATGAATTATTTAAATCTATATATTTATACTAATCATCTAATCAATGTTGGACTGCTATATTAGAAACAGTAACAATTATTAATGGTATTTTTAAATCCAAAATCATAAAACCAAAGAATTTAATATTTTATATAACCATTTTACATAATAAGAAATTTAATTAGATCACGGAAAATTTTCATTAATGAATGTTTGTGTTGTCACAAGTCTCTCGTGGTTTTTAGATTATTTATATTTATCAACTTATAAGAGGTCCAATTTACATTATTGTATCTCATTTAGTAATGTCAATTATTGTTGTTTTCATAATATATTATAAATCGTTAGTTTTAATCCACTTGTTTGTAGAATTCATTATTTATTTACATTGTTTCAACTATTTTTTTTGTCCTTATTATTGAAGGGTATTTTATCACACTATCATATCTTAGACAATTGTCATTAGTTGGTAGCCACTTGTGCATGGGGAGGTGTATATGAGGTTTATAAAACTCTATGTAAAAATATATTTGTGTTATCTAGGATGGGTATACATTAAAATACCTCAGTATTTTTCTATATTTTAAAATAAATAATATTTTATTTTTTTTACCCCTCATAATATTTCTCATTTTTAATTTTCCTCTTTATTTTAAATTGAAATATTTGTGTAAAATTTTATCTTTTCAATCATTTTATATAGAGGTTTCATATCCACATATAGGTTCTAACTAATAGAGTATAAGAATGAGTAATTTTAGACTTATGGAAAAGAGATTTCTCTATTAGGGGATTTTTATATGTAGATGATACATGTGTCTAATTTTTGGCCTCAATTAATTAGTATTTTTAAAGCTGTATAGTCACCCCATAAGTGTGGGTGGTTTATAATACATATAAAATATTCGTGCAATTGGTTATATTGTTAAACAATTCGAAATCATGTAAGAAATTATAAAAAGTTTTTATTAGATACTTGGTATCCTCGATAAGATATCCAATATTATCCTATAAGCTGGAAAAAGAATTACATTAAGGGGGATCACTTTTAGTTGTGTATTATACCTACAATATGATTTTGTCAATTAGTGGAGCATTATTTATAGGGAATATTGTTCGTCTTATACCTGATCAAAAATTTCAACCTCCATGAGAATATATTTGTTTCCTATATTTGAGAAAATTCATATCCAATGTACGGATTAGTGATCAATGTTTAGTATGTGATCCAATGATTTGTGGATTCTAGATTTAATAATTAATTAAATATTATTATTAAAAAATGTAATACAATTTCTACATACCAATCTACAAACATTTCTAATTAGGTTTCATACCCATTTAAAATATAACTACTAGCCTAAAAAACATTAGACAAGTCCCTAAAAATGGAGTTTATGATAATAATACCTATCTAGTTCACCAATCCATTTAATTATGCTTGAATCTCATGATCTAGAAAATATGATTTTAAAATTTAGATTTTATAAAATCATGAATTTATATAATATGCTTTTTAATATGTTTATATTTTTATTACAGCATTTTATTATATGATTTCATTACTAACGTATTATTTTTTAGAGAATTTAGAAAATAATAATTATATATAAAAATATTTAGAAAAAATGTTAATTGACTTAATTTAAAATGATTAATTTCCCTCAAAAACTCAACCATTATGTGAATCTATGTTATTAATTTTTTTAATTCTGAAATATGTTCTATATAATCATGTTATCTTACATCAATAATATTATCAAAATTTAATTTATTGTGTTATTTATTTATTATATATTTTTTACACTTTGGGGAAAATAGTGATGGGGCCAATATATTTCTCTCCATTATATTTCTATGTGATATAAATTCTAAAAAAAATTTGTACCATCGCATTATAAATTGTAACCATGTGTAATTTTAGATTTGTATGATTGATTAGAGCTGTACAAGTGTTGTTAGGTTTCATTTCATGATGGAATTAAACTAATTTAGTAATTTTTATGTTGTAATGTGGAATGATTGATTTTGAATCATTATTTCATCGAAATAATTTTCTTTTGTGTTCTTCTAATTGTGATTTTTTATTTTAGAATTAATCAAGTATATGGGGATTTAACTTTGTGTTAGTCTATTAAATGTATTTGGGATGGTTTTATGTGAATTCGGTGTAATATTAATGGTTTTCATTCAAGGAGGGAATTTATATGTTTACTTGTTTGTTTTTAGTGAATGGAAATTTATTTTAAAAAAAATAGTAAAACAGAGGGGAAAGGAAAAATAAATAGTTATATGTCATTCAACTAGGTAAAAAGATTTAACGAAGTAGATGGGAATTTGAATTATATTTGGAAACTATTAGAACAATACCTATTTTCTAGGTATTAAATATCTTTTTTCATAAAAAATTTAATACTATGGTATGGTAGGTGAAAATTGTCATAGTTTGGTTATGGGTTAGTTTTTCCTGTTTTTGGTATATTAATTTTTTGGCCAAGCCAAACAATATGTATACCATATTTTGGTATTTTTTAGAGGATTAAATTCCATAGTTTAGAAAAAGTAACCTCATTATGGTATCTAGGATGGCCATATGGATCTATATTAAAAAAGAGATTATAGACATGAAAAGTCATGGTAGATATCGTGGTTTTGTGTTCATATTTTTATATATCCACTTTGTAGAATAATATTTTGATTATTTTGTATTGTAGAGGATGAAGAATGGGTATTGTGTGGTACACCATACCAAAAGAAATAATATTTTCCACCATGGTGTGGTTTTTTAAATAAAATAATATTTTTTAGAATCCACTACTCAAAATTAGGAAATATTTTCACTATAATGTTTAATATCTTCAATGGCCTAGAGTTCGATTTAGATGAAGCCCTAGTTGAAATAACTTTTATCACCATGTTATAGATAATATATTATTATCATGACTAGTACGTGTTACCAAAAATGGTATAGGTAAATTGGTTGGCATAGTTCTTGTGGTCTATAATAGGGTTTTGAGAAAATCACAAAACTAAATGAATAAGATAACCATGACATGGTCCAAGGGTCACTCCCATGGTTTCGGTCTGTGTTATAATAAAATAGCAGACTAAATTAGAAAACATTTCATGGTTTACCTCAAGGATAAATTCCATGACTTAGAAAGAGAGAGATCACCACCATATTATAATGTATTTAAAAGGATTTTGATAGCATTAGAAACAATTTAAGGAAATGGGTTTTTGTTTTAAGATTGTTTATGATTTGGAATAGTCTTTTCTTGGATGTGGATTATCATGGGGGTGGTGGATTGCCCAAACTCTATAGTTTTTCTTCATCTAAATATATTTATATTATTATAATATTTGGAACTCATTTAATTTCAATGTTTTAGAATTTATTTTTACCAATATAATATGTTTTTTTCATTAAATAGGTGGTTTTAATAAAATTTACTTTAAATTTGAAATCAAGAATATTTTTTAACATAGAATGCATCAAAACATCATTTAAAAAAAATTTGACTGATAATTGTTTTCGATCTTAATATCATTCATGGCCACAAAAATTTTCAAACTTCATTTATAATATAAATATTATTAATACTTCTATTATTATAGAAAAACATATGTGAGTAAACTCATGACACCTATAAATTATCCTCACCAATTTTATTCCATTACTCATTCACTTATAAGATTAGATCTTTCTCACATTACATATAAATGTATCTATAAAGAAGAACCCTTACCACCATAATGGGGCTAAAAAAACAGGATAACTGATTTATTAAAAAAATATAAAAACATGAGTAAAATAGAAGTATATTTTCCTCATAGTGAACTCTCTCATTTTAATGTGTTGGTAATGGAACTTCTTTGTTTTATTATTATATACATTTAACTTTTGATACAAGTTACCCATGATCACTTAATTATCATCTTGCTATATCAATCAATTGATGCAATTTGTAAAAAATGAATTTTAATTTTTTTGATAGCTAAATATGAATTTTTCTTTCTTGACCATTATGATTCATGGTTTCACAAACCCCAAAAATAATGGTGACATACCAACTAGGGTTTCAAAAATTTGTATATAGATATAGAGTTTATTATCTATATTATTACCCCAATCCATTTAGTTTTTTATCATTATATTCTATAGAATCATTTTTAATTCAAAAATTGATAAATCCAATTTTATTTAAGTTTGTTGGTAACATAGGGTTCTAGTGTTATAAAAAATCATATAATTTGACTAATTCACCATGAAGGGTGTTATAAATGTTATTTTCTCTATCAATAATGTGTGTTTCAAGTTATTCTAAAATGGGAAAATAACTTTTTTTAATGATTCTTGTAATGAATGAAACTGTATCATTCATTTACTAGGTCCAAACCGCCACTTGAGCAGGTGTGTTCCCAAATCATTGATCTAGGAAAATATCATAAATGGTATAAGTTTATCATTCAATAATAATTTTCCCAATATTATTAACATTCATGTTCAATGTAATACTATATAAAAAACATTATTAACACTTATGTTTATCCTATGTCTACAAAAATAATGGGGAAAAAAGTGTTCCAAGGAGTACCTATTCTATTTTTGTAAATATATAGATAATTCTTGAAATATATATATGCATCAAAACACTAGGAAGTTTTTAAAATATAAAACATGATATAATATAGTGACAAAAAATAAAGATTGAAATTGTCAAAATAATAAAACTATATACACAAGTTGAAATGATTTACAAATCCACTTATCAATATTAGTAACTGGTACTCCAAGACCTAGTATAGTTTCAAACTATTAATTGACATTATTGTAATCTATAAAACATATAATATGATTTTCTTTTATAACAATGTGTACCAGCAATGAAATAAGTAAAAATTCATATGCACTAAGATGAATATGCAATGTGTAGGACATAACTTTGTAGGAGACCAATAATTATGCCCCATAGATAATTCATTATATATCCATTTTCATGAATAACATGAAATGATATATAATTTTTGAATATACATTTTTACTTGAAAATGTTTTCAATATTTTAGTTATAGATACATCTAAATATAAATAAGCGTTCACAACTAGTACAAGGGATAATTTTAAACCCATTATGTTGGGATATATTAGTCAGGTTAAAGAATATATGTCCTCTTTCATTGAGTTTTTTTCAAAGGTGTAATTTTTCAATAAAAATCATGAGTGAAGTGGATATGATATGTTTTTTTTCATATTGTTAATATATTAGTATTTTTCTAAAATAATGATTTCTACTAAGACTCAAGAAACCCTTTTTGATTCACTTGAGGTGAAGTTGTATCATATGTTTTATTTATAATGGGTGAATACTAAAAATGAGAATATGGTGTTTTGGTTTGTTTTTTACAATTGAAGACTAGATAATTGCATGAATGATGTTGTCCTTCCTCAAGGAGTGGAGGGTCCTAATATTCCACTATAAAATTGATTAGTGTTTTCCATGATTGGTGGATGAATTTTATTATGTTCGAACATATATTAATGTCATATAAATAAAAACTTACAAAAATATAGATCGCCATGAGGACCATAATCATGCCTCAATAAAGAGGATATGAAAATTTAGTTCTCTTCAAGATTGAAGGTTTCGACCTATCACATTATATTATTATAGCTCATTCGATAATGATCCAGGATGAGAAAATTTGAGGGTATCTAGAAAGAGTGGGATTCTCTATGAATTGATAGGTTGTTATTTGGAGAATTCAAACACTTTGAACAAAATTGACCATTAATTCTTTATACTTAAAAAGAAATGAATTTTCTTATCACCACACTATAATTAAATTGTTCATTATGTAGTACATATTGGTATTTAGTAGTGGTTTAAGTGTAACAAGAAATTCACTACATGATGAATTTATATATAACCTATGTGAGAGTATCACAACATGGTGATTATAATAATTATGTTACCTATACTTGAATAAGTAATTTAATTCATTTATTTATGTTGGGAATTTTTTGCTTATATAGAGGCTCCTAATTGATCCCATAGGTCACCCAATTATATAAAATGGTGAATTAATTGTATGGATTGATCTAATAGTTAGAAAAATAATTGGTAGAAGTTGAAGTGAAAGTAATCATTTAAATTTGAATTTGAAATCCTAATTTAACAAAAAGGTAAATTCTTTCTATTTTTCAAGTGGAGAAATAATTGATGAAGGATAAAAATATAAAGGGGGAGTCTGTTAAGTGGGTATGTATTGTGGTTTAAGAGGAATAAATTGAGGAAAAAACTAAATGAACAAGAATAAAGAGGAGTATAACAACAATAAGGTAAACTTTGATCATATTTGAAGACTATTTTAGTTCTATAATTCATAATGTACATCATTTTTTTTATAGTAGTTAATTACACAAGTCCAAGACACAATCTGTATGAGGATACCTAAGATAAACCTATATAATTGTAAAAATCCTGTTAAATCGATTAGATCATGTTATTATGTGTCATTTTGGATCATGACAAGGTTGTAACTATTTTTCTGAGTGGAAATAAATGTAAAAATTGGTTTTCATTATAGTATTTTTGTATTTATATATGTATCAATCTTGGAATATTACTTTATAATTCACCTTTATAGGTATCATGGTTTTATAGAATCCGGTGATAAAAAAGAATTTTACTCATTGATTGACCCCACTTTCTGTGAATTATCAAAGATCTTGTGGGTCCCTTTCATGTAATATTATATCATTCCAGGTTCCATTCAAATAAGAATTATTTTTCCAGATTTTTGTGACAATACATCCTTATGTGTTTGATGATTTGAGTTTAAAATTTCATTTTTGGACCTGGATCATCTTAATTTAGTGAAAAATAATTGTTTTATAACTTTTCAAGGAAGAATTATTATATTTGGAATGTTCATATGATTCCATTATGACACCCCAATATTTTTATGAAATAGAATTTTAAATAATTTGATATCTTTGATAGCATTCATTACATATAATAAGAAGATTATATGAACTATGAGATACTATTAAAATACTTTATATCTTTTACAAACATGATATTAAATTTGAAGGAATGAATAGTGATTGATAATTTATGAAATAAATATCCATCTTAATATGAAATTTTTGTTATGTTCTATGAAAATAATAACATAATTTTTAGTAAAGTAAGTATTTTTCATAGACCATCAGTTGATGATTTCAATCATTTTGTTTTTGGAAAATGGGACCTGTAAGATTGTGTGGTCATCGGCCTTTTGGATAGTCGGCATTTGATGATACACTTTGCCTCAGAGGAAGACCTGATATGGGAACGGGCTAATGCACCCAGGCAATGCAACAGTGCTAAATTTATTCTCTTTGATGGAAGTTTGATCTCTGTATGGGTCATGATCCATCCTCCATCCCGATTTGGATAAGTTTCCCTTATTTTCCTTTTCCTTTCCAAAATCTAGGGATTATGCACTTTCTTGGGAACTTGGTTGGTCGATTCTTGTGCTATGACGCTCGAACAGCCATGGTGAGTCACCCTGTCAATACATGAATGTGTGTTGAGGTGGATATATCAAGACCTCCGGTTCAATGGGTTTGGATTTCTATGGGTCAATAATTCTGATTGTAGCGGGCAGTGGTTTACGAATCGTGGATTGATTATTGAAATACATAAAATAAGTTTGGGCATCTAGATATTAGGTTCCACAATTGACTTTTCAGTAAGAGGACTCCAGGATCAGAGAAAAGGATAGGACAACCCATTGATAGGAGGAGGAAGTTTGTTGTTGATGATCGGGTAGGGAATGCATCTGGACGTGGTCACCAAGCAGCATCTATTCTAAGAAAGCCAGTTGAATCCACAGATCCTCTGGTGTCTTTGGTGCTAAATAGATTGAAGCAGGACATGCAATGGGGGAATGTTTCCAAGGGAGCTGCGTACAGAAGTGATGCTGCTACTGGCATGGTAGAAAGAACACTGGTGGCTGTAGGGGAGAGGCAGGAAAATACAGGGGTCACTAGTGATGGAATATCTCCTTTTCACAAGAAAGAATGTGGCTCACTGGTGGGAGCTGCTGCTGTGATGAAGGAGTGTGGCAGTGACAATATGAGGAATGGTAAGTAGGGGTCTTTGATGGATGCTAAGGATGGAAAGCTTGATGTTGTAGTGGTGGAATGTGGGGTTATTATACCAGTAGGGGAGCCAAGAGTCTATGAATAGGCTATTTATGATGATGATGTGATGCTCTTGGTGTCTACAAGGAAAAGATTTCAAGACCTAGAGAATATGAGCATGGAAGCCAGCATGGAGGCTCAGATTGATGATGAAGTGATTGGCGAAGTTGAGAATGGGTTATGTGCAGGACAGGATGATGATGTCGTGCATAAGGAAGTGGGAAATGGTCTTGTGAAGTTCAGAAGGTGTTGGTACAACGACATTGTATTTCCATGACTGACATGGGTTAGTAGATTCAGCAATGTTGGCTGGAGCAATATCAGCAGATGCGGGTCTCTAGGAGATGGGGGATGTGTCTGACAGTGAAAAGGAAAATGCAGGCTCAGTAAGACCCTCATAATGTGATTCTGTTCAGGGTGGGAAGAAACTTTTATCTGGAAATCAGGAGGAGACGCATGTCTCTCCACGAATATAGTTGAGGAAGGACTACTCATATCTTCTAAAGCCAATGAAAACTACATCCTTTGTCTGTAAAGACGGTAGACCAGTCTCTAGACAATTGACGAATGAATTTCATTCGTTGGAGCGGTTGAACTGTAGAAGGAAGTATGCAAAAGTTTTAAATCACTATGACAGCTCGGAGTGGGAATCGGCGAATGCGGAGGAGGCCTTTTATCATGGATATGGTGATGGGTTTGGTTTTGATGTGTTGTAGTGGGTGTGTTTGTCATGTGGTTCTTGTGTAATGAACTTTTCCTTTTTTAATAAATGGTCGAAGGTTTTTCCTCTGGCTATGCTTTTTGGGTAATATCTCTTATTTTCAAAAATGGAAAAAATAGGTTTGTGAAATAATATAAGTGTCTATTTTGAACTTAATAAATTTAATTTCATTATATGAATTTATTTATAACTTTTTATGGACACATATATGAGAATTTATCTTTTATAATATACTATTTAATGAAAAATCTAAGATGTCACCTTCATGTTTTTAATAACTACAACATTTTTAATATGTTGTTATCAATATGATATGTTATAATATAAATAGTATATTAAAATATAAAATATTTATCTTCATCATTGTAATTTATTTATAATATTAATAAATTAAATAATTAACCAAAATTTATATATAACATTGATGTAATAATTAATCAATTAATAGAAAACCAAATAAATAATATTATAAATATTAATAATAATATAATTTGAGATATTTAAGTCGATCGATGAATTAATTATATTACCTTTACTTTTTAGAGATATATGAAAATATTTTGCTTGAATTTTACATTTGTCTTGATATTTTTAAAATTCAAAGTAGTGAATAGTATCCAAATTGAAAATAATGATATTTTATGAGATTAATATTTTATTAAATTATTTAAAAATTAAAAAAATAAATTTTTTAAAATAATATGGTTGAAAATATAATTAAGTTTTCATTTATGGTCCAATTTGAACCATATAAATAGATATTACAACCATTTAATATTAAAAATGTTGTTATCGTAATTAAAATTGAAATAGGTTAACTAAGGGTTAATCAAAATTATAATGTTTAAAATAACACCAAAACAACTCAAAAATATTTTTTTGGTTATATTAAAAACAAATAAATTCGTATATTTTAATAACTAGTATTTATATGGTATTTTAATATAAAATAGATCATTTGTAATTTAATATTTTTATAATTTCCAAAAGTGACCATCATCTCAATTATAAAATATCACCTCATCCATCACTTATTTACATCACTTTTAGTATTCTATCTCAACTATAATTTGAATATTTATCTTCAAAACTTCTATTTAATCATTATATGGGTGTTTAAATTCTCAAAATAAAAATCCTAGAGACCTTTATAGGCGATCAAAAGGAGACATTTCAAAGAAGAGGTAGTCTGTCAAACCAATCACTTTCTTTTTATATTCTTTATTACCTAATCTAAATATATGATGTTTATCATAAAATATTAAATATATTATCCTCAATATTATAAAATGTTAGTATGTTTATTAAAACACCACTATATACCCTCTTTCCCATCAAACAAGTAGTAAAAGTATCACTTTTTCATCGATACATCATACCATATCCACATAGAAATACAATTCATTTTTCGTCAATATATTTTATGGATGGGGATTATGATGTTTTCAATTAATATAAATGATATACATGATATTAAAATTATTCTTTAATTATAAATTATTATTTACCTATCTTTTATTCCATCAATCGAAAATTGAAAACATCGTTTTTGCGTTTGTACGACCTACCATCTCCATAAAAGGTGTAATTTATTTTTTTATCTCTAATTTATATTACTGATAATAAATAAGTATATAATTAATATATATAATGTTCCTAAAATTGTTAAAAATATTTTTATGCTGATTCCAAGCTAAAATTATATGTACCAAGACATCTGAACCGAAACATGATTTGAAAACTATGAAGATACCATTGGGAACATTGTTTTTTAAAAAAGATTTTTAACAAATAGATAATAAAATTTTATAAATAAATGAACCATGGTGTGATTGAATTAATTTTATTGAAGAAATTTCAAATAATTATTTATTATATAGTATTTTTTAACAAGAACGACCAATGCAATAACTTGAGGTAAGGGTTAACTTCACAATCTCATCATTATTCGCGATTGTTTATGCTTAGGACACCACTGGGGAAAATTTCTCATCCATGTCAATGTTTTCTAAAAATGTTATTAGTATTGTGAAAAAGTTATTTGAAATAATTTTTAACCATGTTAGACTTTTTTAAATGAATATTTCTATTATTTTCAAAATAAGGTTATTTTTTACTCTTATAACAAAAATACAGAATTAATGTTTTTTAACTTATACGGAATGAGAAGATTTTCCCAATGTAATTATGCCTTAATGATTTTAATCTTACCGTACAAGATTTAAAGTTTATTTTCAACGATATTTCTTCCTTTGTAAATTCAGGACTTTAAAAAAATCTAAATGGAAAGGTTATTTATTTCAAGAATAATTTAATGTGATATTTCTAAATAATTTTTCATGTTTGACAATATTATTTAATGTTACTTATTCATTATTGGGGATAATATAAAAGGATGACATACTTACTATTTTTCAAGAAATTTTACGATTATTATGGCATAAATTTTATTAATCCCATTAATTTTCCATGCATTATGCTATGATGAAATGTTTTTGAAACGTATTTCATTTCAGTGGGTTATGCAATGATGAAATGCTTATGAAACCCATTTCATTTCATGGGTTTTGATATGATGAATGATTTATTATTATGTGGAAAAATAATTATGGTTTTTATTAAGTGGTGAGTGGGACCTGTATCTCCCACAAATGTATTTGGTAATGACATATATCTAATGAGATTAAAATGTCAAATAAGTCAACGAGCATGATCAACTATAGGAAACTGGTGTATCCTAATCCACTATGAGGAACATGCATGTCCTAATCAACAATGTGGATGATCTTTATAGTAAACCTTGACATATGAAATGGTTTTCTATATTTATGATGGTTCCACACTTTTATGACACTACCTTATTATTCATGATTGATTGATGATGTTTTCTCAATCTCATGGTCCATGATTTATGAAATGATAATGTTTATTTCATGAATTCTATTTATGATATATTACAGGTTTGATATGGACTTCATATGTTATGTTCCTGATCACATAACCATATTCTTCTTTTATTCTTTCATATGATCATGGATTTATATCTCCTTTTTTTACCTTTAGTAAGAATAAGTGATTACCTTTTCTTATGTTTCCATCCCTAGATGATGAAGAAAGGTTTAAGTAGGGTATTCCTATGATGGGTTCTATGTGAGGAGATCTTTATGTGAGAGATTGAAGTTCTTTCAGAAAAAATGAATATTTTATATATAATCTCTAAAGACTATAAACCATTACAGTTCTAGAATGGATCGTACTGTCATGTATGGAATATTCATCTAAATAGATTTAATATTAGAGTATGAAAAGTATGGGTTGTTATAGTTGGTATTAGAGTTGGGTATAGAGAATATTTGGAGATTATGGTTAGAACAGTGTTATGAAAACCCTATGTATAGGTCTATGTATTGGATAAAATATTAATGTTTCGATAATGATCAGAAATTACATGGTTTAAATCAAACATGTAATTAATTAAAAAGAATATTTCATGATTTAAGCATCACCTCTTATGATTATGTTGTTTCCAACTATGATAAATATTTCTCACAGTACAATTTTTGGGTTTTTGACAATGGATAGAACCAGAAAAATTCATGTTAATGGTGAATGTGATGGATAATGTAACAAACATCTTCTTGAAAAACCAAATAAATTGAGATTCAGAACGTGAAAACTTATTATTATGAATAATAAAAAATATCATTATATGATCTATAATCTCAATTTTTGTGAGTTTCCTAAACTATATAATAATATAAATATGGAGTTTCATGTTGATAATAGTGGAATGAATGTTCAAATTTTCTCATGTAAAGCATGTGGGAAAAGGAATCATGGATAATGTTTCAAAGGATATGGTAGATCCTTTTGTTGTTGATAATAAGGACACAAATAAATTAATTTCCAAGGAAATGTGAAAGGACAAGTTAAGTTAATAGTTGAGAATAATGGTATTGCTAATGCATCATTGATAGTTAAAAGTTTTAAATGTGGAATGTGTGGGAATTATTCGATCCATTGTCCTATTTGGAATGCTTGTGATGAGAATTGGAAAGGTTATTTGATTAATGATTAAATTTTTGATGATGAAGAGGATACAAATTACATATGATATTAAAGATGTGTTAAGGAATAAAATGATGAATCCTAGTTAACAGTTTAAGAGTGTAGTGGAATGATTGAGTGTTTATGTATTGTAATTCATGAATTATTTTGTATATCTAATTTTATGCTATTATAGAATAATGAAACATATATGGAGTTTTATGAAATATTTTTTTCTTAAGTATTTGGAAGAATATGTTGAATGGTACTAGTAACTATGAAAAGTGATAGGTGGTAAAGTGATATTTTTAAAGAACTCATGATTAATGTAAAGATAATCCTTAATATATGAATGATGTTAGGATACTACTTTAATAAAGAGATGTTTGATTATGATTAAATTAATGGGATAGTTTGGATGACCATGGATCTGTTTAGTAATACTATGATAACTTGGCTTATGAGATAATGGATTGAATTTATAGATTTTTTCCATTTATGGTATGAGGAACGATTTAATTTTTTAAATAATTCATGTTTTAACTGAGGTTTATGGTAATTCATCATATTACTATGTTTCAATATAATAAATGATGTTGGTCTTCAAATGTTTGGTGTGTGAAAATTAAGATCAATGCCTTATTATTTTGGAGATTTCTGAAAAGTTTATTTTTAATATTTATTAACCTTATTTCAAAAGTTTCAGATTTAAATCTTCATGAAAGTTCACAAGGGTAACTATTTATGAAATTATTTATCTAGAATTTTGGATGAGTTTTTAGAGATTATTGTATTAATTCATCATATTAGTATATATTTTTATTGAATAAAATTGATGATAAATAGATATATAAGGAATTTTTTGTCATCCTATTATAGATCTTATAACCCACTATTTCTTCGAGAATTACAAATTCATATTTATTTCATGGTGTAATATATGAAGTGAAGACTAAATAATGGCACAACCAAGGAGTTATATTATAATTATTATATGAAATAAATTAATTATATATTCACAAAGGATTTTGAAATATAATTGTATTCTATTATCATCATTTCTGATGACATCATTGACATTTTTCAGACTTTTTTGGTCTATGGTATTGTAGTCTTTAGCCTCTTATTGACCAAGTTCTATATCAATATTTAATATTTCATGGGGATTAGATTTACCATAAAATTGCATCATTTAATCATCCACCAATGTTTCCACTATGTGGAAACACAGTTATATGTTACATCCAGTATCTTTTTTGTTTTCAAATTTCCATTTTAAAGGGATTTTTTATTATTAATTTGTAGAATGTGGGTTTTTATGAATGAGCTATCAATTGTTAAACCTTTGATGACTGATATGAATTTAGTGGGTGAAATTAATTTTAATGGGGGTAGAATGTGACACCATGATATTTTTATGAAATAGATTTTTAAATAATTGATTTCTTTGATCTCTTTTATTTCACGCAATATAAAGTTTAGACAAAATGTGAAATATTATTTAAATATTATATTTTCATTATAACCTATTCATAAAATTATATAGAATCTAAATTAATAACTAATTTATGAAATAAATATCAAACTCAATAATAATTTATTATTGAGTTCTTATAAAATAACCACATGTAAAGTCATTTTAGTCTTTAAAATTTGGTTTCGTTAAAAAAAGTTTTTTAAGAGTGAATATTAAATTCTAGAATTTCCAAGTTTTAAATTTTAATAAATTAATTTAATTTTTTAATTAATAATTTCAAAGTTATCTTCATTTTTTAATAATTTTTTAAATTCTTTTTTTCAAGGAATAGTGAAAAATAATGATTTTTATTGAAAACAATATTTTATTTTAGTGTTTTTACAAGTTAAAATTATGCCCTATATTTTTATTATATTTTAATTTTATTATTTTGATATAAAAGAATAATTCTTTTATTTTTAGTTAGATTTTAAATAGAATTTAGTATAGAAAATTTTATATTTTAAAAGGTATTTTTTCTTAAAAACTATTTTTATTGTTCTTTACCAATTTTATTTTAAATTAATTTTTAACATTTACAGATATTTAATTAGATAAAATTAGTTACAAATTTGGAATCCAGCAGGTCAAATTTTTTAATTAGGAACTTTTTATTTTTAGTGAATATGAATATAAATAACGGTAAAATTTATTACCTTGGTAATGGGTAGAAAAAGTTAATATAGATTAAAAATAATTGATAAGGCCATTAATTTTCGTAATATATATTATAGGATGAAAAAAATTATACCCTAAAAACCTGAGGTTTTAAATGATGTCTTTATGGGTTTCTATCCCCGAAAATAACTTATATATTATTTAAATCTATGAAAGTCACAAATTTCAGGTTCTTTGTCTGAAGTATCCCATTTGTGTCCATATTTGTAAAAAGTTTGTTATGAATGGATATAAGTGTCAATTTTAAAAATAAAAAACTTAACTTCATAATATAAATTTATTTATGAATATTTTGGGCCACGTGGATGAGATTATAACCTTTAAAATATTTTATTTGATTAAAAGTCTAATATGTTTGATTCTTGTTTTAAATAACTATAATTTTTTTAATATAGGGTTATATGGAGGATATGTTAGACTATAAACATTATATATAAATATTAATGATTTATATTTATCATGTGGATTTATTTATAATTTTATGAATTAATTAACTACCCTAAATTCCCACACAACGTTGAAAGAGTAATTGTTCAATTAAGAGAAAAATAAATTAAATGATTTTAAGAATATTATGATTAATATAATTTAATATATTTAAGCCAATCCATGAATTCTATAGATAAATTTTACATGTTATGGATATTTTTTTTTGAATTGTAAATGTTTTACTCATATTTCTTAAAGTGAAAGTAGTGAATTGTATCGAAATTGACAATAAGAATATTTTATGGGATTAATATTTTATTAAATTATTTAATAATAATAAAATCTATAAAAAAATTAAATAATGATATGTCAAAAAAATTCATAAATTTTCCATTTATTTTCCACTATACACCATATAAGTTAAAACTACAACCTTTTAAAATCAAAAATGTTGTTACCGTTGTTCGAATTAAAATAGGTTAACTAAATGTTAATCTAAAAGATATAGTTTAAAATAACACCAAAAAATTACATAAATATATTATATAATGATATTAAAGCTTCATATTATCATATATTCGAATCCATTGTAATTTTGTGTTATTCAAATGGAAACATTATTTATTATAATTTAATATTTTGAGAAATTCGAAAAGTTTCCCTCACAAGAATTATAAAATGGCTCGTAATCCATCCCTTGTTAACACAAATTTTCTATTCTATAACAACCCTAACATAATTTTTTTTCTATTATTCTATATACACGTTATGTAGGTGATTTTTGAAGGACCCCAGGACACCCTGAGAGGGGAGGGGCGAATTAGGGTGACAACTTTTTCTTTTAATGTGATGGATCTTGTTCCTACGTTGGTAGAAACGTTTTGAACCTGTATGATGAATATGATCAGAAAGCAAACATTCACATGCACAGAGAAGACACATCACTTTTTACATGTTTCACCACTAAGGGAAATGTCTAAGGAGCATACGCCGGCAGGTTTTCGATCGTACCAAATTCCACTAAATTTCACTAGATGTGTATTAGAAAGGTTCAGGAACAGTCACTCTGTCCCAATCTCACTGCCTTTACAATTGTTCAGGGATAGCTCACTACATCCCTCGGGTAACTTCTATTGACTCCCCTGGCTCACAACCCTTGGTGAAGTCTCACTCAGTTTATAGACGTGAAGGTCTCTTCATCATTGCAAAAGAATGAATCCTCTGTTGAATGTAGAAGCTCTGTTGAAGTCCAAATTTCACTCGTATACTAAACCCACTTTGCACCGATGGTATCGGGAAATCTTCCAGTTTTCTTGAAGCACCAAAAGGACCTTCATCCTACAAACTCACCTGGCGCACTTCTCCAAGACTGGCATGCAAGTTTCAAGAATGGTGTGAAAGTCACATGCGCGGTACAAAATCGGCGCACAGGTGACACCAACACACTTGCGTGCCACTACCTTCTTCAACTCCACACTTTCACCACTCTGCACCTTTTACTCCCAAACCGCCTTAGTTGTGCAACCAAAAATCGGCGCACAACCTCTACTTGCGCGACCCAACTACCACTTGCGCGACCCTACCACTTGCGTGATGAGAGCCCAAAAAATCTCCAAGTCTTGAACTTTGTTACAAATGAGGGGGGTGGTCCTATATTTATAGGAAAACTGGACCCCTTACGTGGTGGCTCGCAAGTATCCTCCTAGCGTGCAAGTTCCGGAGCGCAGCTCATCTCCCTAGCCTCTTTCACGTAACTCACTTGAGTGACCCAATAAATTATTGCGCGACCTACTTTCCTATGCCATATTTTAAAGTTCGGATCATGAATAACAACCGACGCGCAAGTTTCCAAACCTCCTAGGCATCGACGTGAAAGTCCTTTCTCCGCACGCATGTCACTTGCACGACCAACCCAAAACATGCACGTACCTTATCCCTTATTCATTTTTCCATGTTCTGATCTTGAAAAACATATGTCTCACAAGTTTCCTCTCCTTAAAGTACATGGCGCACATGTCCCTTTTCCAAAAACACTTTTCTACATTTGATGATTTTTAGGCCAAAATATTTGGCAAACAATGGGAAACGGCGCCATCTTCAATACTCCTATCTGCTTAAACTGTATGATCACTTTGCTGTTTCAAATTATGAACTTCCACTAAGGATTGACAACAAAAAAACCCATACTCCAATTCATGCATATAATACCATGGTTCCAACAATCTCCCCCTTTGGGTTTGTTGGCAATCACAAAATAAAATCAATAGATCCCCATCCATGTGAAAACTAAAAATGCAAGAATCAACTCAGCCAACAATCTAAGTCTACGTGAGCAATTCTCGGTGTAGAAAACAAGAGAGGACGCTTGAATTGGGTTTTAGTATTTTAGAATTCTCAATGATGCCGAAAAATCATTTCATGACCAATATATTCCTTCTCATCCTTCTCATCCAATCACTGACACAGAATTCACATCGTGTCACAGGATCATTACATGCCTGAAAATTCCTAAATTTATTCCTTTCTCCCCCATTGAAAAAAAAATCCAAAGACCAGTAATTTTTTCAATGTACTGATCAAGACATACTCCCCCTGGATGTATCTCCCCCACACACCTGCAGCACATCCATAAACAGATAAAAGCAGTTATCATAATCAGGGAGATGAGTATTGAGTAACATCCTTATGCACTGGAAGGTGGCTGAACACTGAGGTTTAACCGATGCTTCTCAAACACAACTGCTGACAATGGCTTGGTAACGATATCAGCTACTTTCTCATCAAATCCCACATGATCTATTCTAATCACCCCTTGTTCAAATTTTTCTTTGACAAAGTGATACCTGATTTCAATATGTTCCATATGAGAATTATGAACATGATTCTTCGTAAGATCAATTGCACTCTTGTTATCACAGTAAATCACCATTGGTTGCTTTACCTCATCACCAATATCTACTAATTGTTGCTTCATCCATAGCAGTTGAGTGTGTTCCTTTATAGAAGATATATACTCAGCTTTAGCAGTACCAAAAGAAGTACTTTCCTGTTTCTGGCTCAACCAGCCAACACATCTCTGCCCAATATAGAAGGCTCCACCACTAGTGGGATTTCTATCTACTACATCATCAACCCAGTCAGCATCAGAAAATTCTTATAATTCACTGTCCCTGCCTGTAGCAAAATATAACCCAAAGTTATGTATACCTTGAATGTACCTCGTGATTCTTTTGACTACCGCCATATGGTCCTCTTTTATATTACTTTGAAAGCGGGCCGCAAGACATGTGGCAAAGACAATATCTGGCCATGTCTCTGTCAGGTATAGTAGGCTCCCAATTATCCTCATGTATATAGTGGGATCTACAGATGCACCATCTTTATGCTTTCCATGTTTAGTTCCAACTACAATCGGAGTTGACATTGGTTTGGAGTCTTTCATATTAAACTTCTTCAACATCTCTCTTGCATAATTTTCCTGAGAAATGAATGTGTATTCCTTATTTTGAAACACCTGCAGCCCCAAGAAATATGTGATCTCCCCAATCATAGACATTTCAAATTCTGATTTCATGTGATCGGAAAATTCATCCACTTATTTCTAACTTCTTCTACCAAATATGATATCATCAACGTAGACTAGAACCATGAATTGAACTTTTGGAGAGGTCTTCACATAGAAATTGTGATCTAATCCTCCTCTTTTGAATTACATCTTCTTGAGATACGAATCCAGCCACGAGTACCACGCCTATGTTGCCTGCTTCAAACCATATCGAGCAATATTTAGTTTGCAGACCTTTGTTTAATTAGTAACTAGAACAAAACCCACTAGTTGTTCATTGCAAACTTCTACTTCGAGTACACAATTCAAGAATGATATCTTGACATCATTTTGATATACTTTATATCCTCTTTGGAGTGACATGGCAAGGAAAATCCGGATTGACTCTAGTCTAGCCACTAGAGAAAAGGTTTCTTCGACATCAACGCCTTCAATATGGGAGTATCCCTTATATACCAGTCTTGCCTTGTTTCTGATGACACTTCTATTCTCATCAAACTTATATTTGAAGAACCATTTGGTACCAACAACATTTTGAATTTCGGGTCTCGGGATAAGATCCCATGTCTGAATCTTGTCAATCTGATCTAATTCTCCATTCATTTCTTTTACCCAAGATTCATCCTTTGCAGCTTCTTCGAATGAGGATGGCTCCACAACTGACAGAAATGCAGATTGTGTGTTATTTCTCATCCTTCTTGTTTGAGTGGGTGCACTCCGTCCCCAATTATGTTCGATGGATCAATCTCATCTCTTCGATTTCTCCTGCGAGGTTCAGTTGCATTCTTTTCAGCAATAGTTTCTTCTTCTTCAGATTCTTCTTCTGAGTCAACCTCATGATGTGACTACTGAGTGTTTTGTACAACTTCCTCTATTTATGTATTTTTATTTTCTCCACATCCACTTGCTTCCTCACTTTCTATCACATCATCATATGACGTCCTTGAAGCATTTGTGGTTTTCTCTTCAATTATCTTAACATCACTGCTTGCCACAATTCTTCCTAAACTCTTGTTGAAACATTTGTAGGCTTTTCTTTTAATTGAGTAACCGAGGAAAATTCCTTCATCTGCATTGTCGCCATACTTCCCTTGATTTCATTCTTTGTTCCTGAAGAATCATTTGATTCCAAAGACATGAAAGTATTTTAAAGAGGTCTTACTTCTATGCCACAATTCATATGGTGTCTTCATCTCACCCATATAAAGTCCCATTCTATTCTGAATATACACTGCAGCTTGAATAGCCTCTTTGCAGTATTGTCATGGAATACAAATCTCTATCAGCATAGTTCGTTCCATGTTGTTCACTTTTCGATTCCTACATTCAACAACCCCATTTTGTTGTGGAGTTCTCATAGCAGCTACCTCATGTTGTATCCCATGCTTCTCCACATAATTTTCAAATTCAATGGATGTGTATTCTCCTCCATTGTCAGATCGCAACACTTTGATTGATCGTCTGGTATCATTCTCGGCGATTCAACGATATGTTTTCATGCAAGAAAGGATCTGTCGTTTATTTTGAATGACCATCACACATTCCATTATACTGTAATCATCTATTAAAAAGACAATGTACCTTTCTCCACGAGTTACAACAACATTTATCAGCCCACATACATCTGTAAGAATTAGATGAAGAAGGTGAGATGCCCTTTTCTTCATTGGCCGATATGAACTACCGACCAACTTCCCATGAATGCAAGTTTCAAAAGACTTTTCACACTCACGCTTCATGTTGGGAATGTCCATGACAATCCTCAATTTTGATATTTTCTCTGTGTCTCGTTGATTGACGTGTCATAGTCTCAGATGCCACAAATTTTTTTCTTCTTCAAAAGTCATGTAATAGAAATCTTCTTCACAATCAACCACACATAGGTTTCCTTCTGTTCTACATCCCTTCATAAGTGAATTTCTTGTCTCTTCCTTGATAGTGCAGCCTTTCTGATTAAAAGTAACTACAAGTCCCGAGTCACAGAGTTGACTCACACTGAGTAGATTATGACGTATGCCATATACATAAATGAAATTAGTCTTATTTAGTTCTCCATTAACTAATTAGGTACTTCCACTCCCTTTGATTTTCAGAGCTCCATCATTACCAAATCGTATTATACCCTCAACCTTCCTTTTGATATCCATTAACAGGCCGACATTACTTGTCATATGAGATGAACAACTGCTATCCAGAATCCAGGTACTATTGTTCTTTGTTGCTTTTAGGGTCACCTCTACAAGGTTGGATTTTTTCAATCTTCTTTCCTTTCCTTCCATGAGATATTGGATTTATTATAGAGATCTAATGGCCTTTCAATTATCTATTCCATGTACCCAGGTTCTTCATAGTGGAAATATTCTTTGAGAGGAAAAAACCGGTTTGAAAGACCAACACTGTCTTGATGACAAGACTTGACTTGTCTTGAACATCGGTATGAGGTGTCCATGTCCCTTATCTGCCTGCAATTATCAGCCTTATGACCAAAGTTAGAACAACTAAATCAATATCCATAAAAAATAGTTTCATCTATAATAATTAGGATTTGAATTTGTTCTCCTTTGTTGAACTCCAACATCTTCTCCATTCAGATAGATTCTTTCCACTTTGTAATAATACATTGTATGGCCAAGATAGCCATAAAACTGACATTTCATGAGAGGAAATGTCATCTCAATTGAATTTATCCTCATAACTTTTTCCTGGGGAGAATAGTTAGACTGGATATCATTTCTGAATGTTTGAGGATAATTTTCAGTTCTCCTTTTAGTTTGGATTGAGGGTTCTTTTTTCAGCACTTTAGGAAATGTTTCAACATGTCCAACTTTCATCTTGTTTTTCTTTTGGATATTTTCACTTCCAGCAGTTGATGTCTCATCTTCACAGCCAAATCAACTCTTTCCCATGCAAGGGGGTCATTGATCACACAAGATTTGTTCAACCCCATCTGAACCACACTTGGATTTTGCTAGTAATTCTGTATTAGATAATATTTCAAACTGTATTTTCTTCCTTGATTCTTTTGAAATTGAATCAGTCTCAAGTTTACTCCTAAGAGTAACAAATTCCTCTTCAAGACCCTCAGCAGTCTTGGATTTTTCTTATACTCTGGAGGTGAGTTCATTGATGACCTTTTCCTGCTCTTCAATTCTCAGATTTAGATCCACTACATAATCATTGCTTTCAATTATTCTAGACTGTACCTTCAAAAATTCTTCCAGTCGTTAAATTTCAACTTCAAGTTGATCAACGTATTCAGTTCATTCTTCTACAATTTATTTCAACTTATTGTAACTCCTACATTTAGTCTTAATCTTACTAACAGTATTTTTCAGATGCATCTCGGGATCTGCACAAGTTTTCAACTGTTTTTCTCCACCAGTATCTTCTGACTTTTCAACTGTGGCCGTCATAGAAGCATGATTCCTAGCTTTGAATTCTGGTTCTTCTTCATCACAGAATTCATTATCATCTTCTTCCTATTCACAGAAAAAACTCTTCCTTTGCATTTTCTTTCCAGATTTGAAGTCTCCCTTTTTGAAAAACCTTCTCTGAGGCTTCTTGAAGATCTCATCCTCACCATCTTCGTCATTGATCTTTCTTAAGCACTGAAAGGCAATGTTCCCAACGTTTCCCCAACGAAAACATGTGAGAGGTAACTTCCCTTTGAATTTCCCTTTTCCCTTCTAGAACTTCTTTGCAATGAGAGAAAGAATTTCTTTTTCTTCATCATCTTCACCACTACTATTGTTTTAAATTTTTAGTTTATCCATGGCCTTAAATGCTATTTCCTTGCTCACACGAGTCGTTGCATCTTCTGGTTTGATTGTCATTTCTTATGCAACCAAGCTTCTTAGAAGGTCATCCAAAGAAATCATTGAAAGATCACTTTCCTGAAGGGATGATACCATTGCATTGTACATGGGTGGAAGTCTTCTAAATATTTTCTTCACAATGTCAACGTCATTTATTTATTCTCCTATGCCCTGAATTTATCCAACTACTTTAGTGATTTGATTAAAGAAGAAGTCTGCATTCTCATTAGGATGCATCTTCAAATCATCAAACCTATTGTGTAGTACTTGTAGTTTCTCCTAATTAACTTTTCTATCTCCTTTATAAATATTCTCGTGTTTATTCCTCATGGATTTTGCTCAGGTTCAATTCATCACCTTTAGGTAGATCTGATCAAAAAGGGATGTAGTGTGTGCATTTTGTGCTTTAGCATCTACATAAATAATTTTCCTGTCTGTGTCAGTCATAGCTAGGCCTGTTGGATCAATAACTTGTATTCCTTGCATAGTAGAAAATTGAACATTCATTCCAAGAGATCTTAGAAGAGATCTCATTCCATTCTTCCAGATCTAGAAATTACTTCCATCGAAGTGAGGGACTCCCCTGACATTGACTTCATTATCCCTGACGACAAAGGACAGATTCAACACCAGCAACCTTTACGCTCTGATACCACTTGAAGGACCCCAAGACTCCCTGAGAGGGTAGGGTGGAATCAAGGTGATATCTTTTTCTTTTAATGTGATGGATCTTGTTCCCACTTTGGAAGGAACTTTTTGAACATGTATGATAAATATGATCATAAGGCAAACATTCACATGCACAAAGAAGACACAACACTTTTTACTTGGTTCACCACTAAGGGCTACGTCCATGGAGCATATATCGACAGGTTTTAGGTTGTACCCAATTCCACTAAACTTCACTAGATGTGTATTACAACGATTCAGGAATAGTCACTCTGTCACAGGATCACTACCTTTACAATTGTTCAGGGATAGCTCACTACGTCCCTCAGGTCACTCCCGTTGACTCCCCCTAGGTCACCGACCTTGGTGGAGTCTCACTCAGTTTATAGACGCGAAGGTATCTTCATCAATGAAAATGAATGCATCCCCTTTTTAATGTAGATTCTCTGTTGAAGTCCAACTTTCACTCATATACTAATCCCACTTTTCACCGAAGGTATGAGGCAATCTTCCAATTTTCGTGAAGATCCAAAAGGACCGTCATACTACAACATCACATGGCGTGAAAGATTCAAGAACGACGTGCAAGTCACATGTGCGGTACAAAATTGGTGCGTGGGTGAAACAAACACACTTGCACGACACTGCCTTCTTCAACTCCCAACTTTCCCTACTCTACACCTTTTACTCCCAAACTGCCTTGGTCGCACAGCCAACAACCAGCACACAACCTCTACATGCGTGACCCAAGTACCACTTACGCGACTCTACCACTTGTGTGATGAGAGCTCGGAAATTCTCTAAGTCTTGAACTTCGTTACAAATGAGGGGGGTGGTCCTCTATTTATAGGAAAAATGGACCCCCTACGTGGTGGCGTGCAACTATCCTCTCAGCGCACAAGTTCCGGCGTGCAGCTCATCTCCCCTAGCTTATTTCGAGAAAGTCAATTGCGTGACCCAACCAATACTTGCGCGACCTACTTTCCTTCGCCGTATTTTGAAGTTATGATCATGAAGAACAACTGGCACGCCAGTTTCCAAACCTCCTAGGCATCGATGCACAAGTCCTTTCTCGGCACGCAGGTCACTTGCATGACCAACCCAAAACTTGCGCATCACTTATCCCTTTTTCCATTTTTCCATGTTCTGATATTAAAAAACATGTGGCGCACAAGTTTCCACTCCTTCATGTACATGGTGCACAAGTCCCTTTGCAAAAAACACTTTTCTCCATTTGACGATTTTCAGGCCAAAAAATTTGGCAAACACTGGGAAACGACGACACCTTAAATAATATTGTCTGCTAGAACTGTAAGATCACATTGCTGGTTCAAATTATGATCTTCCATTGAGGATTGACAACAAACACAAACCATACTCCAATTCATGCATAGAATACCATGGTTCCAAAAATCTCCCCCTTTGGGTTTGTTGGCAATCAGAAAATAAATTCAATAGATCTCAATCCATGAGCAAACCAAAAATGCAAGAATCAACTCAACCAACACTCTAAGTCTACGTCAGTAATTCTCTATGTAGAAAACAAGATAGGAAGCTTTAATTGGGTTACAATGTTTTGGAATTCTCAATCAAGCCCAAGAAGCATTACATGACTGATGTATTCCTTCTCACCCTTCTAATCCTATCACTGAAACTGAATTCGCATCGTGTCACAAAAGCATTACATTCCTAAACATGCCTGAATTTGTTCCTTTCTCCCCCATTGACAATAAACCAAAAGACCAGTAATTTGTTCTATATTCTTATCAATCCATACTCCCCCTGGATGTATCTCTCCCACAAACCTACATCACATCCATAAAAAGAAAAAAACAGTTATCATAATCCGGGAGAGGAGTATTGTGTAACATCCTAATGCATTGGGAGGTGGATGAACATCGAGGTTCAATCGATGCATCTCAAACATAGCCGCTGACAGTGGCTTGGTCAAGATATCAGCCACATGCTCATAATTTCTTACATGACCCATTCTAATCACCCATTGTCCATATTTTTCTTTGATAAAGTGATACCTGATTTCAATATGTTTCGTACGTGAATTCTAAATAGGTTTCTTCGTAAGATCAATTGTCCTCTTGTTATCACAGTAAATCACCATTGGTTGCTTTACCTCATCACCGATATCTGTTAATTGTTTCTTCATCCATAGCAGTTGAGTGCATTCCTTTGTAGTGGATATATACTCAGATTTAGCAATACTAAGAGAAGTACTTTCCTGTTTCTAGACCAACCAGCGAACACATCTCTGTCTAATATAGAAGGCTCCACCACTAGTGGACTTTATGTCTTCTACATCACCTACCCAGTCAGCATCAGAAAATGCTGATAAATAACTGTCCCCAATTGTATCGAAATATAACCAAAAGTTATGTGTACCTTGAATGTACCATATGATTTTTTTGACTGCTGCCATATGTTCCTCCTTTGGATTACTTTGAAAGCGGGCTGCAAGACATGTGGGAAAGACAATATATGGAGGTGTTGTTGTCAAGTATAGTAGGATCCCAATGATCCTTTTGTATAAAATGGGATCTACATATGCCCCATCTTCATTCTTTTCAAGTTTAGTTCCAACTACAATCATAGTTGACATTGGTTTGGAGTATTGCATATTAAACTTCTTTAGCAAATCTCTTGCATACTTTTCCTGAGAAATGAAAGAGTATTCCTTCTTTTGAATTAGTTGCAGCCCCAAGAAATATGTGATCTCCCCAATCATAGACATTTCAAATTCTAATTTCATGTGATTGGAAAATTCTTCCACTAATTCTTGCCTGCTACCACCAAATATGATATCATCAACGTAGACTAGAACCATGAATTGATCTTTTAGAGAGTTCTTCACTTAGATATTGTGATATACTCCTCCTCTTTTGAATTCCAGATTCTTGATATATGAATCCAGTCGTGAGTACCACACCCATGGTGCCTGCTTGAAACCATATAGATCATTATTTAGTTTGCAGATCTTTGTTTCATCAGTACCTAGAGTAAAACCCACTTGTTTTTCAATGTAGACTTTTTCATCGATTACACCATTCAAGAATGCTGTCTTGACATCCATTTGATATACTTTATGTTCTCCTTGGAGTGCCATGGCTAGTAAAAGCCTGATTGACTCTAGTCTAGCCACTGGAGAAAAGGTTTCTTCAACATCAATGCATTCAATATGGGAGTATCCTTTACATACCCGTCGTTCCTTATTTCTGATGAAACTTCCATGCTCATCAATCTTATTTTTGAAGATCCATTTGGTACCAATCACATTGTGACCTTCAGGTCTCTGAACAAGATCCCATGTCAGATTCGTGTCAATCTGATTTAATTCTCCATTCATGGCTTTTACCCCACATTCATCCTTTGCAGATTCTTCGAATGAGAATGGCTCCACAACTGACATAAATGATGATTTCGTGTTATTCCTCATCCTTCTTGTTTGAGTGGGTGCACACATGTCCCCAATTATGTTGGATGGATAAATCACTGCTCTTCTATTTCTCCTGCGAGGTTCAGTTTCATTCTTTTCAACCACAATTTCTTCTTCAGATTCTTCTTATGAGTCAACCTCATGATGTGATTGTTGAGTGTTTTGTAAAACTTACTCTACTTATGTATTTGTATTTTCTCCACGTTCACTTTCTTCATCACTTTCTATCATATCAGCATATGACGTCCTTGATGCATTTGCGGTTTTCACTTCAATTATCCTAACATCACTGCTTTCCACAATTCATCCTAAACACTTATTGAAACATTTGTAGGCTTTGTTGTTCATTGTGTAACCGAGGAAAATTCCTTCATCTGCATTGTTGCCATACTTCCCTTGATTTCCTTCTTTAATCCTGATGAAACATTTGCTTCCAAAGACACTACAGTATTTTAAAGAGGTCTTACTTCCATGCTACAATTCATATGGTGTCTTCATCTCACCCATATAAAGTCCTGTTCGATTCTGAATATACACTACAGCTAGAACATCCTCTTTCCAGTAATGTCATTGAATACGACTCCCTATCAGCATAGTTCTTGTCATGTTGTTCACCTTTCGATTCCTATGTCCAACAAGTCCATTTGTTTGGGGAGTTCTTACAGTAGCTACCTCATGATGTATCCCATTCTTCGCCAGATAATTTTCAAATTCAATAGACGTGTATTCTCCTCCATTGTCAGATTGCAACACTTTGATTGTTCGTCCGGTATCATTCTCGGCGATTCACCGATATGTTTTCATGCAGTCAAGGACTTGTCGTTTCCTATGAATGACCTTCACACATGCCATTATATTGTAATCATCTATGAAAAAGAAAAAGTACCTTTATTTATGAGTTCCAACAACATTTATCGGCCCACATACATCTGTATGAATCAAATCAAGAAGGTGAGATGCCCTTTTCTTCTTTGGCCGATATGAACTGTAGACCAGCTTCCCACGAATTCAAGCTTCACAAGACCTTTCAAGCTCATGCTTCAGGTTGGGAATTTCCACGAAAATCTGCAATTATGATATTTTCCCCATGTCTTGTTGATTTATGTTTCCCAGTCTCTGATTCCATAAATTGTTTTCTTCTTCAACAGTCATGTAACAGACATTTTCTTCACTATCAACCCGATAAATGTTACCTTCTATTTTGCATCCCTTCATAAGTGAATTTCATGTCTTTACCTTGATAGTTCAGCCTTTCTGAATAAAAGTAACTATAATTCCCGAGTCACAGAGTTGTCTCACGTTGAGTATATTATGACGTATTCCATCTACGTAAAGGACTTCAGTATTCTTTAGTTCTCCATTAGATAATTCGGTACTTCTACTCCCTTTGATTTTCAGAGCTCCATCATTACCAAATCATAATGTAAGATCAACCTTCCTTTCGATATTCGTTAACAGGCCAACATTACCTGTCATATGAGATGAATAACCGCTATCCAGAATCCAGGTACTGTTCTTCTTTGTAGCTTTTAGGGATACCACTACAAGGTTGGATTTCTCAATCTTCTTCCTTTCCTTCCCTGAGACATTGGATTGAGTATAGACTATGGATAGCCTTTAAATTATCTCTTCCACGTACCCAGGTTATTTATAGTCTAAATCTACTTTGAGAGGAGAAAACCTATTTGAAAGAGCAACACAGTCTTACTGATGAGACTTGACCTGTCTTGAACATCTGTATGAGGTGACCATGTCCCTTCTCTGCCTGCAATTAGCAGCCTTATGACCAAAGTTATAACAATGAAAACAATATCCATAAAAAATTTCTTCTATAAGAATTAGGATATGATTTTGTTCTAATCTGTTGAACTCCTACATCTTCTCCATTTAGATAGCTTCTTTCCTCTTCTCAATAAGACACGGTATGGCTTAGATTGCCACAGAACTAACACTTCATGAGAGGAAATGTCTTCTCACTTGAATTTCTCCTCATACCTTTTTCCTTGGGAGAATAGTTATACTGGATGTCATTTCTGAATGTTTGAGGATAATTTTCAGTTCTCCTTTTATTTTGGATTAAGGGTTCCTTTTTCAGTACTTTAGGCAATGTTTCAACTTGTTCTACATTCATATTATCTTTCTTTTGGATATTTTCATTTCCAACAGTTGATGTCTCATCTTCACAGTATATTATACTCTTTCCCATACAAGGTGGTCTTTGATCACTCAAGATTTTTCCAACCCCATCTGAATCACACTTGGTTCTTGTTAGTAATTCTACATCTGAGAATCTTACGAATTGTATTTTATCCCTTTATTCTTTTGGAATTGATTCAGTCTCATATTTACTCCTAAGAGTAACAACTTCCTCCTCAAGACTGTCAACAGTATTGGATTTTTCTTCTAGTCTGGAGGTGAGGTCATTGATGACCTTTTCCTGCTCTTTAATTCTCAACTTCAGATCCACTACATCATCATTGCTTTCAATTATTTTCGATTGTATCTTCACAAATTCTTCAACTTGTTCAATTTCAGCTTCAATTTGATCAACATATTCAGTTGATTCTTCTACGATTTTTTTCCACTTATTGCAGCTCTTACATTTAGTCTTAAGATTACTAACAGCATCCTTAAGTTGCATCTCAAGATCTGCACAAGTTTTCAACTATTTTTCTACACCAGTATCTGCTGACTTTTCAACAGTGGCCATCATGGAAGCATGATTCCCAGTTTTGAATTCTGGTTCTTCTTCATCATAGAATTCATTATCATCTTCTTACTCTTCATAGACAAAACCCTTCCTTTTCATTTTCATTCCAGATTTGAAGTATCACTTTTTAAAAAACCATCTCCAAGGCTTATAAAAGCTTTAATCTTCACTATCTTCATCATCGAACTTTATTATGCACTGAGAGGCAATGTGCCCAGCTTTTCCGCTGCAAAATAATGTTAGATTTAACTTCCCTTTTAACTTACCTTTTCCCTTCTGGAACTTATTTTCAATGAGAAAAAGAATTTACTTTTCTTTGTCATCTTCACCACTACTATCGTTTGAAATTTTTAGTTTATCCCTGGACTTAAATGCCATTTCCTTTCTCAGACGAGTCGTAGCATCTTCTGGTATGATTCTCATTTCATATGCTACCAAGCTGCATAGAAGGTCATCCAGAGAAAGCTTTGAAATATATCTTTCCTGAAAGGCTGATACCTCTACATTGTACAGGGGTGGAAGGCTTCTCAGTATTTTATTCACAATGTCAACGTCTTTGATTTATTCTCCTAGGCCCCAAATTTCTCCAACTACATCAGTGATTCAATTAAAGAAGGAGTCTGCATTCTCATCAGGATGCATCTTCAAATCATCAATCCTATTGTGTAGCACTTGTAGTTTCGCCTCCTTCACGTTACTATCTCCTTCATAAATATTCTCTAGTTTATCCCACATGGGTTTGGCTGTGATGAAATTCATCACCTCTAAGTAGATCTGATCATAATGGGCTGCAGTGAGTGCATTTTGTGCTTTAGCATCTGCATCAATAATTTTCCTGTCTGTGTCAGTCATAGCCAGGCCTATTGGATCAGTGACTTGTATTCCTTACACAGTATAAAATAGAACTTCAATTCCAAGAGATCTTAGATGAGATCGCATTATTTTCTTTCAGATATTGAAATTACTTCCATCGAAGTGAGGGACTCCCCTGACCTTGACTGCATTCTCCATGATGACAATGGACAAATTCAACACCAGCAACCATTACGCTCTGATACCACTTGAAGGACCCCGGGACACCCTGAGAGTGGAGGGGTGAATAAGGGTGACAAATTATTCTTTTAAGGTGATGGATCTTGTTTCCACGTTGGTAGGAACTTGTGGAACCTGTATGATGAATATGATCAGAAGGCAAACATTCACATGCATAGAGAAGACACAACACTTTTTACTTGGTTCGCCACTAAAGTCTACGTCCATGGAGCATATGCCGACAGGTTGTCGGTCGTACCTAATTCCACTAAACATCACTAGATGTGTATTACAAAGGTTCAGGAACATTCACTCTGTCCCAAGCTCACTAACTTTACAATTGTTCAGGGATAGCTCATTACATCACTCAGGTCACTCCCGTTGACTCCCCCTGGCTCACAACACTTAGTGAAGTCTCACTCAGTTTATATACGTGAATTTCTCTTCATCATTGCAAAAGAATGCATCCTATGTTGAATGTAGATGCTCTGTTGAAGTCCAAATTTCACTCTTATACTACTCCTACATTGCACCGAAGGTATCGGGCAATCTTCCAGTTTTCGTGAAGCTCCAAAAAGACCATCGTACTACAACCTCACATGGCACGCTTCTCCAAGGCCGGCACACAAGTTTCAAGAATAGAGCACATGTCACTTGTGTGGTACAAAATCGGCGTTCAGGTGACACCAACACACTTGCGTGACACTACCTCCTTCAACTCCACAGTTGCACGACTCTGCACCTTTTACTCCCAAACCACCTTGGTCACACAGCCAACAACCAGCCCGCATCCTCTACTTGCGTGAACCAACTACCACATGTGTGAATCTACCACTTGTGCGCTGAGAGCTCAAAAAATCCCTAAGTATTTAACTTAGTTACAAATGAGGGGGGTGTTCCTCTATTTATAGGCAAACTAGACCCCCTATGCGGTGGCGCTCAAGTATCCTCTCAGCGCGCATGTTCCGGCATGTATCTCATCTCCCCTAGCCTCTATCACGCAACTCACTTGCACGACCCATCCAATACTTGCGCGAACTAATTTCCATTGCCATATTTTGAAGTTCTGATCATTAAAAACAACTAGCGTGCAAGTTTCCAAACCTCCTAGGCATCGACGCGCAAGTCCTTTCTCGGCACGCAGGTCTCTTGCGCGACCAGCCCAAAACTTGTGCGGCCCTTATCCCTTTGCCATTTTTTCATGTTCTGATCTTGAAAAACAGATGGCGCGCAAGTTTCCTCTCCTTCATGTACACGGCCCCACCTTCAATACTATTGTCTGCTTGAACTGTATGATCACATTGTTGGTTCACATTCTGAACTTCCACTGAGGATTGACTACAAACACAAACCATACTCCAATTCATGCATAGAAGACAATGGTTCCATCAATTTTCATATGACAATACCAACCCTAGAGCTCTTTATGAGATATCAAATAGAGACATTTTGAAGAAGAGGTAGTCAATATAACCAATCACTTTCTTTTAATAATCTTTCATTACCTCCTATAAATCATTGATGATTATAATAAAATAATAACATCAGTATAAAACATATCCTAAAATGTTATAATTATTACTAAAAAACTATTATTCATGATATTTCCCATCAAATAAGAAGTGAAATTACCTCTCATGTGTACGTACGACCTATTATCTCCAGGTAGTGATACAATTCAATTTTCATATATTTTTCATGGATGATTATAATAATTTTTTTAATGAATATATATGATATATGTGATATTAAAATGATTATTTAATTGTTAATTAATATTTACCTTTATTTCATTAACTCAATCGAAAAATGAAAACAACGTTCATGTGTATGAACAACATATCGTTACCATGAACAGTGTAATTTATTTTTCTATCTCTAATTTATATGACTGATAGTTAATACATATATTATTATATATTAATTTTCTATCATTATTAATATTATAAAAATGATAATACCAAGATCAAAGTATAAGGAAAAAGATTTCTAAACCAAAACATTCTTGAATAATAAAGATGATACCACCTAAAATAGTGATTTTAATAAAAAATTATTAATAAGCAGGTAATTTGATGTTATAAATAAACAATAATTGGTATTATATAATTACGGTTAAGTAATGAATCTTTAATCCTACATTATTATAACGTCTGTTCGAAAATGAATGAAGAAATGAAAGACTTGAGGTAAGGGTTTATTTCACAATCCCATTATTATTATACTTTTTTATGTTTAAGACTCCAATAGGGAAAATTTTTCTTCCATGTCCATGTTTTATAAAAATGTTTTAAAAATATATTCAATATTCTCCTATAATTAATTGAAATCATTATTACCTATTATTTACTTCCTCAATGGGATCTTTTCATCTTTTTTTAAACAAGGTTTTATTTTTACTTTTCCAATAAATATATTGAAGAATTTGTTAAAATTATATAGAATTAGTGGATTTTAGCACCATCCTGACACCTAAATGATTTTATTCTTCTTATAAAATCATACAATTATTCTTTAAAATGAAAATTTTTTCCTTCATAGTCGTCAATCGTTTAAAAAATGTTTCAAAATGAAAAAGATATTTTTCACAAAAATTATTTCATGTGATATTTAAAAATATATTCCTTCTAATACAACATTATTTGATATTAATTATTCTTTAGTAGGGAAATTATCCATGGATATCATAATTATTCCTTATTTTTATGGTTTATGTTTTTGATGGAGTGATGTTTATGAATATTTTTATTATTTAAGGATTTATGTATTAACTAACTACTTTTGAAACCCAATTATTTTATATGGGGGTTTTAATGATGAAGTGTTTATGAGACCCATTTCATTTCATGGTTTTTGATATGATAAATGATTTATGATTTTGTGGAATGCATAAGTATCATTTTTATTAAGTGATGGGTGGAACCTATATCTTTATCCAAATAATTGAGTAAATATTTATATCTCATGAGATAACAACATGACACAATTTAATGGGCTTGATCCACGATGTGAAATAGGTGTGTCTTGATTGAATTTTGGAAACAAGTTTGTCTTAATCCACTATGTTGATTATATTGTTAGTTATCCTTGGAATATTAAATGTTTTTATATATTTATGATGGTTCCAAACTTTTATGACATTATAATTTTTTTCATGATTTATTTATGATTACTTATAACTCTTATGTTCTTTGTTTTCTAAAATTATAATGTTTACTCCATGAATCCATTTTATGATATATGACAGGTTGAGTATAAAATTAATATGTTATGTTCGTGATCACATAAACATATTCATATATTATTATTTCATATAATAATGTATTGATATCTCTTTTTTACACTTATTGAGCATCTGAGTTTATCCTTTCTTATGACTAATTTCCTTGGTGATGAGGAAAGGTTTATGTATGGTTTTACTAAGAGGAGTTCTATGTGATATGACCATTTAATAAAATAAAAATATTTCAATTATAATTCCAAAAGACTCTAATACTTTAGGGCTCTGGAATGAATAATATTATTGTGTATTGAATATTAATATAAAATGATTTAATATTTGTGTATAAAAATTATGGGTCGTTAAAGACATATATTTAAATATTTAGTTTGGATATATTTTTGGATTCTACTAGTGGGTTTAAACCACTTGTGTATGATGTTTCTATGACATTTTGAGATAGAAATAATTTGGATAATTATATCAATTCAAAAAATCATATATTTTCTTCTCTTTTAGAAAAATAGTTTCTCAAAATAAAATATATTAAAATAGAAAATATAATTTTAGATAAATTGTAATTTAATTATGAGGGTAATGTGAATGTTAAATAATCCAACCTATATGTTTACATAATAAAATATAAATATCCAATGAGTAATGATGCTTTTTTTCATATGACTTCATTGTTAGACTCAATTATTTTTTAGCACTCTTAGTGGTTTTAATGAGATTTTGAAGGATTATTATAATGACCCATACTTTACATACACTGTTAATACTTCAAAATTAAAGCATACTTATTACAGCATATGACAAAACCACGAAAGGACTGTATAGGTATAGTGTCTTTAGAAACTGGGAAACATAAACAACTGGTTTATAAAGCATCTACACTGTCTCCCATTTATTTCATCATATCTAGAGTCCCTTTTGGCATATCCTACTTAATAACATTCTTCCTGACCTGGGGGAAAGAAAACATACAAAAGGGTGAGCTCAAATTCTCAATAAGGGTAAAAAAAAGAAATCTCAATCACATCAAAATAAAATAATAACATTTTGGAAATCTTACCCTACAAAAGAGATCATAATTTCATACCATGGGATAAATCATGGTAGTGAAATGTAATCCCAATAATCATAACATAAAATAAGAAACTTTGTGGGATGCACACATAATCATATAGAATCATTTCTTATTAGTCAAGACTCATTGCCAAGACTATCTTAGTGGACAAAGTCCATTTCTGAACCGAGTTCACTCCTCGTTTCAGTCCTGTTTTACTGAACCGGTTTAACCTGCCGTTCCAGCCAGGTCTATCTCATGAGATATAAAATCTTTACCCAATTCATTTGAGGGATATATAGGTCCCACCCATCTCATAATGATACCATTCATATGTGTGCCACAAAATCATAAATCATACATCATTGCGTAACCCATGTAATAAAAATGGGATTCTTAAACAACATGACATCATAAAACAATTCATATAAGATAAATGAATTTATAAAAATAATTCCATCACAACATAATCAAATCAATGTAATAATAGGGATAGAAACACAACCCTATATTATCTTATATGGAAAATAATTTTGATAAAACACTTGAACTCCATTCTTGAGGAAAATATCCTTTTTACTCCAAAAACATTTTCCTTTCTTAACATTTCATAAAATTTTAAAATAAAAGAAGTTGATTAAAAATAAACTTGAAAACATTTCAACGAAGCTTCTTGGAAATAATGTTTTAAAAATCCATTCATGCCGTATGTGTTAAAAAAACATTCTTCTCGTACTTTTGTCGGAAAAGTCAAAAAGTACCTCGTACGAAAAATGACAAAAGATTCCTTTCATATCTTTTACTATAAACTCACCAAAGGTTAAAAATGGATTTAAACAATTGTAGGTGGATGGAAATAATATTACATATTGAGGAAACATGGATGTGGATGATAAAATACACCCCAGTAAATACCAAATTATAAACAATCTCGGATAAAAATGAGATTGTGATATTTTCCCTTACCTTAGGTCCAATTTGCTTTGTATGTGTCCGAACCTCATGTATAATGATTTAAATAATGTTATTTACTTATTCCAGAATCATAAATATTTTTATTATATCATATATTGTCATATTCATAGCTTCTAATTAGTAATATTTCATTACTACTTGTTATTCAGGTGTTTATTACTTTTTGTTCTTATGCGAGTTTTGTCGAATAAATTCTTATTTTTTTTAGGTTATAGATACCTAATTTCCAGAATGTTATTAGTGTAATATATATCATATTCATTCACTCAAGTAATTTATATAATCATTATAAAATTAATATCAGTTATAACGAGTCGCATCACATCGTGGAGATGGTATTCCGTACGTACGCACGAGCGATGATATCGTTCCAATGATCGTGGAATTGTATTGGAGTGTATGTATACTATTTAATAATCAATATCACTTTAAAATAATCATATATAGTCATTATTTACACCATTATACCCTTCCAAGTAAAGTGGTGGTGGAAAATAGATTACACCACGGCGTGGAGATGGTATTCCGTACGTACTCATGCGCGGTGATTTCGTTTTCTGTAGGATGGATAGATGGTGAAATAGGGTTGTTTCATACTTATAATAACATATCAGTATATTAGTGATACTTATGTTATTACTTCATAATGAAACAACCTAAGAAGAAGAAGTGGAAGAAGAAATACAGGTGAAAGAATCGGTAATGGACATTACCTCTTCTTTGAAGCGCCTCTTTGAGACCTCCTTTTAGGGCACTAAAATTGGTCTTTGAAGAATTCCATGACCTCTAAGATGATTATAGGGAATTGGAGAAGAGAATTTGGCAGGGGTTGGCCGAGATTGAAGGCTGAAATTTGTGTGAGGAAGTGAGGGAGGAGGTTCCCTTTTATAAGGGAGGAGAGGGGCACCTTTGGAATAACTAAAAATATTATTTTATTATAAAGTCATATTCAGTTTTTAATAGCTCCAAATTGATTTATTTCGAAGCTAAGGTGGGTTTAGGTCGACATCCTCTCATACAATAGAATTTATACAAGTTTAGGTAATTATATTAACCTTAACCTTTAGTTTTAACTCTTAGTTAATTAGATTGACATTTACCATGTCACTTTGTATTTTTATATTATGTAGTTAATAAACTTATCATATACATCCAAGAGACCCCCAAGTGGTCCAATAATGATACAAATATCCTTATATAAGTATATTGGCCGAACATTAGATTTTTAGGAATATAATATCAATTTTTAATATAATATTTGTTTTAAAAACTATTTTATGTCAATTTTGACACTATTTGGTAATTGATTTTTTTTTAAAATCATAACAGAATTATTAGTTCGAAAAAATTAAATTAAATAAATAATAACATGTCATATTAACATATAAAATTATTTTAATTCATAGAAAGTCTCAAATTACATTTATATGTGTATTTATAACATCAATTATGTCAATATTTTTTATTAAGATAATTACTGCATCATAATTGTTTAATAAATAAATTAAATTATTTTAAGTCTAAAAATTATAAATAAAATACCATTATTTAAGAAATAATTTTATCTTTCTAATGAATATTTATAGTCGAATTTATCTTATGTATAACCCTATATTAAAAATTATTTAGTTATTAAACTTTGATTTTTACTATTTTAACCCTTATTTAAATAAATAAATAATAAATGTCCTAATCTAATCCAAGTGGGACTAAATGGTCATATTTTATTCCTAAGGTTATTTTTGGCTGAATTACACATATCCAATAGAATTAAGGCATGATTTAGGGTAATAATTATATCATTTTTACCCATAATTACCCTATTTACTTTTAACCGTGGTAAAAAAAAAGTAAAAAGGTTCTATTCACCAAAAATTATTTTCATCCCATTGAACCACATTTTAGTCCTTGATATTAACCGTGTCTCTTGGATTTTAGAAATTCTACTCACATAAGTGGTAAAATTATGTTTTATTAAAAATTCAGTTTTTTAACTACCACTTCGTGGTTTCACTATTCATCAAATAATGAAAGTTTCCAAAAAAATACCAAAAATTAGGCCTAAGCTATATATGATATTATGGATTCAAAAATGATGTTTATTTTACCAAATTAAAAACATATCAGTTACATTAACTAATTTAAAAATTAATTCCCGTCGTCAAAACAAATAGCATGTTTTTAAAAGATAATAACTATCAAAAGATTGACACTTGTTTATGTCTGGTTTAAATGTAAAATTACATCCAATGAATAAAATTGTATTAAATTGTAAAGATATATTATAAATATACTTTAAACCCAATCAAATTAATAATTTATCACTATTAATTATTTTGATTAAAAAAGTTGTTTTTAATTAAAATTTATTAATATTCACTATTCATCAGAATATGAAAGTTATCTGAAAAGTACCAAAATTTTACCCTAAGCTAATTTCGATATTCCGAATCCAAAAATGAAGTCCATTTTGAAAAATAAAATTTACAAAATTTCAAAAATAGGTTATTACTATTCATAACGTCTAGTTTTAATAATATTTTAATAGTATATCGTTGTTTAGTGAAACACGGTATTGCGTACTACACACGCTATCGAGGAAGGTCGCGATTGCGTGTAATGCAAGGCAAGTCAAGGATGCGTGTTGTCCAAGCTCCTTTTGGTGTAGCGTACAACACAAGACATTAATGAAATAAAAAGAATATTTTTCATAAAATCTCGGGGCGTTACATTTTACCCCCCTTAAAATGAATTTCTCCCTTGAAATTCGTCGGGGTTATAAATGGTTTACTACTCGAAAGTTTTCTTAATAGAAACCCACATCGTAAAATGTAATACCAAAACTTGGCTTTAAAAACTAAATTATGAAATGTAACAGTTACCCAAATAAACTAATCACTGGGTTTCCACATAGGTGAAAATATGGATATGGAAGAGAAATCTAACCATCATGTTCTGATGGAGAGTGGTAGAGAACATGGCTATGGAAAATCAAACAATCACAAATCCATAGATTTGTGATGATCTAAGGTACCATCTGATTCATCGGATATAAGGGCACTAGGACACCATTTTTGGTTTTCAATATCATTTCCCTAAAGTTGAAAATTTTGAATTAGAAGAAATGCTTGCTTGATTTTGGAAAAATCTCACTGTTGTTGGTGCTTTGAACAATTTCCACTTCATCTCTTAAAGAAATGAAGTTGAATTTTTCATTTATGAAGTGTTAGAAGATCATGAGATAGAATGATGAGTCATTCCAACTATTTTAAACAAAAGGTTAGAAAAAGTTATCAAATATACATAAGTCCATATATGGTGAGTTTAATCGTATACGATTACAAAAATGAACTTATACTTCATATATCATACTGCGTAATAAAATAAAACTAGTTTCTACTAACTAGGGACTTCCTGTAGGCCAGTGGTAGGTGATAAAGGCCAGTCGCACTTCGGTTGTGGGTTCGATTCTCACAGCCTTGTCCGACACGATGGGATGTCGCCCATCCTGCAGGTTGTCCTTTAAACTATATTACTATAACATCCCATAAATAATATCGAAAAAACTTCTATCCTTAAACAATACTAACTTATGTGCAACATAATCCATTCCAATCATTAGTCTTATCCAAAATAATGTTGTCTAATCTCATATTATAGTGAAAACGACTACCAAAGAGTTCATACAACTAGCATGTTAATACCATTGTTGATCCCCATATATCATGAGATATGTCTTGTTGGTCACATTAAAAACATTCTAAGGCCTTAATCATGTATTCTCTTGAAACAAAATGAATACCCATTGAACCTTATTGAAAACATTAATGCTGTTAAAAGTTAACACTTTCCACATACCAAAATCCTCAAAATTCTATATACTGAAACCATGATATCACTTAGTCCTTATATCAATCATGAGCTCATGAATACTATCAAACATTTCATTTTCTCATTTTCCCTTCATTATGAGCATATCATCTTTTTTTCCAAAAATATCTCAATCACATTGCATGGTTACCAGTACCATAAAATTATTGAAAACTACAATAGACCAATACATAAATATTCCAATATTCCACGACACTATATACAACATTATTTTGGAATCCCATAAACACTTAATCATTCCACTATATCATTGTCAAATTCAACATCGCCAATAGTGATCGCATGTGACTTCCCTTTGTCCTTTTCCTTAAGTGGTTGCTCATATCGATCATCACTAACCCTTGGATTAGGGAATTTATTAGCATAATGCCCCATTTCCTTGCACTTGAAGCATTGAAGTGTTGGTGATGCGTTCTCTGCAGTCTTTTCTTTATTCACATCATTAGAAACCCTTTTTCCATTACTTCGACACTCAGCTACTCGATGACCTTCTTTTCCACACTTAAAACATTTTCTAGTCCCTTTAAGTCAATCTCCACCATGCGTCTTTCTACACTATTAGCATAAAGAAACATTCATCTTCTTTTCACCATTATTATGAGATT